>CM030853.1:9385674-9985674 GCA_018105865.1 Metaphire vulgaris
TCCCGTATTTTAGCTCCAGCCTCCCGGACGGATGCCACGCGTGAGACCAAATATCCCGTATTTGGCTAGGTCGATAGACCTAATTGAGACGCAGCTTAAAATCGAAACAATACATTTTCTGGCGTGATAAAGTGTCAAAAATAAAAGTCATTAGTACAGTTTAGTACAATATCAAACAAGATAATAGAGGCTCTGAGGCAGGCAGCAATGCCCCTCTGCTTCTTACTTTAACGGCAGGAATAGGAACTTAGGACTCGTTAGAAGGTCTGTGATAATAATATTATTATAACTTGTTTGTGGTATCCGGACGTTCCATCTCAGGACGATTCAACGCGGATGATTCATATCAAGGACTATTCATCTCAGGATGTTTAATCAGAACTATTCATCTTAGGACTATTCATCTCAGGACTATTCATCTCAGATAAAGTTGTTAGGGTTAGGGTGATGAATAGTCCTGAGATGAATAGTCCTAAGATGAGTAGTCCTCCTGATGAAACGTCCTGAGATTAATAGTCCTTGATATGAATCGTCCGCGTTGAATCGTCCTGAGATGAACGTCCTGACTTCCTTGTTTGTAATATTGATTCACTACATGCAGATGATGCAGTGCATTGAACAGTGTTGTTTAATGCTTTTTCCTAGTCTAAACTCTATAGCAGTGACGCAGGCAAGGGGAGGAGGTTTGGGGATTAAACCTCCTTGGCTGTCAAAAGAGATTTTTTCATTGTTTCATGTATTTTATTCTCGGATTGCAAATTTGAGGACCTCCCCCGTGGGGTTGTCGGAGTAAAAATTTTTTCTTAACGGTACGAATTCAAGATATTTAAGAAATAATGTAGTTAATTAAGGCGTTGACCATTTTCGCTTGCCAATACTAACGAAGAAAAAAGAGGAAAGAAAAGCATCGGTGTGAGCGGACGAACTTTTTTGCTTGTCACGATTTTTTAACAGTTTTTCACAGTTGACCATGACCAAAACCAAAACCCCCCTGCCGTAAATCCTGGCTAAGCCACTGCTTTATAGTACTATTGTGTAGTATAGCTCGAGCCATAATAATTCACAATGAACTGGACCGTGGAGTTGGTGCATTGATCGCAGTAACAATCTCCCGTATTTTGACTTTGGATATCTGGCAACCCTAGCAGTAGCTGTGGAAATGACGGACTACCCGTAGTTCACACAGCAGAAACACAGGGAAAAGACCAAAATAATAATCGAAAACATATATCTATATAAATGATAAAAAGATGCGCATGATGTCTTTGTATCACTGTTTAGATTCCCAAATCTAGACTAAATTTATGTCTTTTCTTTTGGCTTTTCTTCCGTATTCTGCAACACTGAATGATATCTGGCACATACAGGGCCACCGAGAGGGGGCAGGGGGGGCAAATGCACAGGGGCCCGGAGGTCTGGAGGGGGCCCGGGCCGATGATGAATATGTATAATTAACAATAATACCAATAAGAACACTAACGAAAGGTTATAATGTTAAGTTGTGCAGATGGTCCAGCGGGGAAGAGGGGGGCCTGGGACCTGTGTACAAACCAGAAGGAACAGCGTGGAAAGAGCGACAAGCAAAAAAAAAGGTCATCACTAGTTTTTGAGAGTTGGAGCACCCCAGTGAAATTAATGACAAGCAAAAAAAGGTCATCAGCAAATTTTAAGACTTGCTAGGGGCCCGCCAGTCATTCTGCACAGGGACCTGGGATTTCTCTCTGCAGGCCTGGGCACATATCTTCTTTTTTAGGACTGGTGATAACAAGTATACATCAAAACCATTTTTCTTTCTCTTCTTTTCCTAAAGAGCATGTTTCACTGTTTCAAGCATTGTCAGAAGTTTCTGGTACTATTGATGATTCCTTTATGTATTAGAAGTGGTGATTGTTGTTGTTATTATTATTACTGTATTATTATTATTATTATTATTATTATTATTATTACTTTTATTATTATTACAGGCATGACAATAGGCAGTTACAGATCAAGTTAGGTTAAATAGAAGTTCAATTTGCTAAGGAGCTGTTGTATAAGTTAAATATTTATAATATGAGGCAGAATTGCAACATATGCGGATTCTGATTCTGGAGAAGTCAAATTGTCTTGCAGGTCACGGAAGAAACCAGTATATCTGAGTTAAAGCACCTTGTAGCTGATGAATTGAATGTTCCTGTTGAGAAACAGAGGCTTGTCTTTCAAGGAAAAGCTTTGCAAGGTGAATTCAGTTTTTGTTTAACATTTCAAAATTACTTAATAAATGTAAACTTGCTTCAGAGAAGTATTTCTGTGTTGCATTAATTATGAAAGTGAGGATAAGTCGCCTGAAATAAAAAGCAAAAGCAGATGTAACTGGAATTAAAGCAATTTTGAGGTTTCTGGTTGTAGTTGAATGGAATTTTACGGTATTGAACAGGAGTTTCAAATTGGTTCTAGTGAGTGGCCTTTCATGTAGCATTTGTAAGACCTTATTCTTTCAATCTCCAAGTAGAAATTCAATGATTGAGGATATAAAGTAATAAAGAAATACTAAATTGACCTTTATATCAATTTTTTAAAGTTTTCTTAGCTTCTACACTTCAAAATTGGAAGTATTTAAAAGACGAGGGTTGTTCCATAAATAGGTTACAAAATGGTGAAGCTTAGATTTTACGAAGAAAGAAATCCGAAATATACGTTTGAATAAAATTTTATTTGGAACAACATAGCCAAAGTTTATAGTGATGATTTCACAGTGACGTCATCTGTAAACATTGAATATGGCAACACAGCTGTTAAATACATCCTGCAAGGATCAGCGTGCAGTTATTCTTTTTTATGGGCTAAGGGACTTAAACTTAATGCGAATGCCATTCACTCTGAAATGTGCCCAATATATGGTGATAAATGTTTTACAAGATCGGCGATACACTGTTGGTGTAATAAGTTTGATCAAGGCAGAGAAAGTTTTGTTGACGTAGCAGGCATTGAGAAACCTGTTGCTCGATGGGACAAATGTTTAAACGAGCAAGGCGGGCATGTCGACAAATGAGACAGTAATTTTGAAATTTGCATCTAAAACATTTACTCATACTTGTACATCTTTCACTGATCTGTTAGATGTTCATTAAATGAAAATGTTCAATGCAGTGTTTGTGATAGAAAACATTGTAAATAATTCACAGACTTGCTGTGTTATATGTGTTATACGTGCATGTAATAAATTCTGCACATAACATATATTTCGGATTTGTTTCATTGTAAAAAGTAACTAAAACTGCATCATATTGTAACTTATTTATGGAACGACCCTCCTATTTTGAAGTAATGCATTGCCATACTAAAATAAATGGCCACCATGGCAATGGATTTTAAAATTTTAATGAACTATAAAGGTGTTAATACAGTACTTTGTAAAATATCACTAATACATAATGAATAGCAGAAGATGGAGCTCAGCAGCATAGCACAATTCAGGAAAACTCAGGGTTTGAGAGAGCTCAGTGCAGATCCAATCACATCTCATACATCACTTGGACTTAATTTGGTGACAAGGTCTGTGCACTGTGGAGAAAGATGATTTTTGCTCTGCTTGTAACATTTGAAAGGATCACAGCACTGTTTGTGTAGTCTTTTAACCCCTTAACTGGGAACTCCGGATATATCCGTCCATTTTACATTGAGTTACAGTTAAATACCCAGTTAAGGGGTTAAACTGAGAAGCCCCGGCCACTTCACTACTTGAAGCCATTGCTGAGAGTTTACCGATATCACTGGTGTTTATAGTCTCAAATACAGTAGACAAACTTATTCAAACAGCAAACTCAGCTAGTCAGTCCAACTTATAATGCCTTGACAAGACAAAGGATTTGTAATCGATAACCAAACTTGTTAAGAATGCAATTGCGCCTCATGGCTAAATTGTGTCTAATATATGTACTGAAAATAAAATATACTTGCAGATGGAATGACTTTACATCAGTGTGGTGTTAAAGATGGTAACAAAATAATTCTGTCAGTCAAAGAAGTAAGCAAAGCAGAAGAAACTTCAGTTACAAAAAAATCAGCTGAAACCTATTTGACAGATCTTGACCTCAAGAGAGAACTTTATCAAGTTCTTGTGAGACATTTTACACCATTGCAGGCTCAGAATGTAACTGAACAGTTTCTTCGGGTGAGTTGATTATATTTTATAACTGTTATTTTAAAATATCAAGAAGTGTGTGCAACAGTTGTAATAGTGTGTGTGTGTGTGCACAACAGTTGTAATAGAATTGAAAGCCAGATTGTAAAAGGCAAAAACCATTATGGAAATATCAACACTTTAATGATCCAGCAAAGGCAATGTGTTCATTCAACTCCATGTTGTGTTGCTTCTGCTGAATGAAAAAGCATAATTTGCATTTTATCATAATGAAACAATTGTTCAAATGTAATGATAATGATTGAGATATATGTATTAATGATGATGTTTATAAGTGTTAATGTAAGTGGATTTTAATAATTAGAAATAGGGCTTGTGTGTGTTCCTCTTGTACCCAATTACCTTTTCAGCTGATGAAGAGTAAACTTGGGACCAATCACCTTCTACATCAGTTTGTTGTAACTGGTTCAGCACATCAAAGCTATCTAGATTTAGTTTCTAATAAAACTGGAACCCAAATTTTGGACAAGAAAAAGCACTTTGTGCATTTGGTTCACATACGTACTGCTCCATATCTGATGTTTTGCTTTAAATTTGCCATATGGTTTGTTTTTGATTGCTGTTTTGTAGGAACTGCATGACAGTGTGAATTGTCTTAGCTTGGATGACATAGAACAAATTGCTAAAGTTAATATTCAAAGCCAAAAATCGTGATATTGTTTTTCATTCTTCTGAACTATCGTTTGGGAACTGGATGTGACCTGACAAGAACTGGAATGTTTAATATTGGCGTTTGCTTTTTGCATATGAACGTTTTGTGGCAGGATTTTGATTTTAATTTAATAGTGACACTTTATATTTAGTGTTTATTTTTAAATGTCTAAAACTATGAGATAAATGCTAAATTTTTTACAACAATTTCAGTTTTGTTTTCTTGCCATATGTTTCAATTATGAATGAAATCAGTTTGAATTTTGAATTAAATAAACTTTTGTAAACTAGCTTTATGAAACATAGTCTGTCGTTTTGTTTAGGTAATTCTGTTAAATGCTAATTATAAATTATACTTTTTCACAATAAATTGGCAAGTCAAGTTTCTGGTATGCTGCTAACATGTTACCTACAAGTACAGTGTTGTTTCAGCCCGATTATTGCAGAGAGTTTTGTACAACTAGGACAAATGTGTCCCTAGCGGCCAATTCCAGTGGTTCTATTCTGGACCTGAGTGTAGTGTTGTGCATCAATTCATAGATTTCAGGTGCAACAGAAATTTATGCTTTTACTTTGGCACCATTCCTTGCGTGAATAATGCAGGTTAATTTCTAAATGTGTAAAATGTTCTTCCATACTATCTGTGCCCTCTTGACTAGACCCTGTTTGGATGTGCTGCAGCACAACCACAGTTTGAGGTCTATGGACTGCACATCTAAAGTGACCCTAACAAAAAAAAGTCCCGGTTTTCACTGGAACAATATTGTCACCTTAATTCACATCGTTGCTTAATTTGTTTTAGGATAACACTGTGCGTTTTCACATGTAAAGTTCTTTTTTATCATTCTGTTGCAAGACAAAATATAATTTCAAAATATAAGATAAATTTTAAAATAATGTTCTTTAACTATTTCCGCTGTAATTAATAAATATATAATCCAGTAGCATTTAAACAGCTGAAATTATTCTGTGAATAATGCAGAGTAGAAAGCTTCAGTGTAAAATATTCTCTAAAATGACAACTACTGTAATAGTATCATCTGCTAAGTACTCAAACTTTTGTCTTTTATGTTGCTATATCAATGTTGCAGTCAAATTACAATTCTAAACATGTGCCAGTAAATGCAGATAAATATTTGTGATTGATGATTCAAAGCTATGTTTAACAGATTTGCATGTTAATATGGCTTCCATAATTATTTTACTTTGTTATCTCTAAGTTGATCAGTCAACCATGTTATTCCTCCATCAAGTCCTTCACCAGTTATAGCACTGCTGGCACATATGTGCCATGGCTTGTTCTCAATACGAGACAATTCAAGCAAAGCTGAACATTTGACACTTGATACCGAGTCTTTCATGTCCATCTTATTTGCAAATATCAAAATTGGAATGCGCCTATTGCGTATTTCTGGATGCATAAGAAGTTGGTCAAGTTCATCTTTTGCAACAGCAAACCGAAGTTTGTCAGCACTGTCGAGAACAAATATAATGCCCTGGCATTCACGATAGTAATGCTCCCATAGATTTCTATAACGACCCTGGCCAGACATATCGAATGCAGTTAAATGTAGGGATTTGGTTTTTAACTTTTCTACTGTGAATCCAACTGTAGGAACAACATCAACAGACTGTGCCTCGGGTGGCTTGAGACGATTGATTATTGTTGTCTTTCCACTGTTGTCTAGCCCAATAACAACAATATTGGCTATACTTCGTTTTCCGGCAGCTGAGCCCATGATGCTGCTGTGCACAAAAACGTTTCAGATTTGTGAATCTAAAATAAAATAGTAATTATTAAGTTAAATAATACAGGTGCACATATTGCAGCATGTATCTTGCAAAACCTACTGTTGTTTATATGATCTTCCAATCTACTGTGCACTTTAAATTTAAACTACGAACATCTCTTTCAATTGGCATTTCTACTGTAATCTGCCTAGCTGTTCCCCAGTCTTAACGACCTCACCAGGCCCGTCAGAATTGGGGTGCAGCTGCACCCCCTGGAAAACTTGCACCTCCTGGAAGGCAAAAGGCTGCAGTTCACCCCCTTGCATCAGATTCATAAGGAGGAACAGCTAACACCATATCAATTTACCAAATGGCCAATGAAATGCACCTCTGTAAAAAAATTAATTCCAACAGGCCTGGATCTCACTGACCTGCTCTTTGGAAAAAATGGATCTGGACCATCATCAATTGATACTGCTGGGTATTAGAACTGGTGCCATAAAAATACACCACTACAACCACAACTACTATCAAGTTTCATGAAAACTGTGGATGTCAATGCATTTGGTTACAGTACTTCTGATGTCTTTTCATGTGAACTGCCTTCTGTGAATACTGATACACAAATCATAAATTTTTGTAGTAGCTCCACTCTCTTCTTTCTTTCCTTCTGTCTTTCCCTATTGAGTTGGACGATGGGTCTGAATGAGTTCCTTCCACTTCTGTCTGTCTCTTGCTGCTCTGGTCAACTGGATTAAGTTCATTTGCATTTCTTCTGCATCCTCTTTTAAGTTTTCTATCCATGTTTTTCTTGGTCTTCCTTTTCCCTTCAACATAGTTGTATAGTGCTTTCTTTGGTATTCTTCCTTCCTTCATTCTTTCAACATGACCAAACCATTTCAGTCTTCGTTTCTGTATTGATTCAATTATCGTTTCTTTTTGCTCTGTCTTTTCTCTGATCATTTCATTTCTTATTCTTTGTCTTCTGCTGACTCCTGCTATTCCTCTTAACCAGTTCATTTCTGCAGTCATTAATCTTTTGTCTTTCTTCTTTATGGTCCAGCATTCTGATCCATATAATAGTATTGGTTTGATCAGTGTATTATATAGCTTTAGTTTTGTTTTCAATGATATTTGTTTGTCTTTCCATATATTCTGAAGCTTTCCAAATGCTGCACTTGTTTGTCCAATTCTCCTTATTATGTCTTCTTCGCTTAGTCCATCTTCTGTCAGTGCTGATCCTAGGGTATACAAATTTTGGTACTTGTTCTATTATTTCCTCCTTTAGTTTTAGATTAGGTAACTTCTCCCTTCTTATTCACCATGACCATTGCTTTAGTTTTCTGTGTATTTATTTTTAGCCCCACTTCTTCTCCACTCTACCGTTTTTAATTTGTATGACTTTCTTGCAGACTGCTTTGCTGTAAAGTTGTCTTCAGTTTTGCTAAATATGCTAATTAATATCTACTTGCATCAGTTTTTTGTGTGCCTCTATCTAAGCACACGCATGTCCTGCAGTTGGCAGATAGACATGAGGTAGATAGACTATAATGTGACTATAACTACCTTGTGATGAATTGATTTCACTAACTGGCAAGGGATGTACTTAACTATGGTATGTGTCCGTTTCTGCTGATGCCCAGCACATTGAACTTTTATGCTTTATAAATTAAACACATATTTACATTAATTTATAGCATCTGTAGGCAACTGCAGGTTTACTCCAATCAGTGGCATATTTAGAATTTTGGTAAGGGGGCCAGCCCATGGCGAGCGCGAAGCGCGAGCCTATAATGGGGGTCTGAGGACAGGCTAGGCCAAGACCAATTGAGGGGCCATGACCCAAATGGCCCAATGAAAAATACGCCACTGACTCCAATAATTCTACCTTCAGTTCGCCTTTATTATGTAGAGCCTAGATGCATTAATTATAATTTAATTTATAATTGTTTAATGTATAAAACCATGTTATATAATAACATAATGAACCCAGTTATCTAAGACATGACTTATCCCTCGACCTACTAGTCACTCCGTTTGATATTTGGCAGGACTCATTTGCTGTTCCTCATTCTCGTACAGTCATTGGTACTAGTTTTTCTCAGTGTGTGGCCCTAGGCTCTGAAATTTATTACCATATACCGTATAACTAACATTTCATCGTCTTTCAGGTCCGGTCTTAATACATACCTGTTTGACTTAATTGGCTTATACCCTTAGATTGCTCCCCACTGATCTGACTGATCTTCCGGATTGACCTGGCTCTAATTCGATTTGGATTTGGTGCGCCATCGGCTGATGGCATGGGCCTTATGATATTAGCGCCATAAAAGTTGATTAACCGATTGATTGATTGAATTTTGAAATTATATATTATATAATTGCACGACTTTGTTTACTGGGTTACCATAGCAATGCAAGGAAACATTTTCTAAGCCACTGGCTTAAATGCGTCTGTAAAAATCCGCAGATTTAAGTCAACTTTATTCACAGCAATGAGTTTCTTCAGTGGACAGACTTACCTTAATAATAAAAGAATCTTACGTTTGTCTGCAGAAGCAGGCGCATATATATTGACGCCGATCAACCACTCTACATGGAAGCAACGCTGTTGATGACGCACCGGCGGCACCGTTTCATATCAACAGTACACTACCGTATTGCCGTCTATTATTTACAATAAAAGATCACTTTATTAACACCTTGGCAAAACGCAAGGTCAAAACATAATACATACCTTATGTCAAAATGCAAATTAAAAGTTAACGGAAATTAAATTTTTTAGATCTACGTCCTGAATATAATAAAATTATAATAAAGTTTTTATCATCAGTCAAATTATTAATCCGTACAAATGCTACTTTTACACGACAATTTATCAACATTGTGATGATTGTCGAGAAACTAGAAAACATAGTTTATAAAATTAATAATTAATAATAAATAGGCTACTACATTTAAGGACCAATTCTAACTATATATATATATATATATATATATATATATATATATATATATATATATACCCTTTCTTTACTAGTAATTGTCTAAGACCTGTCCTGGCTTATATTATATATATAATAGTCGCTAAGCGTCCTGATTATTAAAAGCGATATATATATATATATATATATATATATATATATATATTATATATATGTGTGTGTGTGTAATATATATGTGTGTGTGTGTGTGTGTGTGTGTGTGTGTGTGTGTGTGTAGCTAATACTAGCTATCCAATATACACTTAGCACGCCATCTTTCGGCGAATGGAGCATGTCACGTGTGAAAACCACTTACAAATGTGCAGGGCTGCAGCAGTGGCGTCATTTCACTCTTTTCTTGGGGGACGAGAAAATTGTTTGCAAATTTTTGACAAATTTTTGGCAAATTTTGGCAAATTCTAGGCATTTTTTCATTTTTTTCAAATTTTGAGCAATTTTGGTAAATTTTAGGGCCAATGTTGGAAAATTTGCAATTTTTTAAATATTTTTGGGCAATTTTTGCAATTTTTTGCACATTAATACATTATAGATTAATATTTTCATTTCCTCATTTCCCCCAGCCCCCTCCTAAATGACGCCCCTGGGCTGCAGGCCCGTCTTTGTGAGTTGGAAATTGGGCACCGTGCCCGGGGTCTCGCATACCATTTTTTTCAGAAATCGGTATAAATTACAGTAGTTGCTAAGGCACCTTAAGCGGTTGAGCCACTAGCGTTCTTTGGATAGCGGAACGCACCCGAACAATCCGCCGAACAAACCGGGGGCATCTTTATGGTCGTGAAATTTATGTTACTGATCTATGCTGGTGGGCAAAACATCGCTGTTGGGCCCTAATTCTCAGGTTCCAAAGTTTCCCGGCGTATCGATCAAAAACAGTAAACATCGCCGAACTCTAAGTGACGATCAAAAAAACAAAAATCTTACTAGCACCATCAATGTCATCACCTCCTCTTCCTTTTTCATCCTGATGGCAAAAAAAAACAAAGTTGTTTATACAGGATGCCATTAGGTCGTCAGCACGTTCATTTACTCTAGGATTATTATGGGTGATGTAGCGCAGTTAACCAAGCATTTCGTCGTTTTATTATCTGGAATGATGTTTTTGGTTGCACTCAGATCAGTACAACCCATCGGAAAGAAAACGAAGAAAAGAAAGCGGGAATGGGTAAGACCACGGATAAGATGAACAGAGTTGGGGCCCACCCCTATTTTAAGCGTGGAGTCCAACCAAAATGGGGTCCAAAGTCAATAATGTGGAGTCGAAGGAGCAGCCAAACACTGCAGTTCAAAGTGAGACCCCATTAATCATTTGCTACATTACGCCACTTTACTACATAATGGATAAAAAACTATGGACATTTGGTCTACATCTTCTGTTGTGTTACATGGCCCCCAGCCCAGCTCCTAAATGACGCTTTGCCCCTGCTGGGCTCTGCAGGCCCGTCTTTGTGAGTTGGAAGACCAACAATTGGGCACCTTTTCTTTTCACAAACAAGTGCCGTATGTTGGCGCTATAATCGTTGAACTCACGCCTGATTGGTCGGACAATCATTTTTTCACACGTACTACTCGCTCCCCACAGTCGTCCGTCAGTTCAAATCGGTATAAATTATTAGACACCAGGTTTATGCAGTAGTTTGTTCGGGTGCGTTCCTCTATCCAAAGAACGCTAGTGGCTCAGCCGCTTTAGTGACAGATTTTGGCGGTTTATTTAATGATTGTGTTTTTAATGATATGTGCCAAAACATATTAAAAAACTTCGCATTTTTAGCTGTGGTAATTACTTTTGTCCACTACTGTATGTTAACCTCTAACAATATGTATGTTGGAAAGTTTCCGGAATTTTTCCGAAAAATTTTGGAAACTTTCCCGGTATTCTATTTTTCCGGAAAAGTTATACCACGCCCCGGTGAAGGAGGAGGTGGAGGACAGATAGGAGGTGTTGACGGCGGCGGAGGAGAAGAGCCGGCGGAATAGGAGGAGCAGACCAAAGAAGCACACATTTATTTATTAATTGTTGTTCTGTCTGTTTTATATATATATATATTTTACTATTTTTACAGTTTTCTTATCGATGTGATTATAGTTGAAATGACTCTCTGTTAGCGAACTTCCGTCGATTGTCATAATACTGTCAGTGGTAAACATTGATTGTCATTGATTGTGCTAATATTTATCGTAGTTTGGTTTCTTTGTAATAGTTTTTTAATCTGAAGTATAAAATATAAAACGTGTTCAGCAGAAGAGCGTTAAAACGTTTATAATTTCTATGAGTTTTACAGCAGGCCGGAAGTTTCGATGCAAAGGTAAGAGCAAAGAGTGTGCGCATAAAGTGGTCAAGTGAGTGGATTCTAATGAATAACATAACATCTCGACTGTTCTTAATTTTAAAGTTTCAAATAAAATAGTTGACTTTCTAGTCGGCGAGAGGAGAATACGTTAGTATATATTTCATGTATCTGAAATGTTCATAGGAATTGTTCTTTAAAATTAAATTGCATTCAAAATGGTCCATTGGTTTATGACACATTGCAATCTGGCCAACTTCAATACCTAAAAGCTATGATAAATCACCTAAGTACTGTAACAAGATTTGCTCTTTCATCGTAAAATTACCTAAAACCAACTCTGAAAATGGCAATAGAGCTTTTTCTGTAGCAGGCTCAACATTCAGGAACTCTTCCTCAGCATGTAAGATCTTCCAACACACTTGAGTATTGTCAAATCTTAACTTACAGGTAATTTCTTTTAAACAGCTTTTCCTGCAAAGTATACCTTAGGGGTCTCCAAAGTACCCAGATGTATTTGGCCCGTGGGCCAGATACGACTCGCCAAGGCCTTTAATCTGGCTCATGGCAAGAAATGAGGAACATGTGCAGGAATCTTTTATCGCCATATGTGTCATAGAAACAGACTTTAAGTGTAACTTGCTTCAGCGTTCAGCTATCTTACTATTTACCATGGATGTATGCTATCTCAGGGACTCGGTCGTTGCCATTTTCACAATTTCCTGATGGAAATCGAATCTGAGTTTCCAGACATAACCTTATCACACTTGAGTGAGATGACTTAACTGTGGGAAAGTCCTGGCTCGATTTTTTGATCTTCGAAATGAGATATAAATATTCTTAAACAAGAGGAACCGTCCACTGGTGTTGCTCACAGAAAGTGAATGACTTTGGAAATTAGCATTTTCAGCAGATCTATTCCTGCATCTGAATGATTTTAGGTAAAACGGCACTCATATGCAATTTGTACTCCAAGGTTGAAACATTCTATCAGAAATTGGGACTTTTGAGAATCAGCTATCAAGAGGCTGCTTCAGTCACTTTTAACGTTTTGACAAATATAGCCAAGAAACTGTATGTAGCTCCCTTTCCATGCTTGTTTGCTCAAGATACAGTATCATTTCAAGTTTGAGAAAATGTTCCAGGAATGATTCTCTGATCTGGATGCATGTTCGTCAGAAATAAGACTCTGAAAATCCTTTTGACTCTGTCACTGAAGACTTGCCTTCTGATTTGCAAATGGAAATTATTGATTTGGAATTCAGTGATATCCTGAAGGGCAAATTTAAGGAAGGTAATTTGATAGAATTCTGTCAATGCCTTCCATGTGATCAGTTAATTCATTTTAAAAAGTTTACTAGTGAATTCATTTCTGTTTTTGAAACCACTTATTTGTGTGATAAGACAGTTTCTAAGGTGAAGTACATTAAATCCTACTACAGATCAGCATTATCTGATGAACATCCCTATTTATAGAAATTTCGTGTTTACTTGCTTACTATTTATTATAGGGAATGCACACTTTGAACTGCAGTTTGATGCAATTTTATCAGAAATGCATCACTTTCATTTATCTCACAGTAGGTAAACTCATTTCAATTGCAACTGATATTCTGCAGTCTGCATTATACACCGAATAATAATTCAGAAACAAATAGTCCGTTATTGTCTGTTATTCATTTGCTGTATTCTACTGAATTTAGTTTCTTGTGCATGTGGCCCTCGGAGCTGTCAGAAGTCAGTAACGTGGCCTGCAGCTGAAAAACTTTGGAGACCCCTAGTCTGCCTTGCTGTTTCCCACTGACTGCTATGTTCATGATCAAGGAGGCGATCGAAGTTCTCATTGGACCTATCACAATGATATGAGTTGATATGTGTTGACTTACTCCAATCATATTGTTTACCTATTATATTATATGCTACTAAAGCCACTTGCCCGAACAAGAGCACTTTAAATAACTTGGATCATCTAGTACAGCAGGCTGTATGCAAAATCTTTGATGTACATGATAAAGTAATGATTGACTGTAATCGTGAAATGCTTGGATTGCATTCAATACATGATAATGTAAAGAATCGTCAACACTCTTTTACATTTCAGTTCTCTAAGAAACCACTGTATTTTGTCAACTGTATACTAGTGGAATGTGTAAAAAATTGTATAACCCATGTCTTATATGCAAAAAATATGGTAGTGTTAGATCATTTTCCACTTCTGAGCATAATGTAGTATTATCAGCATATCTTAGGTTATTAACTAAATATTCTTCCTCCTATTGTAACTCCCATATTCAAATCATTCAAGGCTTCTCTCATGATGATTTCTGTGTAAAGATTAAATGTATATGGAGACAGTATGCATCTCTGTCTCCCTACTTTCCAATATTGATCCACTCTGTATTTCCATTTTCTGTTCTTACTCTGGCCTCTTGATTTTTATATAGATTCTTTATCAATGTTATTAGGCATTCTGGTATATCTATGTGCTTCATATTTCTCCACAAAATTTCGTGATTGTCACAGTCAAAAGCCTTCCTGTAATTGATAAATAAATGTGGAGTTTCTTTTGATATTCCCTAGCTGTTTCTACTGCCCATCATATGTTTGATTATGATCTCTAGTTCCTTGACTTCTTCTGAATCCTGCCTGTTCAATTGTCACTTCTTTCTGTATAGATATCTTCATTTTCTTCAATATTATCTTCAACAGTATGTCTCTTTTGTGTGCTATTGTCCTATAATTTGTGAATTCTTTTGAATTTTTTTTATTAAAGCAATGTCTTTTTAGCCCTCTAAAAATCTGAATGTATTGTTTTTGCATTTGAAATGGATTTTTTGTGCACTGTTTTTCTGCTCAGGTGCATGTTCATGGGATTTAGTTCAGCTGCTTCAGCATCAAATATTTTGAATTTTGTGGTGATTAACTGATGCCTTGCATGAAGCATGGCAACTCCAAATGGAAATAATTCTCGACTAATTTGTGAAGATGCATTTGAAGAATTGAAAAGCAGATGCCAGGTGTACATCATTATAATCTAAATATTATTGTAATTAAACTATAGTTGAATGATCTAGAGATAGAAAAACAATATCCTGTTTGTGAAGTAGTGAAGTAGGAAGCAGTGAATCAGAGGTGCTGAGGCGAATTGATATTGTAAGGGAAAGTTTTGCCTCACTGAAAAGAAATATTTGGCGCTCGAGTATCCGCCTCCACACAAAACAAAGCTTCACCTGTATGCATTTTATATAATTCCGGTGTTGCTCTGCGGAGTAGAAACATGGACTCTGACCTCATCCATGATCAGGAAACTGGATGCTCTCCATCAATGGTGCCTGAGAAGAATCCTTAGAATATCATACACCTCGCATACAACAAACGAAGTGTTCCAATGTACAGGAGAGGAACCCATATCCATAAAAATACGAAGCAGGCGTCTCCACTACTTTGGGCATGTTGCGAGAGCAGCCTCAAACATGGACCATGTGAGAGCCCTACATGAAGTTATTAAAGGCCCCCCAAAATCGTGGAAAAGACCAGTTGGTTGCCCAAGAACTACCTGGACCAGAACAATTCGATCTGACTTGGCTCCGTGTAACGTTGGACTTTTCGCTGCCTTGAAGACGGCTCAAAACAGTGATTCTTGAAAATGTTTAGTGGCAAAGGCTACACTTCGTCAGTGAGCTTGCCGATGATGATGATGATGATGATGATGATGATGATGATGATGATGATGATGATGATGATGATGAAGGAACCCTAATTTTGAAGGAAGAAAAATGAGATGGGACCCTAATTTTGAAGGAAGGAAAATGAGATGGCACCAATGTTCCCTCTAATATTTTTGAGTGTGCGCTGAAAAGCATGGTGCCTGAGTGGCACCTTTTCATGCCTGAGCACCTGAATTTTTTTCACATGTGTTACGCAAGACAACAACGAAATCAGTGTTATTTTAAACTCAAAATCACTGCGCGGCGTTTGGAAACTGCTGCGCGGCGTGTTCTTGTCATGTGCGCGGTCGCGCAGCCGCGCAGCTTAGAGGGAACATTGGATGGCACCCTAATTTTTGAGGGCCATAATTTTGATTTGAATGAAGATATGAAACTGAAAATTGGAATTTTTTATGTGACTTGATAAGATATTTCTTAGGAAATTTTCTAAGACACAATATCCCTAAAAGGATTTTCCAGTTTGGCATGTTGGCCTAGTAACATTTGTCTGTGAATATATTTCAGATATTGTTTGATGCTGAACCTGCTCAGGTTAGTTGTTTTCTTGATGTTGTTTATATATTATTTGTTGGGTCCATGAATTATGTAAATCAGTATGTTTGGTATTGATGACTTCTCATGTACATTTTTATAATTTTTAATTGTCTTTTAAGTGTAATCAGACTTTGTGCATAATAATTTCCTATTGTATATGAAATTTTAGTCAGAAATGTAAGAAAACATGAAAATAAGCTTAATTTGATTAAATTAAGATTTTATTTTATTTAATTAAGATTTAATTTGACACCAGTCTTATATCATGCATGTTCTTTGACCAATCTGTCAAATAAATTAAGGACTAGATGTAGGTCGAATATTTATGACTAAATTTTTAAATTTTGAACTCTTGCTTGCAGCTTTATACTTCTGGTTGTGTTAGATTTGAACAGTACGAGATGTATTTTGGAGTTTTTTTGTGAGGCACTTGATATGTTCAGTATGTCATGCACTGGATATTAATTTTCATCTCGCTGATTCTATTTTCAGTATATGACAGATGCTTCACTGAAACGATTTCTCCGAGCCTTCCAGTCAGCTGATGAAGCTTTCAAGATGGTGATTAAATGCAACAAATGGCGAAGAGAGTTTAATGTTTCCTCCCTATCAGAAGAAGAGGAAGACATAAAACAAGAAATTTCTACTGGAAAGGCTCTTTTGCTTCGTCACAGAGACTACTTGGGCAGGTGAACTAGCTGATGCACTGTTTTATTTCTGCTAGGGTTGGTTTGATGTCAAACCAAAAAGTAATTTTTGCTGAACTGTGGTTAATAGTTTATACTAGATTTATTGGCAGAATCTTATAAAAACCAGCAAGGTCTTGAACAGTAGAATCCAATTGTAATGGTGTATGGACCTCTAATCATGAGACATATAATCACGCCACATTTATTTACTGACATTTAATCCCCTAGACACTTAGCTACATGACAATTGTTCGCTTGGACATATAATCACCAGATAGTTAATAATGCACATTTCCTCATGCGAACACATATATGCACTGGACATACGATTGTGTACTTGAAGCTGGTTTGGTCACTGCATGCAACATCAAAAGTGATAAATGCATAAAAAATGAGTGACAATAAAATAACGTTTGGCGTTATGTCACAAGGCAAGCTATATGTGTTACACAAGCAGTATGAATTTGTTAAACATTGAGAATATGTGAATAGAAACAAACGTTCAATAGTGCTGCCAACATTATCAGAACAGCTAATAACGTCATGTGCGTCTAACAACCAAAAACGATAAAATCGTGGGCGACTGTGATTCTAAGCACAATCTTGAAGGTAACAAGGTAAATATTTTAGCATGACAAGCTGTTGCTGAAATGAAAGCAAAAATGGGGTGAAATATTGGCTACAACCACTGCTGTTATAGGGTCTGTAAGCAACTAAGCATGCAGCTTCAGCCGGACGTACTTATGGTATTGCCAGAGAAACAGTTTCTGAAGAGAACTTTGCAGTGAAAGTGTCATAAGCTGTAGTTAGGTTCGGAATCCATATAATTTCCACCACCTTTGACAGATACCACATTTGACAATTTTGGAAGAATTTCAGCACATGATTTGACATGATTTGGGATCAGGTAACGATCATCTTGTCATGACAGGTAGCAACGAGCTATTGGATGGATTGGCCAGAGCTAAACTGTGGCTAGCAAACAGAACATTCATGGTAGTACCAACCACATTTTGTCAGTTGTATATAATACATTTTGAGCTCATACCTGGCATAAATCCTGCCCCCCCATTTACTGTCTTGTACAAAGCAAGATATGCATTTTATATGATTGCATCTTGGACGCAGTTAGGAGTTTAATTCCCCTAGCTGCACCTGAGAGTATACGTTTTGATTTTTAGAGTGCAGAAATAAATGCCTTTAAAACATCTTTCCCAAATGCAACTGTTATATTTTCATCTTACATGAAGTGTTATACGAAAAGTTAACAAAATCTGCATGAAAGTAGACTATGAAAGTAATGACAGCTTATGAAAGACCGTTCATTGCTTACCTGCTCTGGCTAGTTCTTCCAGCAGATGTTACAGATGCTTTTCTGACATTGGCTGACAACTTGCCAGAGCATGATAAGATGCTAGAGCAGGGGTGCACAACCTTTTAAGGATGAAGGGCCACATTTTTCGGTTCCAAGACTCCGCGGGCCACATGTGCTTTTTCTAATGCAGAAGTGGTACGTTGTTGACAGTAGCCGTTAATAGCAACATGTAATATGGTTATGGATATAATTTAATTCGACAGCACTAATGGAATTAATAGATGAATTTTTGATTTCTGATGAATACAATACAATCAATCCAGTAGGAAAAAATGAAATTGAAATGATTAGTACTGTAATTTAAATGTAGAATTAAAGGTTAAGGCCTTGTTAATCACAAATACTACGACCGTGTTCAATTATTAATTCAAAAATTTAAAAAGCAAAGGTCAATTGCCTTTTTATACCCAGTGAAGTTGTTGAGACTGAACGTCTTTAACAATCTTATTCATATTTTGTGGCCGTTCACTTGTTGCAACTTTCAAAACCGAGCACTCAACCTGAACCTTAGAACATTTTTGTTCAATTTCATAACAGAAAATGTTTGTTCACACAAGTAAGTGCTTCCAAATAGTCGCAAAGGCTTCAAAGTGGCCCCAAGGCTTTCTTCCTTTATGTTTAATAGCTACAGAAGAAGTCATTATCCAAGGGTCTAAGTCACCATCAATTCAAGCTATTTATGACATACCATATTACACAGATGTGAGAGAGCACAGGACTTATTCTAGAATGCTTTGTTGAACTGATAGCAGAAATTTGTGAATTTCTTAGCAGCAAGGGCACAGTAATAAATAATAACAACAAGGTTTGAAATGTAGTGCTAATATGAAAGCAAGAAACCTTCGGGGCCACTTTAAAGCCTTCAGGGCCACTTTCCATTGAAATCCTGGAAACGTCCGCGGGCCACAAAAAATCGCCGGCTGACCAGTGGCCCAAGAAATGCACCCTGTGCTAGAGCTTCTGTCTTATTTTGAAGAAACATATATTCAAGGCAGGTGGCATCCAGGACATAGTGAGCAATGTTATGGTCCAGTGCTCTTCCCAAAGGAAGGATGGAACCATATTGAAACTGCTTAGGAAGGATTAGCTAGAACTACGAATTCTATGGAAGGCTGGCATTATGGACTACAGGCACTTATCCAAGGCCATCATCCTACATTATGGACTTACATGAAAGGAATTGCAAAAGTCATGAAAATTCAAAGAACAGCAGTTCCACAGGGTGTATCTGGTTCACAATCATCTGTCCCAAGAGAAACCAGGTACTGAAACAGCTCGTGATAGTTGCAGTCGATCGATGCAAGATTAACTGTCTGGTGATCAAATGTCCATGTGAATAACTGTCATGTGATCATGGGCGCAAACCTGGTCAGAAAAACAGTCGTGTTCTAATTTTAACATGGTCAGAAAAATGGTCGTGTCCTAATTTTAACCTGGTTAGAAAAACGGTTGTGTCCTAATTTTAACCTGGTGAGAAAACCGGTCGTGACCTAATTTTTTCTCAGGTGATGACCTTTTTTGCCTTTTTGACTTAAAATTGCTTAAGTGTGGTGATGACCTTTTTGGCTTTTTTGACTTTTAACATTAAAATAAACCATGGTTTTTGTTATTTCATAGCCATTAAACACCCGTGTCCACGCCCATTAGGGACACAACCTTCCCAAAAAACACCCATGTCAGGACATGGGGACAAAGCCATGTTTGCGCCCCTACATGCAGGGCTGGCCTTAAGCCTGGGCAAACCAGGCCTTTGCCCAGGGCCCCGCTCTTCTAGAGGCCCCGCACGAAGTCTTCGAAGGGCCCCGTGATTGTCGATGACCTTTTTTTTTGCTTGTCACTATTTTTTGTATACGCCGAACGGCCCCGCGATTGTCGATGACCTTTTTTTTGCTTGTCACTGACCCTAACCCTATCTTGCCCAGGGCCCCACAAAACGTAAGGTCGGCCCTGCCTGCATGTGATTAATTGTTGTGTGATTAAGTGTCTACGGCAAGGGTGTCAAAACCTTGGCCCCGAGCTGATTTTAATTGGCCTGCAAAATTATTTACGTTTAAAATTTTTTGCTGAATGATTAAACGATTTCTATGAGCAACTTCCAAATGAAGCAATTCCCCATTGAAAACAATCAGCAATCATGTTATCCAATTGAACGTGTGTTTTGCCAGTGTGGCTTGGTCGCGACACCACATAGGGCTAAGATGACTAGTTCAAGGCTCTCATCTTTCGCTAGGTGGTGCCACTATGGCTGCCTGTGCGTGTTGTATGCGCTTGCGAATCATTGCCATTTTTTGGCATTTACCGACATTTTGCGCCTGAATTCATGATTGGGTGCAAGGATTAGAGATTCGTCCGTCGGTTTTCCGAAGAGTTTCTAACAGTCCTCATCTTTTCCTGTCGTTCTGAACGTTCCAGTCGGTCGTCGCCGTCTATCGAGTCATTGCAATGGCAGCCATTAATGCAGCGCAAGTTGCTACTTGGCGTGGATGCGATTGACTGGCATTCTGGACGTCGCTTCCATCTTTGTGAGAACTGCGTTCCGCTCGCTGGATTTCTGAGGAGTATCTTGTCGTCCTGTACTTTTTCACGTTCTGGAGTTTCTAGTCGATCGTTCACCCATTGAGAATCTGCCAATGTCAGCCGTTTTAATCGGTTGCTGCATGAAATTCAATGGAACAGTGATTGACTGCTGCTCTGGACATCGTTGGAATCTCCACCTTCGTCGGTCTTGTCGATCTCGGTAACGAACTATTTTCTCGCGGACGACCGCTTCTTTGGATTTCACTGGCGGATGCTACTGTACGGAGAATTCCTACTTTCAACTTGCGGATTCTCAACACCTACATCCGTTTACTGGTTGACGTGTCAATGTTACTGAACTATTTCTAGGAAGGAACGCTTCTCAAGGACTCAACACTGGATTTCTTTACGGCAGCAAAGTTCTTTTCACCATCCAAGTGGATCTTTTAACATCGCCACCTTCTTACCTTCATTGACATGTCAGTGTTGTCAAAGCGCTTTTGACTTTGGTATTTTTAACTATGCTACAGCGCTATATAAATTGTCCAATTAACATAACATAACATCTTTGATTTTTCTGGAGTGCAACTGTGATGATATTTAGATTTCTCACCACTGTAATGAACTAATGAATTGATATTATGACTAAGCCTTGTTGCTAATTGTGTTGATTTTATTGAATTACTGTGACAGACAGCTGCCCGTTAATAAAGTGTACTTTCTGTTTGTACTTGGCTATGAGGATCGGTACTTGTACTTGTACTTGGAGGCCAGGTACTTGTACTTGAAGTTTTTGGAATGCATGTACTTGTATTTGTACTTGTACTTTAGACCCAGGTACTTGTACGTGTACTTGAAGTATTTTGTACTTGCTACATATCTGGTTATTGTAAATAGAACAGGATTTTGAGAAAAATAAGAAAAGAAAAATTAATTACTTGTTAGTGCTGGGAAGACATGCTTGAGAAGAATAACATTTTTAGTTAGTACTGTACCAAGACACAGAGAAAGGGTTAGTAGACAAAAAATGCAACAAAAGTTAAATTTCAGCACTTTGAAGCAATAAATGAAAATTATGGTTCATAGTATAGTGAAAGTTCTTCATTGCATAATGTAGACACTAGTGTTAGTTATGTGTGATCTGTTAATAAAGAATACAACTCAAATTTCATCATATAATTTGTTGTGTGCCATTTGTCATTAAGGTCTTTTGCTTTAGATGTTTCTTATTTGTTTTTCTATAGGCCCATTCTTTATATTTCTGCAAGAAAGCACAATGTCTATGAAAGAGATATTGATAAATTAACCAAATTTATTGTGTACTTGCTGGTAAGTTTCATTACTTTGTAAACAGTTTCGTATTTGATGGCTTTTTATTACTGCTCTTTTTTATTACTGTGCTCAAGAGGACCATCCCTATATTATATAAGCAAATATGGTCATATTTTTGTACCCCCACCTGTTGCACCCCATACATTTTTTGGGCCCCTCTCCTGTTCATATGTACAAATTGGCTTCTCTCCCCACCCTGTTTGAAATGTTAATTTTTAGCCATAGTCACAAGGGCTGTCCATTAATTACATCAACAATTTAGGGGAGGAGATTTGAAAAAGTTTGACAGGAGGGATTGGGGGGGGGTCAAGAGAAGTTGACGTCAACAATTTCACCTTTACAAATAATAAAAAATAGGAAATTCCATGGAATACTACTTATTACAATGGAAAAAAGAATGGCAGAAAAGGTCAGCACCACCAAATTTTGACACTCGATGAGCAAAAAAGGAAAAAATGGTCACCACCTCAAAAAGTAATAACCTTATTATTGGGGTCTGCCATTGATCTTGGGGTGTCAAAAGTTTTTGACATAATTATAGGGGTAACTGAAAGTTGACAGTTGTTGACTAGGGATAGGGGTCAAAAATTGCCCAAAAATTGTTGACATAGTTAATGGACAGCCCCCAAGACGTATGGTGGGCTAAAGTTGTCACCGCTAAGAAAAGCAAGAAATGCGATTTAACAAGTGCAAGAGTGTGAACAATTCTCATGACCCATTGCCTGCCTGTGAGAAAGTAATTGTGCTCAAATCTAAAAAATGTAATTCCAACTAGTCATTTGCCTGAACTGTTGTTTTTTTAATTGTTACATAGGCTATACATATGTACAGACTTGTACAATCTTGCATCGATCAACTGCACTTATCATTCGCTGTTTCAGTACCTGGTATCTCTTGGGGACAGATGGTTTAAACAAAGACGATGTCAAAATGGAAAGAAGATTAATGACTGCAGAAATGAACTGGTTAAGAGGAATAGCAGGAGTCAGCAGAAGACAAAGAATAAGAAATGAAATGATCAGAGAAAAGACAGAGCAAAAAGAAACGATAATTGAATCAATACAGAAATGAAGACTGAAATGGTTTAGTCATGTTGAAATAATGAAGGAAGAATGACTACCAAAGAAAGCACTATACATCTATGTTGATGTGAAAAGGAGAAAAGGAAGACCAAGAAAAACATGGATAGAAAACTTAAAAGAGGATGCAAAAGAAATGCAAATGAACTTCATCCAATTGACCAGAGCAGCAAGAGACAGACAGAAGTGGAAGGAACTCATTCAGACCCATCGTCCAACCTAATAGGGAATGACGGAAGGAAAGAAACATACACAGTCAATCGAGACCCCTCCCCATATGCATCTGTATGCAAAATCTCCTAAATCCAATTACTCCTCCCCTCAATACGAACGTAATATACGGATATCCATATTGGAAATTGTGTATTTGTTTAGACGAGTCTAGATGTTTAAAAGACCTTGCGTTTCAATGTTTCCCAAATGGTTTAAAGAACTAGGTTTTTTCTTACAAAGTTGTATAGCTACACTCCATTCTAAGAATTGTTTCTTAATAATATGCAAAATATATAAGGAATAGATTTTAGACATGTGCTGTCATTCTTTCTTTCAGGAGAAAGCTTGTGCCAAATGTGATGAAGATATAATTGATAATTTGTGCATCATCTTTGATCTGAATGACTTCAGTACATCTAATATGGATTATCAATTTGTAAAGAATCTGATTTGGTTGTTGAGTCGACACTATCCAGAGCGCCTTGGCATCTGCCTCATCATCAATGCTCCGGTGCTGTTCTATGGCTGCTGGACAGTCATCAAGCCCTGGTCTTGTCTTGTTTCATCCACTTATTTACTTATTTTGCTCTTAATTTTTTTAGTCGTAGCCTTAATTACCACTTGAAAATTATTTGATTTCCTGAAAGTGTAAATGTTTCAATGAATGATAATATAATAAAATGTTTTGCTGGGATTTGTTGCTTAAGTGTAAATTATTTTTTATCCAGGATGAGTACAATAACTACTAGTAAAGTGGTATTTGCTGATGAGAAAAAGCTTTGTGAGTTCATCCATCCAGACATGCTTCCTGACTAAACTAATAGCACCTTCAGAAGTCCTCAGTGTCGGTTGATTCCTCCACTGGACATCTTGGCAGGTTTGTAGTTTAATTTGATGGCTGTGACTTCCAAGTCAAATTTTTCAGATAGATTTCTGGTTCAGCAGTTTGCAACAAACAGCAATATGTGCAGTATGCATGATTTGTATTATTGTGTGCTTATAAATGAAGAAGGCCTATGACTGCAGATTTGCAAGATAATAACTGCACAGCTCAAATTTATTTTAAATTTTGCAAACTCACGTGCACATCCACTTTATTGTACCAAAGTTGGTAACACGTATACACTCTTATGAATTTAGTATAACATTTTAAAGATTCCAGCATACAACAAATTATTTTGAGTTATTAAATTTGATTATATATTTTTGGTGTTATTGTTTTCAAATGTGTAACTGGTGGATGACATGACTTTGCGACATTCTTGATATGTGATTAACTTTCCGACGATCAATTCTACCGAGTGTTCAGTTGCATCTTTTATGAATATACTGTATAGTAATTTTGTAATGTACATGAATCTCACTGCTAATTTATTTTAAATTACTGGTAGAATTGGAATCAAAATATTTAAAAACAGATAGTTTAATATTTTTATGGAACTGAAATCTGACTTGAGATGTAAAGAATTCTATGGGATGATACAGTGAAACCTTGTTACTTTGCCACCACATTGGCACATTTCATGGTGAGAGGCGAGGTTGATGGCTCAACAGGGGGGGGGGGGAGAATGAAGCGTGTACAGTTATAAAATATAGAGACATTGCATATAAAGAACTCAATTGAGTGAGCAGCAAAAACTATAAGCAGTAGGAATCTTGTGATTTCTGCTGCTGCTGGACGTTTCTGCTGGCTGGACGGAACACAGCTGCTCTGCCAGAGATAGTGATGCATGATTGACTGAATTGGCTAGTCATTCTGGCAGGCGGAAAACATGCATCATTCAAATGACTGAACTTTGCTAATATTAGCCGATGATATTTTTATTGTTTATTACAAGTTAAAGTTAGTCCCATACTTTAATGAGTGTAGGTCCGATGTTGATCTCTGTGTACTAGGCAAATAAAAATGCAGGTGGCTTACACCATTATTCTAGAATAGCTTGTCATTGCTTTCTCTAGACCCACGTTTTACCTTCACAGCTTACTGGTAGTGCTACTACCAATTTATCCATGCCTTAGCGATGAACAGTTTAGTTGACCATGGACACCAAAAACATATAAAGAGGTCAATTCATAACCAATACTGATTGTTTATTACTGAATTCCTTGTTTGTAGACAAACAATAATATTGGTTATAAATTGACCTCTTTATATGTTTTTTTGCAATCAGTAATTTGAGGAAAACTATAAGTTTCATCTGGGCCACCGGTTATAAAATTTAACGCCATTATAAATAAATCTAACAGCTGGTTTTTTGCTGTGCTGTACACTTTGCATGTGTGAAAGGCAATGACATGACTCTCTTGGCAATGGTGAGATACCCGGGTCACATTACTAAGGAGCATGTTGATTGAACTTAGTGCAAGGGTGAGAGATGAGGATGGCGGCTTTTTAAGTTGACCCTGCTATCCAATAAAATTTCAAATTCATTACTATGGCAGCCATTTATTTTATAGAGAAATTACCTTTTAAAAATATTTTTCCAACTTCAAAACTTTAAAAACATTAAAAAATCGATATAAAGGTGAGATTTAGTATCCTTTTATGATTTAGTGTAGTTGCAATGATGCCGGTGAAGTCCAGTCTCATGAGCTGGTTGCATTGTCCATCATACTAAGTAAAATCAGATCCAACATCATATAGGTCACCATTACCATGTTGCCATCCGCGTCTTCTAAATCACTCTGACTCAACTCTAATTCACTTTCACTGTCGACTGCTGATGATTCATTGCTGTTTTTCTGAGAGAAGTTGCCTAACTTTGCTCATGTTGTATCATATCATTGCTGCCATTTTGCTAAGAGTGCATCATAGAGTTAAAGATAAACAGATGATCAGTATTGATTTCCTAGTTCTAACCCCGTAAATATTTGAAAAATATGTTCCACCTAACAAATAAATGGATGCTAAACCCATATATGTTATTGCCCAAGTCTTGCTCGGGCGTGCTGATTATCTGTTGGATTGCAAAGTGCACCAGAGCGGCACTTGGTTGGTTAAGGGTTAAAATGCATAGCAGGCAGAAGATCTGTTCTAGATTTGTGCATTGTGAGAGGAGAGTTTGATGGCATAATGGGGCAACACAATGAGGTTTCACTGTATTTATTTTCATAATTAAGTGATAGTTATTTTAGTTATTGGGTAATAATTCAAATGTCATAATATAAAAGCAGAATTTGATGTAGTTTTTCTTGCTTCATGTTGATTACCATCATATTGTACCAGTATGTTACATAATTTGAAGAGAATCTGAACTGAAATTATTTATTTCTATTCGGCTGAACAATGCTCACAATTTTTTTTAGTTTATAAAAATTAAATTTCTGTAAATATTGCTGAAAACTTTTATAGAAAAATTTTGCACATTTTAAAATTCAAATTCAGTTAATCTTCTTGTATAAATCAGTTTCTACAAGTTCAAAACTACCAGAATCTTAATAGTAGATTTGGTGAAATATTGAAGTTTAATAATTATTATTCATGTATGGTTCTGCTTCTGCTTACATCTTGATTTACTCATTACATACTGAAATGAATGACTTAATAGTAAATATAGTTTTATATTTGATTATTGTTCATTGCTTGTTGATAGTATTTAGGTAGAGGTGTACTTGTCATGTACATGTATATGTGTTTAAATTAGCAATGGCTCTTTCAGATGTATTTCATGGTTGACTGACAGCAACTCTCATTCAGATTAATTTTACTCTTATTTGCTTTCTTTTTTATGTCAGTGTTGTTGTGATCTAATTTCCATACTATCAACAACCCACATATCACAAATGTTTTTACACTATCTAGCATGTTCTGTAATTATTGATAATAATAGTGATAATAAGTGGTTAATAATAGTGTAATAATAGTGATGTGATGATGATGATGATGATGATGATGATGATGATGATGATGATGATGATGATGATGATGATGATGATGATGATGGACTGCAATAATTATAGCACCTGGTCTAATGAACAAAATGTGCTCCAATTCCATCTGTAATGATCATGATTTGTATGCAGAGATATCAGTCAGAGTGGGGAACAGCAAGACAGACTATGGATGAAAAGCCAGCTGGAAGAGATGGGCATTTAGTCTAGAGTTGAAGTGCATAGTAAATTGAAGTCTGTAACAAGCAACAGGAAGAGAATTCAAGCTTATGGGCCAACTAAATAAAAGGTTCTCTTCCAATTTTAGTGTTCTTGGGAGATGAGTAAATAAATTGTGCATGCTTTGGTTAATTTAACATGGACTTCAAATACTGAGATCATCCAGTCTGCAGCATTTAATAAATTAAGATGGGTTTTAGATTTGAATCTTTCAGGCAACTAATGTAATTGCTTAAGAGTGCCATTTTAAAAAAATATTTTAACTAACTGCTGGATGATGACGTGGTTACAGTTTCAAATGCTGTGCGCTTAACAAACTTCTTGCTACTTCTGATGAGTTAAAGTTGAAAGGTTATGCTATAAAACTGTACCGGTAAATCATGCATTAAAAGCACAAACTCCAGCACTGAATGTCTATGTTGATTTTTTTACATAATATATTCAGTATATAACTTAAGGCAGGGTTTCCCAAACTCTTTTAGCCATGGAACCTTTTTTGGAATATTTTCCACTGGAGTCGGGGCTCGATCATATTATGTGCATGCATTCACCTATTCTAGTAAAAAAGACATGGCTGCATTGCAAGTCACTTGTATAGGCCTATTACTAATACTTCATTGTTTTGGCTGATAAATGCTTTGATGCAAATGTAGTAACATAGTCAAATTTTAAAAACACGTCTAGGGCTTGGTAATAAAAACTAACAGCAGCCTTTAGACCGTTCAACTTTAATATATCTCGGTACTGTAAATTCTTTTGATAATTGGCTTAATGTTGAAAAGTTATATAGAATAGAGATTGAATCAGTTTTACGTTTTCTGCAGAACTTGTATATCCTTAGGGGTTGCCCATTAAATACGTCAACAAAATAGGGGAGGTGTTTGAAAAAGTTTGACACTTGTTGACAGGGGTGGGCAGGTTCAAGATAAATTGATGTCAGCCATTTCATTTTTTTACAATAAATTTAATAAATACAAAATTAATTTCCATAATTCTATTTTAGTATAAAAGCCAGCTACGTCAAATATTTTTAGCTTGTAGGGAGGGGTTCAAAATTTTTGACATAATTTCATTAGGGATCGCTGAAAATTTGAGTTTTTGACAAAAGGGGGTTTTAAAATGCCTAAAAATTTTTGGACATAATTAATCAGTGGTCCCTTTACGTTTTCTGTGGAACTTGTATATCCTTAGGGCTGCCCATCAATATATCAACAAAGTTTTTGACATGATTTTAGGGGTCACTGAAAGTTTGACAGTTGCTGACATGGGCAGTCAAAAATTGTTGACATAATTAATGGACAGCCCCTATGCTGGAACCATTTTACCTGCATTGCGGAACCCTGAGGTTCTTTCTGCTGAACACACTTTGGGAAACTTTTGACTTAAGGCATTATCAGATATCATATCATTAATGCAATCATTTGTATGTATTTATGTCCAGTAGTTACTTCTACACATATCTCGTGTTTTGACTGTTTACAGTATCATGGCATGTCTACTTTCTTTATGGAACCTTTTTTGAATATTTTCCATGCGAGTTGGGACCCAATATTCATGTCTTAAGACAATGGGTCTTCAATTTTTAGTACAAATGGTGTTATTTTCTTGTACAATTTTGACTGATTTTATTTTACGTACTTAATGCATGTGGTTTTATATTAGAATCTCTGTCTACTGTTCTTGAATAAATTTTGTTACACAGATTTTTATTAATTGTATTATAATTACATAAAATGTCCGAGAATGAATTTTCCTGCTTTATATTTTTCTAACCATAACAAAAGAATTATAGTAGAATTGCATTTAACAATGTTCATACACCCCCGGTGTTAATTCATGGCATTCACAACCCTGGGACAAAATACAAATACATTTTAAAAACTCCTGGTTGAAGTTTTACTAAAAGCTATGAGGAGTACAAATATCAACATGAAGTCATCTTTGAAAAGGTCAAGACTTCTCCAAAAGCAATTTACAGCACAAAATTACTATAAAATTTTGATACTAATTGAAATACATGTAAAAGATTCAAAGTACAAACAGAGGCGTAGCGTGCACCTTTGCCGCCATTGGCCCATTACCATATCAGCCGCCCCCAGGAACAAAAGATAGTGATAGCACGTGCCCCTTAAAAAATCTTTACAAGATATAAGAAATCAGCATCTGAAAATTTGCTGACAAACAAAAAAGTTCACAGAAAATCCATACCTGAAAATCACATGACAAGCAAAATAAGGTTGTCACTTTCAAAATTTTCCGCCCCCAACTGTGTGCATTTCTCAAAATTTGTCGCCCCCAGTTCGTGTGCCGCCCGTGGCTAAAGCCATAATAGCCATTAGCACACTACGCCTCTGAGTACAAATCAAAGTATGTTAGTATAGTAAAAATATATATAACAAATTGTCTTTTCTGTTGCATCATTGGAATACTGACTGTTTGTCTTTTCATGCATTCTGCTTTATCTTTTCTCTCGTCACTTGAAGCGTTGAACCATAAACTTCTCTTTATCAACATTGTATCCAAGTGCCTCATAAAACCTCACATTCCTATCAGCACATTCCAATGATATCTTGTAGCATCCAAGTTGTTTGCTCAGCAAAGTCAGAGTTTCAACTAAACTGGCAACAGAAGACAAGACACAGCATTCCAGATAAAATGAGAGCTAATGGTTGCTACTTCTGCTATTTGGGCAGGAAGTTAGCAGAGTGGTAACAACACTGGACAAGAGAGCAGAAGGTCATGTGTTCTATACCTGCAGGAGCTCTAAGGTCAGCTCAGCCTTAATTGCTAGAGGGCAGTGGTAAAATTAGGAGCAGCATTAAGCTGCAAAGTTAAACGTGGGTCTAGGGAAAGTAATGGCAACCTACCCCAGATTAATGGCTTATACCACCTATATCGCTGATTGCTTAGATGGAGATGAGAGTCAGGATGCAACGCTCGACCTAACTTTACCTTCTGCTATTTATAATATAAATTCTCTGGAAATATGAATGACTTGCAGCTCATGAGGTGATTACCATACTGATATACAGATACATTTACAAAATACAATACAATTTTGCACCTAACTTATTTCCTCATTTTTACATTAAAATATTTATTCATTAAGTCTTTTAAATTTGTTGGATCATCCTTCCAGCGAATCCAGCCCATAAAGATGGGATAGCCATTAGCGGTAAGATTCTTGCCACGCAACCTGAGGGTAGTGGGTTAGAATCTGACCACATCACAGCGAACATGGGCAAGTTGTTCATCTCTGACATGCTCCACACTTATGATTCTTCACTTTAACATAGCCATGTAATAATAATAATAGTAATAACAGTATTTATTTCTATTCAAAATATGTATTGCAAACATTATTTCTTACTGTTTTGTACATGACATGCCATGTAAATATTGTATATCTAAAGCAAAAACTAAATTCTTTAGACTGAGAATCAATTTTATGATTCTTACAGTTTTCCAAGTTCAAGACCTCGATAGTCTTCACTGACAACGACATCTTCTATTCTTCCTCTCTGAAAAATGCAGAAAAACTAGTTAAGTAAATCGAGAACATTGCAAGCAGAACTTGTCTATACAGATACAACAATAATATATAATATAATATAAAAAGGTTTAAAGTGGTTCAGTAGGGACTGCCCTGTGTGAGAACCACCAATGGGGGATTGCAATTCAAATCAAGAAGTGATCATTGACTGATGTCAAGAACATTTACTAAAATGGCAGTATAGAAGTTTGATGATGATGACAGATTATTTGTCTAATACTGTTTCACAGCTACAGTTGAATTATTTTAAAGATTACTTTGATAAAGCATAAGAAATTGACTTTTATATCAATTAGTAGACACTGAAGATTTCTTACCATACCAGCTCCATGGATAAATTTTTGTTCAATGACCAAAGTTGTGGTTCCAATGACTTGGCCTTTGTTCAAATCTTCTGCCACCAAAATGAAATAAGTACCAGGACATGACTTCATCTTGTGAAATCTTTCTGTAATGATTCAAATAAACATTCTCCAACAGCAAGAAATAAGTCGGAAATAAATTTCTGAATAGGAAAATGTCACTTCATCATCATCATCATTTATAGGCACATAATTAAACCTAATGTACCTTGGCTTGTGTACTAAACAAATATGTTTTCAGAGATGCGAGAAAAGTTAGGCAAATTATGGTAATTCGTCATTCATTCTCTGTCTGCAGCCAAATCTCCAGTTCATGTTATTATTTCTGCACCACTCTAGGCCCTGTCTTACATTACTGAGCTTTTCAAATCGCTCTCTTCCACTGCACATCGCCTGCTCCACAACACTGATTGGAGGACTGTTTATGTCCCCAGATCAAGCACTGCTCTTACTCAGTGTTGAGCATTCACAGTAACTGGACCCTCCCTCTGGAATGCCTTGAACCCATCCATTTGGGCCTCACTTCTTATTCCCTCACTCTGTTCAATGCGAAAGCTAAAGTCTCACTATTTTATCATGTGACTCCAATGACAGGATCACCTCTGAGTATAAATATAAGAGGCACCATACAAATGCTACATTACATTTTTATATTATTTGATCAAGATTTGAATTATTGGTGCAATGAACGTACTGGTAACAGCGGCTAGAGTAAATGATCTCCATCTACTATTACCTGTAAACAATTCCTTTGAGATTACCCCAGTTTCTGTTAACTGACTTAGAATCTTCAAAAATCCTAAATTCAAACAAATGTAACAAATTTGAATTACTCATCTCAATTAATAATAAAAGATACTGTCATGCCGGTATAACTACAGCAGCTTATATTTCACCACCTTATACAAATTTGAAATTTCTACAAAAGAGCAGTGATTTTGTATTGCCTTTGATTCAACAGCTATTCTTTAAAGATCCAAGCATTCAGAACACAAAGCATTCAAACTTACTATGTAAAATCTTAGGGAAGAATCTAATTACCAGTGCTAAAATGTCAAGGAATTAATGTAAAATTGTGTAATTATTACTGCTATTATTTGCAGTAAGGTTATAAGCTAGGCTGAAACCCAAGAAATAAAATGTTAATACTTTTCTCAGACGTGACTTCTAACCTGAGAAAAAGTGTAGCATCTTGACAACAAATAAAGGTATTGAACTACTTATACTGATGCAATTGACTGACAAAAATGCAGTAAGATATTAACTAGCTAGCATTAATTAGTTAAAGATGAAAAAATTATAAATACCTCTCTCAAAATCTTGAAGTGCAAGTGGTCTTAGGAGAACATTGGCTCCAGGATTGTCTGGGGATCTGTTGCCCTTATATGTGGCTTTGTGTTGACTCCAATCAATTAGTTTTAATACTGATGGGTTAAATAGGAGGATATCATTCTGAAATCAAAAGAGGTTCTTAACTGCTTCTCTGACTCATATTTACATATTTCGAGTAGCCAGTAAATAAGTACCAGATTCAGTTTAAAAGGTGGAATATTAATGATTTCCATCTATGGAGTCATCAATGTCATATTTTGCAGTTGTCAGTGTCAGTTGCTAAATCTCTGTCATAGGCTAGTCATCGTCATTGGGTCCATAAAGTATGACACTTTTAGACAGTTTTTGATCCTTTCCCATCACAGATATTAGCACCCCCTCCCCTTAAAGTACGTCATCACAAATCTCGGGACCTCAGGGGGGCAAATGCACAGGGGGCGAGAGGGGCAAATGCATTAACAGTAATGACACAAAACAGAAGGATCGCCAATCCCGCCATGCTATATGCATAGGGGCCTGACAAGCCTGGAGGAGGCCGAAAAACGGTGACAAGCAAAAAATGAAAAAGATGCATTATTAACAGTAAATGACACAAATTTTTTAAGACTTGTCAGAAGGATCGCCAATCCCCTGAGGACCAAAGTGTATATTATGTCATAGGGGCCTGACAAGTAAAAGGGTGCCTGGGTGCCGAGGTCATAGTAAACCGTGAAAAACGGTGACAAGCAAAAAATAGAAAAAAAGGTCATCACTAGTATTCGAGAGTTGCAACACGTTTCGTAAAATCAATGACAAGCAAAAAAAGGTCCAGCAATTTTTAAGACTTGTCAGAGCTGACGATCCTGGATCGGCCCTTCTTCAACCAGTTGGGCCGTTGAATATTTCTCGGATCATTCGGGGGCATGAGGGACCCCAACTTGACCAGCAAAGTGTCGTCCATAAATTATGTCATGCAGGTTTCTATTTAATATATTTGAGGTCTCATTCAATTTTCAGCAGTGAAACAGATGAATAATTCAACTTCCAACAATGATAGCAAATATACCGGTAATTGAGACCTAAAATTTTATGCATCTTGGACAAAAAAGTGTTTTAATGAGTAAAAAACGTCTTTTCAAACGCTTTTACTATACCTCCTATCAGGTTTATTTAAGGTTTTATTTATACCAGAGGTGGCCAAACGGTGGCTTGCGAGCACCATGCGGCTCTTCTAGCAGAATCTGCATCTTGTGAAAGGTTTTAAAAAATTTTGTGGAGCAGATTAACAGATCAACAGAAGCATACAATTGCCACATAACAGTATCAATTTTGTCTGCTTGCCAATTTTATCATAGGTCCTACAAAAACGACAGCAGAGATTTAATGAAACTTTGCAAAGAATTGGATCAAACTACCGGTACCTCATTTTCGAGTCTAATTGTGGCAATGCAGCTCCCAAGCTTTGAAAATTGTCATTTTGCGGTTCACACTTTCTATGGGTTTTGCCACCCCTGATTTATACTGAAAGTGTGACATCACGGCGGTCCTTACCTCCCCCTGTCACAAACTGTCACACTTTCTTATACCTTTTTCTCCACTCAAGCATAGCATACTTTATGGACAGCCCCAAAGGAGTTGCTGCAATAATTGTTGACAAATTCTAAAGTACTGTGAGCAAAAACTGCATGCATCATATTAAATAGCTTAATCAGTGATTTTGATGAAAAAATGCATTTACAAATGACATTACTCACGTGTTTTGCCCCAGTCATGACAGCTGTGATGTGTTGCAATCGTCTCTGAACAGTGTCTCTCTTAATGAGCACTGTCTCCATTTCTAAGGAAAAAGACAAAGAACTAAGACTGGGAATGTGATCAAATACAAAATTAAACTTACTGTCATAGCCTAATTGAACTTGAGCACAGACGATCTTTTCACTGATAACATAATATACTGTAATCTCAAGTAGCCGCCTGAAACATCTAGCTATCGCACACTGTCTGTTATGTCAAAACAATGTCACTAATGATATAACATGTCTAAAGCACTGGCAGTTGGACAGTTGTGTTCATATCAGTGTTACTAAGGAGATGAAATAAATAAAACATCTTTCCTTCTATGAAGTTTCTAAAGCCTAAATAGAAGCCATTAGGCAGGTAGAGTGTTTAAGAAAGCTTTCTATTTCGGTCTCAAATACCTGGAATTTTCTCCCGTAGCCATTGTGATCTCCATTGTGATTACTTGTACTCAAATTTAAACAAATCCTTCACAACCTTTATTGTTCTTTCTATTTCTCACTGATATCTCTGGCATGGACTGGAATTTTTGTGAACTGATGGGTAGTACTACTGACTACTGACTATATCTGTAATTAGTACTACACATCTGTGTGATAGCAATAATAATACATATGAATTTTTTAGCAATTCCCAGTGGATTTTTAAAAAATCTACATTGAGAGTCAACAAAGTTCAAGATAAAATATCAAGAGTTTCATTCTTCTCAAGTCATCTGTCTGGGATCTGAGTGAAATACTGCCCGTGGGCATAATATCAAACACACAGTGACTTATAAATATTCGTACACTATTCGTGCTCATTATTGACTGCTGGGAGCAACAACTGTGATTGCACTGAGCGATATTTTTGAGATCTAGTCCAAAATTCCTTTTTAGAAAAATTCTAAAAAGCATGCTTTACAAATCTCAAATTGTGATATGCCAATCTTGTGCCTAAATCTGCCCTTCTACTCTTGCCAATGCTGTTGTTACAATGGCATAAGATCTAATGTGAAATTCTTCTAAGCAATCAAAACGCTTGCTCGAGACTATACTAGATGTCATACTAAACCCCATGGCACGACCACGCCAAACCAGTTCTTGTAAATCTGAGGTGGTGTATTGTTGAATCGAGAATTAATAAAAACTTTATATATACTTGCTGTAAAATTAATGACAACCCCGATTCAGTGAATTCACAAAAAATTGGCTAACTGACAAAGTTAGGATCTTAAAATATCACTCGATGCATGGTAGACAATAACAGTTGTCGCTCTCAACAACCAATTACAGTCATGAATATCATACGAGTATTTATAAGTCACTTTGTGTTTTACTATTACTTTCCCCCTAGTGATCAATGTGTAACTGGCATTATACAAATCCTTCAGTCAGAAGTCGTAACAAACTTACGTCATATTACTAGTGTAAAAAACTTGAAGTTGTGGTAATCCTGCATTTTAGGTGCGTAAATTATTTCTTCATGAATTTGCATTTGCGCTTACCCAGCTGCTAAACTGGTGCCTTTCATTCAAAAGTACCTTCTTCCACTTACACATATTATGTCTGATGGGTGGGCAGCATCAGGGCCGTTTTATCCACTGGGCACAGTGGGCACTGTGCCCAGGGCCTACGAACTTTTCAGAGGCCTACGAAAGTCTGATGTATATGGAAAACATTAAAGGAGTAAAAAATAGGCTATGGCAGAAATTGCAGTCTTGCAGATACAAGACCACAGTTTCTGCCACAACTTCAAGTTTTTTTACACGGGGGCATCCACCAGATGGGGGCATCCACAAGATGGGGGCCTCCTCATATCCAGAATTTAATTCCGGAGGCGCTTTTTCTTGTTTAAGGGAACAACCAGAAAAAAGGGTTAGAGGAACAGCAGAACTCGTCATCCAATCATCCAAATTTCAAACAGTAGAATATTACTATCGCAGACCTAGCTGTCGCCACGAATAACGTTTACTTATTTATTCATATGCCTAGCATGCCAATTATTTTTGCTCTGACAAGTAAATTTTTCGGCATCCCATTATAGCCGCCCCAGCCATGACCGCCCCAGTTATGACCGCCAAATTTGGCGTCCGCCCCAGCTATGACCGCCCCCGTTAATCCCGTTATGACCGCCCAGCTATGGCTGCCGTCAGTATCGTTTAGGGTTAGTGTTTCGCGTCTGGTTTATGGTGTGGGTAATGATTATATAACCCCGTACGGGTGCAATACACCGCTTTTCGTCAAAACCCATAGAGTAACTGGGGTGGACCGGGTGGTCATAACCGGGGCGGTCATAGCTGGGGCGGCTACCACCTGTAACTAATTTTTCATTTCAGAATGTCGTATGTTTAAACACTCGAAAATACCCAAGATATAGCTTTGATCAATTGACTAGAGTTTGACTACAGCTACATTGGCTGATCTCTGGAGTTGATCGTGCCAGGATGATCACTAAACTTCGCCTATAGCTATTTAAACGGGAGACTAAACGCCTAAAAATAAGAAGCTACTACGGCACCTGTTCATAAAGCACTATAGAAATTCGCGAGACTTTTACTTACTTACATACAAACAAAGTTTACAGTGATTACTGATTAGCTCAAGGATTAGCTGGCTATCATTCCTCCAAGGTTTACACTTTACACATAATTTTCAAGAATCACAGACTTCGGTCTTTACTCTTTTACACAGAGAAATTAATTCTATGGGTTTTTTGCAGCGATGCCAGTGCCAGTGCTTTTTCTCCAGATCTGATCCCGTTTTAAAATCTGTGCTTTTCTGGTCTTTTTTAAAGACGCAATCTGGGCTTTTTCAAAAAGTTCACTGGTCTTTTGCGACTTGTAACACTAAACATGGAGCAAGGTAAAGGTCGCTCATTTCCCGTAGAAAGAAGGCTTAGCGCCTTTATTTTCACGGCATTTAGAAAGGTTGCACTCTTTCCCTCGCCGAATTTCTTTCCATCAAGTAAGCACCCTCAAACTATTCACAGCGTAATTGAGCGCATAAGGCAGAAACAACACCGAACCGAAAAGTTACCGCCGCCGCGAAAGTGACAATAGTATTCCTGAACCTGGCCAGGGACTCAGAGTATAACAGTGGTTCTCAGGCCCTTTGCCTCGCGGACCAATTTTGATTTTTGAGGTCAACAATTTCTCGCGGACCACTTGAAAAATTTTCAGTGGAAATTGAGAAAAAGTAAAAAATGCCATCGCGTGTGATATTCGTCCCTCGCCAGTACTGAGTAGTCACGTAGGGTTGCCAACTGTCCAGGACTGACCTGGACAGTCCAAGAATTGACCAACGGTGTTCAGTGTTCAGGACAATGTAGAATTTGTTCAGGATTTCTCTGCAGTCAGTGAAGGTACTTTTCCGTTATCCGGACCCCAGTGAAGAGATACTAAAAAATGCTTAGGGTTAGGGTGGCGGTTAGGGTTAGTGTTAGGGTGAGGGTTAGGGTTATGGTTAGGCTAAAACTCTAACACTCACCCTAACCCTAATATCTCTTCACTGGGGTCCGGATAACGGGAAAGTACCTCAGTGAAATATTGCAGCAGGCTCCAATTACATTAAAACTAATGCAAGAAATGAGGAAATGTTTTTGGAAATAAGTTCATAGACTGCGTTGGCAAAATTTGCTGAACCTGTTAGCAGAACTGGCGAATTGCGACTCTATACTATTTAGCGTATTTAGATAGGGCCTAGTAATCTAAGTCTTGCATAGCAACACCTTAACGACTCTCTCTCTGGTTTGGAGTATCTGAAAAAGCTCACAACTGGTTTTCATCTTATCTTAAATCCCGGTCTTTTCAAGTGTCCTATCTTAGCCAAATTTCTCTATCTCACAGTGTAGATTTTGGAGTGCCTCAAGGATCTGTACTTGGGCCTGTACTGTTCAGCCTTTACACCACACCACTCTCATCTTTAATTAATTCCATAATTTAATACACCAACTCTATGCCGATGACACTCAGCTGTTCCTGTTTCTCACCTCTTTCATTCAATGCTTCTATTATTGAGCTTGAATCTGCATTCTCATCAATCTCTGCTTGGATGTCATCTAATCTCCTCGCTCTTAACCCATCTAAGACAGAGTTTCTTTTAATTGGACTACCCCAACAACTCAACAAAATTGACAATCCTAAACTAGTTTTGGCTCCTGACACCACAATAATCCCTGTTCCAACTGCTAGAAATCTAGGATTCAAATTTGATTCTTTTCTAAACTTCTACATTACAAATTCCCAACTATCAAAAGCCTGCTATGTTCATATTCGGACAGTTTGTCCTTGCCTAGATACTAAAACTGCCTCCATCAATTGCACCTCAATAGTCCACTCCAAATTAGATTATTGTAACTCCTCTACTATAACCTTCCCAAAGCCTCTATCAACAAATTGCAATCAATACAAAATGCACTTGCTCGTGCTGTTACTAAGTCACCTAAATTCTCCCATATTTCACCCATACTAAAATCATTACATTGGCTTAAAATAACTGAAAATTATCCAATATAAGATAATAACACTTACATATAGCTCACTTCAGTCATCAAAACCTGTCTACCTTAGATCACTAATAACCCTCAGCCTCCACGACCCAAAGCAGTGTCATCATCTTACCTCACTTGTCACGCCCACTCAATCAGTCATCCCAAAATTTGCAACCATGCCTTCTTCATAAAATTCAAAACCAACTGAACTTTATTAACTTGATCCAAGCTTCCTCCGCAGACTTGGACACTTTCAAACATTAGAATCTGATTCCTCATTTCCTATAATTCCCGCATTTTCTCCTCAAGTCTTCAGGTCTAAGCTTAAATCATTCCTTTTTCTAAAATCATATCCTCCATAGCTGTAACAACATAGCCTCACTGCCCTTTGGATGTTGACCATTGCCTGGCTGATAACATACCTTCCCCATAGCTATTTTAAGAGAGGCTGAGTGCCTAAGAATAAGCAGCTACTGTTGTGCTGCTTTCTAAGGCGCTATAGAAATCCACGAGATTTTACTTTACTTTACTTTAACACCTTGGGTCTATTGCAATGTGCTCTAAATGAGCCCTGGCCGGACAACACTGTTGGAGGTGTAGGAATAAATTTTAAGTCCTATCTTAGGTTATCAATATCAAATCCTTGCCAATATAGTCAAAAGACATTTGAGGCTATTGTGATTGGCCTTAATGCTGGTATTGCAGACATTGTTTTTCTTAATATATACTGTTTCTTCTATTCTCATCTTTGGTTTCCTGACTGAGTTTCAAGCCTTACTTGAATCATAGATTCTAAATAAGTTGCTTTATTACTTTACATATTTTTTCAACAAGAGTGTTATATAATTTGCAAAAGCAGCCATAGACTGGTGCTGGCTTTAATGTTGAATCAAACCTAAATGCAGAACAGTGAATTGCAGTATGCAATTTTTGCAGTACTTAAAGTGAGCTGTTGGATATTACTGGTACTGTTTTAAATAATTCGAGTTAAGAACAATACATATTGGACATGTTTTGGTGATGCTAGTATACAATAATGCTCAGGTAGTCTTTGACATGGAAATTATGATATTAAAAGTGTGCTGATTTTTTAATGAAAATACATGCCTGATTTTGAAAAATTAGAGTATGAAGCATAGGCAGTGGTCTGCCACAAAACTTGGGGTGTCCACTCTCCAGACAATCCATGGGATGGACCCTTCCCCCTCCTTCATTTTTAACGGCGGTCAGTGCCCTCGCAAATTTTTTTGTAAAGTTTTAGAAGTCAGTAAGTGAGTTCTAGTGCATTTTGGACTTTAATCAAAACCTGTCATACAATGGACCACATATCTTAGGACACGGGTCTTCACTCGACCAATTTGCTAACTGTTTCACAAGATATTCGGCAGGACTTTCATTTTGTTGATGTCTTGAGTTCTCGTAGAGTCATTGGCTTTAGTGTGTAGTATGAAATTGATGAGAGGTGCCCAACTTCAAGTGCTGTTGATTGAAATTTAAGTGACCAATATTGATTGTTCTCACAGCATTTGAAGCAACGAAGATAGGGACAAGCAGAAATGTGGTTTTTGTCATAATATTTCTTCAATTTGCTGAAAAATTTACATATCTATACACCCACTTTTCAATAGGCCTTCAAATAACTATGTCACATCGGGAATTAATTATTAAATGGTGTTTTAGTTGCCTATAAAACCTGTCATACAATGGACCAGATGTGGGTAGATGTGGGTAATTCCTTGATTGACTTACTATATAGCTTCACAGACTTTGTTGCTAACAGCCAAACTCGAGGCAACTCTTGTAGATGCTAAAATTGCAGCGATTATGAGGGGGTGTCCAGCAGCTATTGGACACCCCCTTGGCTCAAACCTGGGAATGTCTTGACACCTATGATCACTGCCTATGATTCTATTCTATTCTATTCTACTTGATAATTTATGTTTTATAGCATGGCCAAGGCCAAAGGCAAGAGCGTTTTTACAAAAGACAGTCATTTTGATAAACATCTTAAATGAGTTTTTGATATCTGTGAGAACTGTGTATTGGTTGTCGTGGTCACAGAAGCTGGAAGTTTCCAAAGGAGAGGATTGCCCGAGTCACAGATCTTTCTCCAAGCTTCACGGTCTTAGACGGAGGAGGAAAGAGGTGAGATCGTTTGCTAGAACGAAGCTGTTTGGCGACAGTCTGTCATCACCGGCCTGCGTATCAACGCCGAAAGATATTCGGGGCAGAAAGGGTCATGCAAGGCTGGAAGGTCAGCGAGCATCGTTTAAAAACGATTTAGCTCCGGGATCTTGAGCCAATGGAGCTTATCCCTTAATAACGGGTAACGTGGTCATGCCACCTGGCACCGAAAATCATCCGGCGGCGGCGTTCAGGACCGATTGCAGTCGGCCCAGCTGATAGTCGGGAAGACCGAGGAGGAGGCTATTACAATAATCCAGCCTGGATAACACCAGGCACGGACTAGATGTATCGCAGCTGATGTTGAGATGTAACGATGATCTCCTAATCTTTCGGGCTGAAAGTAACAAGCGCGGATTTTAAGTTCACTTGGCCGAATTATTACGATAGGGAGTCATCAAGGAGAACACCGAGGAGGCGTTGTTCGCATGAGACGGAGCGGCGACAGCATCTCCGATTAGTACGACGTTCACTGATCTGGTGGACCCTTCGAGTGTTAATCCACAACAGTTCAGTTTTTTCAGGGTTTAATGCAAGGCGATTTGTCGCTGTCCACTGCATTATTTCGCAGATGCAGTCTTGTAAGGCGACCAGATGATCTGTTTCAGGGATGGGCAGGAGGAGTACACCTGCCCGTCATCGGCATAAGCATGCCATGCTAGCCCATGCGAGTCTTCAATTTGTGAAACATCCGCACGTATAAGATAAACAGGAGTGGACCTAGGATCGAAATAACTATGGTACTCCGCAGCAGACATGGGTCAATTATTATTATAATTGTAATTTTAATTGTAATAAATTACATTTGCCAATGTAATTGTAATTGTAATTGATCCGTGGAAAGCTCAATTACATGTAATTGTAATTGTAATTGTCATGACCCCTAATTGTAATTGTAATTGAGCTATTGTAATTGATTTACAATTACAGGAATGTGAGTTTTATAAGTTCTAATAGCGTCTTAGCATGTATGAGCCGAAATCTTGTCAGTCTATGAATGTATCGCAGTGAATACAGTGGATGGTTAGTGAATGTCAAAGCACAACGGTTATTGGTTAATGGACTCACTGCTCTGGTCAGTTAATGCAAACATTTACTTACCCGGCATTTACTTTTACTGCCTTTCAAATTGGAAGGGAACCAGCTTATCATTTGTCTACTTCCTGTGTTCTGCAGCTGCACTTTTTGTGAATGAACAGTTTAATGCCAGTAAAGATGAGCGTAGATCAAGCAGAAGTAATATGGAATTATTTAGAAAAGTCTGATGACTTTAATAATGCTGTTTCAATGCAAATGTTAAAGTGAAGTGCGGTTTTGTCCGTGAATTAGTGTCATGCTGGAAAAGGCTACTTCAAAATTGTTGACTCATTTGCAGGTTTGTGAAACTTTGTGTTACCTGTTTAAAAGGCATCATATGAATTTGTTGAACTAATTTATGTTAATTATTTTAGACACTTAAGTTTTTAAAGAAGCAGAAAGAGGAATGAAAAGTAATTGTAATTGTAATTGTAATTGAGACGTTTGTAATTGTAATTGTAATTGGTCCCAATGTAATTGGCTGTAATTGTAATTGTAATTGTAATTGACAAAACCCGTTTAATTGTAATGTATATTGTAATAATGCTTAAAACGTAATTGACCCATGTCTGCTCCATATAGCGTACAGGACATTTAGCTGACGTAACAGCCCTCCCAGGTGACAGACTGTGTCCTCTCGGAGAATTGTAGCGACAGCCAAAGTGCGCAGGTCTTTAATACCCCGATAGCTCAAACTTGAGGAATGTCTTGACACGCTATGATCACTCAAGCTATGATATGAGGCCTGATGTATGTTTTGAGGTTTCATGGATTGATTGAAGAAAAGTAAACTCATTTAGCCTTCTTTTTCTTTAACTGATGCAGATGAGCAAATTGTATGAAAGATGCTTGAAATGGTGGAATTCTTATCGTTATCGTTTCACCCCATGGATAATTTACTCTTGGCAAAGCAGGTTTGTGTAATACTTTCAACCATTTGAATGTATTTCACAGTTTATTGCTATTGATCTCTTCTGTGATATAACACCAAGGAAACTTTAGTGGTTTGTGACATATATTGTGAGTATTTTTCTGCTGTTTGTTGTGGTTGTATATATGAAATGTGGATAAATAGTTTTTATTTGCATAGCTTTTGTCCATGCAATAGCAAAAGTACTTTGCATCAAGTTTATAAGATACTTTAAAATAACTATTATGTTAATTTAATATTATATGTTATATTTTATTTTTGTCAGACATGTATCATAAGTCAGGTACAATTTTTAATGCATTGATTGGATTGCCTATAGATTTTGTAAATAATATTTTTTGTTCATTATTGCCATGTATCAAATGAAAAGCTAGTTAATTCTTATTCCTTGATATTGGACTGAAAGACAACTGACTTCAACACGTTTGAACAGTTTTGTTCAATGAGCTACAAACAACATGACTGAGTCATAATGGTCACTGTGGTTATCTGATAATTCTTGAAGCCAATTACCGTTTTTTAACCTTCAGATACTGCTTTTATCCACTATCATCGAATGATCTTTCACGAACTCTGTTGCGCTCTTCATTGTTGAATAACAGGCTCTCTTCAAGAACCTGATTATCTACTGAAGACTTGCCTCTTCAGAATATCATATAAGTGTTGTCATAATTAATCTTGTCTAGTAATTTTTGTCATTAATTTGCAACCTTGTATGTGGTGACAGAGGTGTTAATAGGCTATCTCTCTTTAAACTGTAAATTCAATCTGTGCACTAGCTAATTCATTCATTACATGATTGATGTCTATTGTACCATAGCTCATATGTCTTATCTAGGAATCAATGATAAATGACATTTTGCTAGATATATCTTTGAATTATGGAAAGTTGAATGTTTCTTGAAAATGATGGAATTGGGCATTTCCCTCTTGTAGAGTTACTTACCCTATATAACTTTTGGCCTGTCATTTAGTCACACACTGCTGTTTTTGAGGGTCAGTTAATCAGAATGGAAACATGAGAATTTATGCTGATATATGTTTTGCTCAGTCAAGATTGCAGTTCACAAGATAGCATGTGACACTATAGGAGGACTTAAAGTTGTTTAATGCTGTCAGTAGTTTGCTTACTGTAATTAATATATGTGCTGTCCTTTCTGTCCTTATTCCGGGATTTGGCTAAATAACAAACAATAATTTGGCTAAATAACAAACAACTTATCTCCTTATACAGTACAAGATAATAACGATTACTTACAGTTCACTTCATTCGTCAAAACCGGTTTACCTTCGTAAACTCTTAACGCCTCAGCCTCCCCCGACCTTCAATCTCATCTTACACTTTCACGCCCGTTAAATCAGTTCACTCAAAATCTGCAACCTGTTTTTAACTTTGGAACTCAATTCCAGCCTCCTCCGCAGCCTTGGTCAAACAATAAGCTCCGATCCTGTCCTGATTCCTTCACTGTCTCCTCAAACCTTTAGGTCTAAACTTAAAACCTTCCTATTCGAAAAGTCATTTCCCCCATAGCAACAACAACCTGACCCGCCGCCTCATAGATACACTGACCTTTGCCCGGCCGACAAACCACCCTGGCTATAGCTATTTCAAAAAAGATTAAGCGCATAAGAATAAGCAGCTACTGCTGTGCTGCTTTCCGGGGCGCTGTAGAAGTTTACGAGATTTTACTTTACTTACTTTACTTTACTTATCACTTTTGTTTGCTGATTTAATTGCAGATTCTGTTTTTAGCACATTTCATGTGTTGATATTGTCATTCCAAGTCATTTTTACCCTGCCTGGTGTTCTTCATTCTGATGTCGTTGCTTGTATTATTTCATTTTTGAGGTTATGTTTGCAGTTCTGCATAATATATACAGTTAGTTTCTTCTTCATTTGTATCAAATAGCTGTGCTTCTGGACCAGCTGTCTCCAGTCATCATCATCAGCAGCAGCATGCCCCACTCTGGAGCGTAGCTGTTTCCACAAACTAACGCCAGCTGTCTTTGTTTTGAGCAAGTTTCCATCCGGAGAATAGGCCGGAGTTCTGCGATGTTAGCTCTGTCTCAATAGATTTAACCCAAGTAAGTTTGGGTTGTCCCACAGGGCACTTCCAGGCCTTGGGTTGGCCCTGTATAATGGTCCGAAGGGCACGTGCATGGTCTTGAGATGGATTGGCTCGAGCAACATGACCGAAGAGTTTCAGATTCCGGTTCCGGTGACGGTGTCTCCAGTACCCATCCATTTCTTTATTCCTATTCATTTAATTCATGGCATCTGTCTTGACTTTGTCATTCAACTGTGCTTTTGTCTTCCTCCATTTTTAGCATTTCAAATTCATACATTGCTACTGGCCTTGTTAGAGTTTTCCACAGTCGTATTTTCATTTTCTTCAAGGAGCTGTTGAGGTAAGATCCTTTTTCCAGTCTGACTTTGGTTTTTGGGAGGAATTCTGCATTGTCTTTAATTACTGAACTGAAGAGTGTAAAATCTTGTCATTTGTGTGCACCTGTCAATTTCACAGGCGGATTTGCTAGAAAATTGATCAGTTTCCATCACCTTTGTCCTTACTGTGTACATTACCAGTAATATAAAAATATTAGAGAGGCAATTGTATGTGCATTCACCTGTACTCAGGCCCTCCGAGAGAAATTCCGGGCCCCTGTGCAGAATGGCCGACGGGCCCTTAAGAAGTATTAATTTCTTGACGACCTTTTTTTATTACTTGTCAGCCGTTTATAAAGTGTTGACGACCTTTTTTTTTTGCTCGTCAGCCATTTAGCACTGTGTCCCGGGCCCCCTTGTGCTCGCCGGGCCCCTCTGCTGAACTAACATCTTAACCATTCTTTTGTTTTATTACTCATTTTATTGTTAATTATACATATTCATCATCGGCCCGGGCCCCCTCCAGACCGCCGGGCCCCTGTGCAGTTGCCCTCCCTGCCCCCCCTCTCGGAGGCCCTGCCTGTACTACCCTCACCAGGTAGGCCTAAATTCTTTTTGAGTGCTCATCAAGCACCAATGGACTGATGTTTGAGGGCTGCAGGTGTAGCATTCAGTGTTTCATATTAGGGGAGACAGGCATGTCCTTATTCTCTGATTGTCCTCTTGTCATCCTAATTTTAAGCCTGTTCTGTGTAGCTCACTGCATCATTTAAATCACTTCTAAGGTGTTAAGCAGGCCCGCCGAGAGAAATTCCGGGCCCCTGTGCAAAATGGCCGGCGGGCCCCCAATTTTTTTTTAAAATTGCTGACGACCCTTTTTGCTTGTCATTGGTTTAACCCAAATTAACCAACACGATGTCATGTTGCAACTCTCGAAAACTAGTGATGACCTTTTTTTCTTGTTGCTCTTTTTCACACTCAGTAGCGTCATTTCACACTTTTCTTCGGGGCGAGATAATTTTTTGGTCAAATTTGGCCAAATTTTGGGCAATTATAGGCAAATTTTGGGCAATTTTGGACCAATTTTGTCAAATTTGAAAATTTTTGACATTTTTTGGCAAGTTTTGGACAATTTTGGTGATTTTTTGCACATTTCACATTTACAGTATTTATTTACTTAACCTCTCACAGTTGTTCTTCATTTTTTGGGGCTTGGTGACGCCGTGCCCCAGTTCGTTTTCGTTATTTGGGCACAACGTCTGAGACACGCCCAATGCTTATATCTGTTTATTTTCTATCCATTGATAGATGGTAGCTCGATTTTAGCTAGTGTTGCCACCTCTTTACTCAAATAGGCCTTATTCCCCCTTTTCTTTAGTTATTGGCTATTGGTATTAGGGTTTGAAAACGATAACTATGCCAAATTGGGTCCGATCTTCAAAATTTTTGAACTATTCTGTTCCTATTACACTTTTCTACAACTTTGTCGCTCACACTAAAGGGGTCACCGCTGTGCATTTTTGCCCCCTTTGCCCCGCTTTTTTTTCAGAGTCCGATTTTGGCTGTAGAGTGGACCCTACCCCAAAAATTTTTTGGGGCACGGATGTTAGAAAGAACAATAAAATGTTGTTAAACCTATGTGTTTTAAATTCCCAAAGCCTGAAATATACTGAGATGTTCCAAAAATTTTTGTTCATTTCTCCGAGTCAATGAGTTCTGGGGTTTGAAAAGCGATAACTACACTTTTCCAAATTGGGTCCGATCTTCAAAATGTTTGAACTATTCTGTTCCAATTATATCCGACTAGAACTTTGCCGCTCATTTTGGGGATCTCCATCTTTTTTGCTATTGAGCTTTGAACAAAATTTTTAAAAACCTTGGGAGGGGCCCTATTTTAGAATGGACCCTTTCTTTTTGGATATCACAATAAAATGCTAAACAGAAACCTGTTTTTCTATTGATGTATAAATTTAAAACTTATATGTTTACTTTTCTTCTCATTTTCTGCATAATTACCCAGACGGGGAGGGTTTGTGCAATTTTTTCCCTGTTAAAGTGAATCTGTTCTATTTTTCAGGGGGCCCGCTTCATCTGCAAATCTTAGAAAACAAAGATTAGGGTTCTGGAATGCTCTTTACTCACCGGCCCCCTTTTCTCATGCTATATGGTGCAGAAACGTGGACTATTCATCTATAAAGTCATGAAGAAAAGACCGCTTGAAGCTGCAGAGATGCCCCCTGGTTCTTCCTGGAAAAATGTTGAAAATATCTTGGACTTGTTAGATGTGTTTTAAATTCCCAAAGGCTGCTTTGGCCATTCCAATTTTTGAAAATTGTCTGATTCACTTTTCACATCACTGGTGAACCAGCTTCAGATATTTGAATGTTGTGAACATTTTCTCTCCATCTATATTGAAATCGCATTTCGAAAACCTTTCTTCTTGGATATCACTAGGCAAAATGTTTTATTGATGTAGACAAAAATCTTTCTTCTCATTTTCTGCATTTACTTGATTTAGCAGTTCCTGCAATTTTTGTTGTGAATCTGCTATCAGGGAATTCATCTGCAAATCTTAGAAAACAAAGATTAGAAATTCTGGAATGCTATGTTTGGCCAGTCATGTTATATGGTGCAGAAATGGACTATCTATAAAGTCATGAAGAAAAAGAAGAAGCAGAGATGTGGTTCTTAAGAAAAATGTTGAAAATATCTTGGACTGAAAAGATAAACAAGAAGTACAAGAATGGCAAGAACAAAAGAAAATTGAACAAAGAAAAAGACAACTTCAATTTTTGGACATATAATGAAGAAGAAAGGCAAAAAACCTGAACAAGAAAAGTCAAAGGCAAAAGATCAAGAGGAAGACAAGAAGAACAAGCAGTTTAAGAACTGATGTAAAGAACAAGAAGAACAAGAAGAACAAGAAGAACAAGAAGGACAAGACGAACAAGACGAACAAGAAGAACAAGAAGAACAAGAAGAAGAAGAACAAGAAGAAGAAGAAGAAGAAGAAGAAGAAGAAGAAGAAGAAGAAGAAGGTGTTAAGACCACAGTGCTTATTTTTTATGTGAGGCCATTCTAGAATGAAAGCATTAATATTTGACATTTACTGAACCTGCATCTTGACATTAACTTATTTAAATATTTTAAAATGTTCTGAAAACTTTTAGGAGAGTTCGCTTTGTTGATCAGAAAGGTACAGAAAAACATCTTTCAGACGATCAAGTGGAAAGTTCTCTGTTGCATCTTTTTAGAGCTTTCAAATGCTTAAATTTAATTGGAAAGGTTGCTGAGTATGGAAATGAAGAATCATTGGTTGAAGCACATATTAGGAATAGATCCTATTATGATGTTGCTAATCAAAGAAAAGGATTGCCTGCCAATGACCATTACATGAAACAAAGTGAAAGTCATCTGTCTGCTGAATACGTTCTTCATAAAACAAATCTTGAAATATTGCGAACTCATTCTGGATTCACTGTTGAAAGAAAGCCAAGTATGATAGAAGGTGCTGGGATGGGAGTTTTTGTTACGTCTGGCTTTATTCCCTCAAATACCATTGCAGCTTTATATCCAGGTATTTAGAATTGAGGTTTAATGTGATTTGCTTAAACTTTTATAGATCAGTATCAATAAAAGATTAGCTCCCTTTTGACTGTACAAATGTTGGTAAAACACTGTAATTCAAAGGTGGGCAAACTTCATCTTTATTAGGGCCACATGAGACCTAATACTGCATTAGGTGGGCCACACATAGAAAAATCCTAAATGTTTATAATTTCAAGTGGGAAATAATAGAATTTTAAGTACTTTTTCAGAATCTGAATCCATTAATAATAATAATGATAATAATGAATAATAATAATAATAATAATAACAACAATGTGATTTTAAATGGTTTAGGAGGCTAAGTAAGCCTGTGTGAAAACCACTATGGTAATTCTCTATGTTCAATAACCTAGCTTTCAAAGATAACCTTTGAATCCATTTACTGTTTCTACTGCCACTGCCACCTCATCCAAACTGTTCCATTTGTCCACAACACTTGCACTAAAAATTTTCTTTCTTGATCCCACTCTCTGCTTAAGCAATTTGCATTTGTGACCTCTTTTGCAGCTATAGTGTGCTAATTTAAAGAATTGACCATATGGCACATCTACTTTCCCAGTCGTTCTTTTGTATGTTTCTGTCAAGTCCACTCGCTCTTTTCTCCTTTCTAATGCCATAATATGATACAATAATTGCAATGACCTTTTTTTGCTTGTCATGACATTTTGGGGAGAAGTTGGAGGCACAACCCTTCGTTTGCCCTGAATGCTGCCAACCCTTTCTAAGATTTTAAATAAAGTGTTATGTTTCCATAAAATAATTGCAAATTATCTCACTTTCTGTGCTCATATGCATATTTCTAAATGGTCTCGTGGACCATGTGGAATCTGGTGGCAGGCCGCATGTGGTCTGCAGGCCATAGTTTGCCAACCCCTGCTGTAATTTGATTTAGATTATTTATCTTTTACATCAGTTTGTCCTTTGGCAGCTGCTGTAATTCATCCTGTTAGTAACTTCTATCATTAACCCTAACCTAAACCTACCGGTAACTCTGAGCACAAAAATAATCTGAGTGAATCAATTTTTGAAATATTCTTATAATTATATCAAATAATACTTTGAACATTATTATCTATTTTATAATTGATATACAGTACATGTATTAGAGGTTTTCCTCTGTGGAAATAAATGAACGCTTGTTTAAAAGCAGCTGGTTTTAATTCAGGGTGTGTCACATGAATGTCATTTTACAGTGTTATTGCTTCCCAGTGAGTTTGTTTGGAGCAGTAGTTCTCAATCTGGGGTCCACGGTTTCAGGAGGACCATAAAGGGAATACTTTCTCAAGATCTCTTGCCAAAACATCAGAACACAAAAAACACTGGTGACTCTCTAAGAGTGTTGATTCCAGTTCAATTTAAATTTCATGATTAAGATATGCAATTTTCTGATTAAATGATTGATTGTCAAAACAAGTATCCCATATGTTAATTGCAGCTAATTTAAAATTTAAATTGTATAAGGTCAGTGAGTCATCACATAAATTCCTAATGGACCGCCACGCAAGAAATCATAAAAAGTTTGAGACCCACTGGTCTGGAGTGACTTTGCATAAAAGAAATTGAAGATGACCCAAGCTCATGTAACTTGTAGGCCAAATCTTTAAATTTTCAAATTTATGAAAAATTAAAAGTTACACACAAATATCTTTGGACTGTTTTCCTTATTTCTTTATATTGAACAAACCATTTTTTCTATGTTTGACTGCAATAAATATTTCAAAATAATTTAAATTACCGGTAGGTATATACTGTCACAGATGCTATAGTGTTATTGCCGTGCTTTTGTTGGAGCATTTTGTTTAGCAATAATTAATGAAGGCATTCTATACATAACATTTTTTGCTCAGGTGTTGTCTACAACCCAGGTGAGCCATTATTGTTGCAATCTCTTGGCAACGCATTTATATTTCGATGCATTGATGGCATTCACATCGATGGGAATAATCGAAGCATTTCAAAAATTATTTTCAAGTAAGTTAACTTAAAACTCCTAGTAGTAGTTAGTAGCTATCAGCCATCGGGGTCGATGATGACTCGGAGTATCTATGAGACTTAGCGTGTACTTTCACGAGTTGCATGCATTAATCTTGGGTATAATATGCACTTTTTGGATAAAATGGTACAAAGTCCCTATGCATATTATGCATAGGAATATTTTTTTTTGCTTTTCCGCCACAGAAGCCACACACTGCTCACTTGTACGAACTGCTGCCTAGAGCCTTAGGCTGGTGCCTAACCATTTTTATCAAGGCACTATACAAATTCATGATTTTAACTAATTTTCTGGTACTTGCACCTAATTTACGAAAGTAGCAGGCTTTAATAGGTGATAATAGAAAAAAATTGATGTTGAGATAAAATGAAAAAAATTGAATATAGTAGGACTTTGTCCAGTAGCAGCTAGCAACCAGACTGATTAAAATAATAAACTATGAAGCTGTAGGTCCTAAATAAATACAATAATTTTAAATATTAATACCTTTAAAATTACAAGATTTGAAAAGATACAAATGCCTGTAGTCTGTATCACTGCCCTCAAGATATGTGACACCAAGTGGCAAAGTTAGTCACTGGCTCTTTTATACAGGATAAGATTGCAAAAGATGTCAAAAAGGCTCTCTTAACAAATTGCTCTCACTGGCTTTGTGTAACTAAGAAGTTCTAAGTTCTTTCATACAGTGCAAAAGTTATATCATCAGGTGAAATTTTGGGTGCATATTATACATAGGTTTTTAAATATTTACATTATGATGACTCTTGAAACTCTGGGTGTATATTATAAGCACAGCGTATTATACCCAGGACAATGCGGTATCATCTTTACAGCATATCTCATCAGTGGAAATTTCCGGAGGATACTGTAGTTATTCTCTTGCATGTAGCACTTGAATCTTTGTAGAATTAATTATACTCATCATTGATTATGAAGCTACAGAAAACAAATTACCACTAAGACAGAAACAATTTATTTAAGGTAGTTGATTTTTTTAAGGTCAAGTAGTCATCGAGATAAAATTGGTCTTCACTTTATCTCTGACTTGTCATGGCTGACTCCACATCCAATCAATCCTCTTGCCGTTGGACAATATGTAAATAATGGAAGTACAGGTAAAAAGTATAAAACATATAAACTAACACTATCAATTAATTAAAATCCTATATCATAGTTAATGAAACATTTTAGAATTCTTATTTTTTTATTGTATTCAAAGCACTATTTCAATGTTATATTCAGGCACTGTTTGGCATTATTATCAGGCATAAAAACAAAATATTATACACACTGTATTATATTTATTATGGTCAATTTTAAACTTTGAAAGAAATAATATACTATACCTCACCTGTTTGTGAAAAAAATGGAAGGTATATCAAAGGTTGGTGAATAATTAGCTAATGCATGGGGAATTCGGAAGTCTGATCAGGCTTAATGTATTTCAACATTGGAATGGCATTTGATCAATGCATATGTCCACCTGGTTTGATTGGTCTGGATTTATCACTAAGAATCCATAAACCCTGAATATGTAGGCCCATCTTATTTTATAATATGGAGGAGGTATTACCGGTAGTGCTTGCACGCGTGTGTGTGTTTGTTATATACTACTACAAGTATATGATATCATCAGCACCTCAGCTCTCTGCAAGCTAGTTGTGGCAATAGCTACATAGGAAATGTTTCTAATGGTTTCATTCATTGGCTTGTCTTTCATCTTCTGCGATGTTGATTTGTTTGAGTTTGAGGTCTTCCTTGATGTTATCAATCCACCATTTATTCGGTCTTCCTTTTCTTCCCTTTCCCTGTATCTTTGTATGTAGAGCTTCTCAGCTTTGTATGGCCATCGGTTGTTTTCCATTCTGCACACATGTCCAAACCATGTTAATCTTCTTTTAATCTTTTCTACAATATTATCTTTTGGCTCAATCCATTGTCTGATATCTTCATTTCCTATATTTTGCAATCTGCTCACCCCCAGTACTTGTGTCAAACCACATTTCTGCCACCATTAGCCTTTTTTCATCCGCCTTTTTATTGTTCATGTATCATAGCCATATAATATTTGAGGTACTACTATTGCGTTGTATATTTTCAATTTGGTTTCAATTGTTAGGTTTTCTTGTCCATAGTTTTTTCATCTTTGGGGAGTTCAGTTCCCATTGTTTGGAGCCCTTTTAATAATTGACTTTCTTGCTGACTGCCATGGCTTTCAGTCACTCCTCCAGAGGCGGATTTACCACGGTACCAGATGGTGCATCGGTACCGGGCCTCCCTTCAAAATACAAATTTAGGGGCCTCCCTTTTCTAATAATAATTTTTAAAGACTATATTTTTTATTATTTGTTTCTTTAAATTAATTTATTTTCGGAGATATACAATTTTATACATGAATGCTTGTATCAGTTAGACTTTAGTAGTTTTTGGAGTTTGGCCATGGATTAGTATTGAAATGGCATTTAATTGTTTCATTTTTTCAATGATGTTTAATTGTTTTATTTTTACTTCTTTAAGTGACCACGATGGCACCGGGGGGGCTCCATGGAAATATTTGCACCGGGCCTCCAAAATGTAAATCCGCCTCTGCACTCCTCTAACATATCTGAATGACTTCATTTGTTCCAATTTATGTCCATTCACTGTAATATTCATGGGTTTGTATTCCCTTTTGTTATTTCCATCACCTTTGTTTCTGTTTCATTTATTTGTAATCCAAATTTTTGCTTGTATTGCTTACAGCATTTGTCAGCTCCTGTAGATCTTGAATTCTGTGATTAAATTAATGTCATCATCAAATTGGAGGATATTTAGTTTTTCTCCAGTACATAAAGCTCCTACTTTGATTTTTAGTATATAAGTATATAACCTCTAGTATAATTTAGGGGACGTCCATTAATTATGTCAAAGATTTTAAGGTATTTTTATACCCCCTTGTCAACAAGTGTCAAACTTTCATTGGCTCCCTAATAAAGTTATGTCAAAAAATTTAACCCCTACAAAGTAACCATATTTTATGCAGCTGGCTTTAAGGTAAAAAATTGAATTATTTGAAAAATACAAAAAATAAATTATAGATATATAGAAAAACATCTTTGAGGCACCTTAAGAATAGATGTTTTTACTTGTTAAACAGATATCAAGGTTACTATAATACTTTGAGCTCATGAACAAATCAAGGCTTTATGTTCTAGCTTAAATAATATTTTTGTGGGGAAACAAATGTTCTTCAGCTGTTTGATAATTGGAGATGGTTAGCTTCATTTCAATCCAGCTATTGTTGATATCAATTTATCTTGAACTCCCTCCTGCATGCCAACAATTGTTGAACTGTTTCAAACCCCTGCCCCATTTTGTTGACATGATTAATGAATGTCCCATTGTCCTCTCACCAACTAAGTCCAAAATGCACAATTAGTGAAAGTGCACAATTATTGTACAATGAAAGCATCTTTGAGCCACCTTAAGAATGTGAAAGTGTTAAAAATTGATAGATTTTGAGTATTGTGTTATGCATTTAATGTTTAATTACAGAATTTTTTACAGATTAAATTCATCTGTTAGCTGCAAACATTAATGGTAATTGTCTTAAATTAATGCAGAAATTGTATAATTTTCAACATTGCACCGACATTTTCTAACACTTTTGACATGTTTGTGTCATTCCTGACTTTTCAGTCATGGCTCACAGTGCTAATGATGAGCTGAGCAACATTCTCTAAATATTTTAGGTAATCCTGCCAATGTGACGTATCATGAATTTGATTTTTCTGAAAATTTTCCAGTTAATCTTCGTCAATTCATACCAAACATACACTTTTCTTCTGGAGATGGGTTGTCATTTGATAGGTAATCAGTTACAATTATATTATGGCAATAAAACAGTTACATTTCCAAGAGTGAAAAGGTAGATTTAGAGTTAAGAGATGAATCAATTTGTCTTCATATCAAACTTTGCATCTTGATACAGCATATACAGTGTGTAAAAGTAAAAAGTGGACCGATGTTTGACATTTAATATCTCGGCAGAGTGTGTAGTGATTTCAATAAAATTTGTAGGCCATATACCTGGGAATGTGTCTGATGTAATTGCCAAATTTCATGCTGATGTCTTTACCAGAAAAATGGCCATACATAGCAAGTGAATGACCCTATATCTAAACTCTAGGTCATACTTGTGCATGAATTTGTAGGGGCTTACGTAGACATGCAGGTTCTTATTTTAAAGCTATAATAAGATAAACATTGTGAAGCGAATAGTAATATGAGATTAAAAGCCCAGAAAAATTTTAAGTAAACACCTGTTATGCAAACTTTAAAAGCATCTTGTCTTAATAACCATAATAAAAAAGTTATTTGTCTTTTGCAGAACAATGCGGACAGTTGTTCTCGTGTCACTGCGACAGATTGACATTGGAGAAGAATTGTTTTCATCCTACTATACAGTTGTTATGAAGTAATAAATTTCATGAGAATTAACAGAACTATGTAATAAAATCAGAAGAAGTGTATACAAATAATGCAAACTGTTAGGAATCCCAAATTCAATCCTTTAGAAGCCGAGTGCAATGACTACCCTAAATGGCAAGCTAGCAATTGACTTTTAATTTGGAACATTTGTTTTAAATATAATCGTAGACACTAGACAGAGTAGTGTTTTATGAGGTGTTGGCAGTGGCATACCTAAAGGGTTCAGAGGGCCCAAGTGACACAAGAAGGGGAGGCAGTTCTACACAAGAAGGCAAGAAAAAATCACATTGCCCCTTTGCAGTTTATAACAATCATTGTGATTCATGCAGCTATGCATATTTACATGTACTAGACCTACATATACTTTTTGCTATTAAATTGACATCACCAGTGGTAAATAAATGCAAGCAAAGCTAATAACAGTTGCCTTTGCTTTATTAATTTTTAAAAAAGAATTATGATCACATTTACTGAACAAATTAGAACAATGAAGGGTTGGGTTGGGAGGGGTCGGCACCTATGACTGCCCCGAATACCAAGTCCTATGTATGCCACTGGGTGTTGGCTTTTGATTGGAATAGTGCAGCTCATTTGGTCTTATTTGCAAATATCCAGAATCTTAGTAGAGCAGCTTAAATTATTATTTAAAACACTCCAAGAAGTTTACAGTAAAACCTCTTTAGCTCGCCCCTCTTTAGGTCGCCAAACTCCCCTCTCGCCATTGATGGGTCAAGAACGGATTTCCACTCATGTAAAATAACTCATTTAGTCGCCAAACTTGGGTTTCAAAATTCCATGCCTGTGTATTATGACCTCTTTTGCTCGCCATAGCAACTTTACTTATCGGTTTGACCGTTTATAGGCCAAGCTCCCGACCGACTGTTTACACAATTAATGACCCTTCCCCCCCGATGAATACATCGGTGTTGATAATCAGCTATTAACCTGTCAGCTAATGTCTGGTGAAGGGATTGTGGTAGAGGTCTGCACGGGGAGGGGAGCAAGAATCTGACCCCGACAGTTGACCTCCCTCCCGCCACTCTCGCCCCACCCTTTCCCGCTCCGTGCCACGGCTTTTGTCTCCAACCCAGCAGTCCCAGTGGCAGCAGACAATGGATCGGATTTACAAAACTTTTCACCTGTAGGGCGTGAGGCCTGTATGCTGCTGTATTACATCAGCAGCAGGTACTCTGGTCTGCATTTGGTCTTAGAGCCTTTTCCTTTACAAGTTGACAGTTTTGAGCACCTGCTGCAAATGAATATATAGCAACCTGTCATTTGTTCAGAGCAGACCCGTCCCTACTGGTATCCGCAGGGCACCCAAAATTCTCATCCCCCCTTGTGGGGAACAAGCCTACTGTAGTTTCAGTAGTGAGCATTGTATTTAAAACAAACTTTCACCCTTGACCAATCTAAAGAGGTTTACTGTATTTAACAGTTGTAATAGATGCTGAATTAGAATGAAAATGCAGAAATCAAAATGGAAATATCATATCACTTTTAATATTCAGGAAAAGCATCGTGGCCATGAACTCTTTAATATTATGGTTCATTGAGGCCAACTGCCAACTTAAAACTCATCTTTTTATCAATGTGCAGTAATCACAATGGGAGTGCTTATCAGTGATTCTTCAGAACAGGTGCTACAGTATACAAATATTCTGTTACATTATATTAAACATCAGTGAGAAGCTGACACAGGTGTTGAGCAGTTGGTTGAGCTGCAACTCCGAAGACTTTTTCACCTTGTGTTAAAATTGCCTTCTCTGTTGTAGGACCAATTGCCACATGCTAAAAATATTCAGAAAAAAGACAGTTGCAGGTCACTTAACAGGCTTAATGGTTAATACCTGTAAGCAAATAGAAGGGTGCACACTTTCAATTTTAAATGGCATTGGCTGGATGAGCGTGGTTGCCAGCCTTCCCTTACCACTCTTCCTTTCAATGATTCAGAACCTGATGTACTAATTCACAACCTACGGGAGCATCCCACCCACGGCCACTCAACTACTCTTGCAACGTGTCACTCTGTGTATAGCTGAGATGACGAGATGGCTGAAGTCAAATCGGTTACAGCTCAATGCTGCCAAGACCAAAGTCCTCTGGATGGCTACTGAAAGGCACCAACATCTACTACCATCAACCTGTATCCGCAAAGATGAACTCAATGTGCAGCCAGTGTCCTCGGTGAGGAACCTCAGAATTTATCTCGATCGCACGGTTTCGATGAAGACACATGTGGCCAAAACCGTTGGGGGTGCTTCAACGCCTTAAGACTGACCAGAAGCATTCGCTGATCAGTGTCTACTGCAGTTCTCAAATCGCTGGTCTCCTCACTGGTGCTGACCAAGCTCGATTATGGTAATGCAACACTTGCAGGGATACACAACTACCTACTTAACCGCCTTCAGTCGGTTCTCGACTGCGCTGCGCGAATGATCTACCAGGCCAAACTCAGGGACCATATAACACCACTGCTCCGTGAAATTACATTGGCTGTCTGTGCTGGAACGTATTAATTGCAAGCTTGTGACGTTGGTCTTCTGCTGCCTGAATGGTACAGGTCCTGCGTATCTGACAACCGAGCTGAAACAAGTCGCCAACCTGGAAGGTTGGAAACGCCTGAGATCCGCCATGTCTGCCTCACTGGTTGTCCCGAGGACGTGCCTCTGCACCGTAGGAGACCGTGCATTTCATGTGGCTGCCGATAGGGCCTGGAATGGCCTACCTCCATCCGTTCAACTTTCCCCTTTGCTCAACGTTTACAAAAAGAGGGTAAAGACTTGGTTGTTCCGCACTAATTATGAACTTTAACTCTATAATGTGTTCACACAGTCCACCTGTGTACGGGCACCACAATAATCTGAACGTTACTTACTTACTATACTTACAACCATACTATTATTCTAGGACAATTTATATAGCGCTGTACGCATGGTTTAAAATCCAAAATCAAAAGTGCTTTGACAACACTGACATGTCAATGAAGGTCAGAAGGTGGCAATGTTAAAATCCACTGTGATTATGGAAAGAACTTTGCTGCCGTGAAGAAGTCCGATGACAGAGTCCTTTCCACCGGGGCCAGGGGCCGGTCCCCCAGTGGCCCCCAGTTGGGACCCTAAGAAATGCTACATACATTAAACAACCAATGGTTGCCCCATTGACATGTCAAATGAGGAATGGAAGAGTGATGTCCTTCAAGAAACTGTCCCCATTGACATGTTGAGTAGTAGAAGATGATGTAAGTCCACGAGTTGGTAGTAAATTATCGATGAACCATCGTTTCCTAAAGAAGTGGTCTTCCTCAAGAAGATAGTTCCGTCGTCGAAATCGGCAAATCCGACGAAGCTGGAAAATCCGACGACGTCCAGAACGACAGTCAACCGCAAATCAGCTGAATTTTCACGCGGCAGCCACTAAATAATGACTGACTTTGGCGCACACTCGATGGGTGCAACCAACTTGAACTTCCAGACCTCTACCTTCCAGATGTGGAAGGTAGAGGACGACACGAGACACGTCGAAAACTGAAGAGCAGAACGCAGTCCTCATGTAGATGGAGACTCCAGCGACATCCAGAACACAGTTGATCACCGCCGCCTAGTGCTACAACAATAGCTAACATGGCGGCGTCCAGCCCACAGCAGTGATACCGACTGGATACTTCCAGAACGATGCGAAACAAAAGAGGGCGGCTAAAACTCCTCAGCAAACTGACGAATGAGAAGCAGTCCTCATGTCCGGCGCAAAATTCACAGACAGAACGTCAGCGAATGCCGAGAAACGACGGCGAAACGAGGCACACACAACATGTGCAGGCTGCCATAGATAGGCGCCACCATAGAGATATGCTTACTTTATTATATGACAATTTGTGAAGCGCCGTAACGTAGCTATCAGCCAAAACCAAAAGCGCTGTACAGTCCACAGTCAACTATACGATCTGGTGAACAAATAGGTTTTAGATCTTTAGCAAATGTCTCGGGAGAAGTAATCCCAACCAGCGCGTCAGGGAGCACATTGGATATCATTCAGAAAATACATTTTGACTGCTTTATTGAAATAAAGATTGGGGTATTTTGTACCCCAGCCATAATCAGAAAATTAATATGTTGATAATGTTGATGTAATGATTTTCTCTTATCAGATTACTAAAGTTACCTTGACATCGTGGTTGCTAAGGAACCCCAATTTCTGCAGATGGGGAAAAGCAAACTTTACACCAGAAGGACTGAAAAATACCAAATATTCTGGAAAGCCCTGTAAAACAGCCAATCATAGACACACACACATACACACACATACACACACACACACATATATATATATATATATATACTCAGTCTTTGTCAAGTGGGCAAACTTCCTTTTTTCAGTTTTTCCCATCTATTGGTGCTTGCTTGCACTGAACTTAATGATCCATGTATAGGGCTAAACAATTTGAATTATCAGTTTTCCAGCCACATCTGCTATTATTGAAATGACTTGCACTGTCACTAACCCTAATAATTAAATGAAGCAGATTGACACTATCTGTGCCATTATTAATAGAAAAGTGAAATCTAATACTTTGAGCATCAAGTACCACTGAAATTTTGTAAATACAAAGTTTTGCTGCTATATTAAAATTTATAATGGATTTCTATCTTTATTTGAATTACCAGAGATCTAATTCTAATTGATTACCGGTAGTCAGACAGCAGATGAACTTGTCACGTGTTCATTTATCAAATGATTTTAAAATAAAATTAGTATAATTCATAACAAGAAAATGTTCTTGATATGCATGATTGGTTTTGCACCAACTGATGTCTAAGCTTGTGGTAAGCCAATGTTCAATTCTAAATTGACTTCATCGGTTACTTCCTGCATGAGAGTGGTGACCTGATTCTTTGGCGCTGTTCTTCTAGCATATGCCTTTCTTTTGTAGCCATTCAGCAGCATCAGGTTGAACCTGATGCAGAGTTTGGAGCATAGCAGTGTACCGGCCATGGCCTGTTTGATAGCGACTGAGGTGGACCCAATTATAGCATACTAGGTCAAAGTTGGGTTGGCCTGTGATGAGGTGCTTGCTCATTACCTCAGCAGACTGCCAACTCTGTTTCCAAGAGTCTGGTACAGAAAAGTTCAGTATGGGAGTGGGAAACCAGATTGGGTGACGAGACATCAGACGTTGGGCGGGGTGGTCAAAGATGTCCACGTATATTGGTAGGTCCGGTCGGGCATTAATGCGGGCAGTGAGTTTAGATGCTGCAGTGTCACGACAGATAGCTGGCGGGGTGATGTTGCTAAGGACTGGCAGCCAGAGAACTGGGGTGGAACGGATGGCTCCATGGATTGTCCTCATGAAGTTCAATTTGGAATCAACCAAGTGGACACGGGGACTTCGGCACCATACCGGGGCACAGTGTTCTGCGGTGGAATAGTATAATGCCAGTGCTGATGTTCATAATGTGGAATCACTCGCGCCCCACGTGAAGCCAGCCAGCCTTGCAATGATGTTGTCCCTTGAGCCCACCTTTGCTGCAGTTTTTATGAGGTGCTTGTGAAATGACAGAGTGTGATCAAGGGTGACACCGAGATAAACTGGCTGGGATTCGTGCTGTAAGCGTCGAGTATTCATTCATTTTGTCCTCCATAATGATAGGATGCAGATTCTGTAGGTTCTTGGTCTTTAACAAAAGGCTCCCTTAAATGTGATGTTATTGAATCGCTGTGTACAGGCTGAGAGATGTTGGGACAAGTAGAATGTCTTGGATCTTTTGTGATACGTGTTATTCTTCAACCAATTTTGGTGATAAACTCTCTGCCTTTTGCGTTAATCAGTTCCATTGTTTTAAATGCAATTAGAATGAATATGTATGTGGCAGGAAGACCAGACATATTTATTGTGCTTTTGTGTTGCTGTGTATTCCACTGCTGCCCAGAGTGAGTTTTAGATCAGATGCAGGTAGGACCAGTGGCGGATCCACCGGGGGGGTTAGGGGGGCCCGTGCAATGTTCCCTCTAAGCTGCGCGCGTGCGCGCGCGCGCAGCAAGTTTAATCCTGCCGCGCACTGAAAATATTTTGCGCGCAGTGAAATAATTTCGGCAAAAGTAACATTATTTGCATGTATTAAAATTTTGAATTTAATCAGTAAGCTGCTGACATTTCATCGGTTGACATTTTACGATAAGGTCATTAAGACGGAGTTTCCATTTGGCAACGGTTGGATGCTTTTATATTTTATGATATCCGCCCTTTATCACACAGTATGGGGTTCCTCATTCATTATTTTGGGACGGCTCACGTATGGAAGCATTAGTGCAGGCCGGTCAGTGGGTGCATCCCATTCCCATTATACAGAGTTCAAACGCGACGGACCCGATGTTAATGACAAAATACATACTTGGGTCTAATTAGGGTATAGGGCCTCATGCCATTAAGCCGTGTCAGAGCGTAGCCTGCGTAGGGCTTTCGAGTTTTCGAATCTGGTATTCATAATTTCAGTTTCATTTCTAATGCAGTTTCCAAAGAGTTTAGAGTAGACTACAAGGCGTATCGATTGTTACAGAATTTTTTTATATTAAATTAAAAATTAAATTAAATCATGTCAAAGCGAAAAAATCCGGTTGCTATAACACCTTGAAAAAAGGCTGCACTTAGGCCTACATTTAAATCGTTTGGGTTAAAGGAACTTATCGAAACAGAAACTGTTGACTCAAAAAAGCATATTCCTGTGGAATTAGGAAGCATTTTTACTTATTCTGATAGAGAAGGAGTTATTTGTAAGATCTAACTGCGATTTTGCTCAAAGGCAAGTTCTGGGATCAATAGAAGATGGATTACATGAAAAGGCACACAATGCACAAGGCACATTTGGGTTCAATTGCGAAATTGAGAAGGCTGAGGTGTCGAAGCAGTATAATATAATTTGTTAACATTATCAACCATCGATCGAGAGATGAGGTCAGAAAATAGCGATCGTCAGCATAGTACAGGTGAGCAACTGAAAATTCTAATTGACAATGTTTTGTTAGCAAGTTCAATGAATGCATCAATGCTAGTAGTTCAGGATATTCATGAACATTTATCCAAATATGTCACAATTCCTGAGAGTTGGCACAGCAAAAATTATGCATTTGAATTTGTTGCATGCATAAATGCAGTTGTTCAGGAAGCGATAATGAGTGAAATTCGTTAATCTGAATTTCACACGCTAATAGTTGATGAAAGGTGCGCGCAGGACATTTTTAGACCTGCTCAGTGCATGCTGTGCTGCACGCACCTGCCTTGCCACCTTAGAGGAAACGTTGGGCCCGTGCTCCCCCTATTGAGTGCCTGGCCCCCCCAGTGGCCCCCAGTTGGGACCCTATACTTAATGCTCCATACATTAAACAACAAATGGTTGACCCCCATGATTAGAAGTTGCCACCCCAACGGCCCCCCACTTGCCAAATCCTGGAGCCGCCACTGGGTAGGACTGGGTGCAGAAGTGAACGGTTGTGACATCCCATGTGGTGTATTTTCCGCTGCCCGAAGGAATGAATGGCTCCATCTGGTTTCTTTCCATCAGAATGAAGGAGACCCTGTGGTTCTTTCATGCTCAGAACACCTGCTTTTTTGACAACCTGCCATACAAGTCATTCAATGTATGATATCTGATAGGATGGCCAGCAGACAGCCTGCAGACAAAGCCACAACAATAAGGCGTGCAGCCAATCTCCAGCCAGAGAGGCAGTGACTGCAGCAAATCTGGCTTGATTGAATGGATTCTTGTACCTGTCCCAGACTTGTCTACATGCATGTTTTATTGTGGGTCCTTCCAATGCTTTTTGCAATGCTGGTAGGATTGGATGGTGGAGGGAGTTGTTTATATTGAACAAGAGCTCTGATACGAGTGGGTCCTGTGTATCTATTGTACACGGCGCTATATAATTTGTCTTGAAGAATAGAATAGAATACAAAAATGTTCCCCATAATTACCTTATCTCTAATGAACTCTTCAAGGCATTTTTGTAAGTTGCCATTTGCACTTGTTTCATAAACTGTCATGCATACCACATTCATCCCTAAATTTAAAATGCACTATTATTAAACTGCAACTAAAAGGTGAAATGACTGAAGGATGAACCAGAGTTAAATACATTGCTATTTGCAGCAAATATTCATACATGGGCCTGTATCAAGGACAAAAGTTTCAAAATTATGCTTTAAAGCATAGCTATGCAAATCATCATTGAATGAACATTTCATAATTTATATCACAAAGCTAGTTATTGGTAAATGCCTTGTGTGAGTGAACCATTTTAAAGCTATTTATGTGACCAGCATCACAAAATCTATCTGACACATAGAAAATCATGAAGAACACAAAAATTTGTTGACCAGTGATATACCTACCAAAAGCTATCTAATCTAATCTTAAACTTCTATTGCACCACTTCATAATGCACAGTAGCATCAGCTGATGGAACACCAAATCAAAATAGTTTAAAGATACAGGTCAAAGTCCAGGTATCTAGCCAGACAAACAGGCGACATTCTAAGGTGGACAAGCCCAGTCAAAAAGATGGGTTTTAATCTTGTTTTAAAAATTTGTAATGAATTTTCAATGCATACATGCTGAGGGAACAAAAGCAGAATATTAATTAATGTGGCAAAGCTGGAGGAAATGGAAACTAGGATCAAATACAAACAAGAAATAAAGACTAAAATTGCTGAAACAACTCAGTCTCTGCAGAAGAACACTGTAGCAAACAAAAGGAAGCAATTTACAGAAGCAGCTCTGAAAACAGTGAGAAGGGAACAAGCAACCCCACAAAAGGAATGGGTTAGTCAAGAAGTGAAACAATTCTGTGAACAAAAAAGAAAATTAAGAATGGAATCATCCGAAAAATGACAAATCAACTGGATAACAAAAGAAATTAAAAGAAAACTGAAGAGGGATAAAGAAGGATGGCTGTAAAATACATATAAAGAAATACAAAATAATCTTAGTGCAAACAGAATGTGGTTGGCATATAAAGGCATAAAGATAATAAGCAATGACTTTGAAATGGAAATGATTACAATCAAAGATTTTAAAAAGGAAAGCAATAACCAACCAAAATGGAGTTAAACTAAGATGAAAAGAACACTGAAGAGTTATACTAAATAAGATATACTACTCAGAGACTGTGCCAGAAGACTTAGACTAGATGAATTATTATATCTATATACAAGAGAAAAGGAGATAAAATGGACTGTAACAATTATTGAGGGATTAAACCCCTGAGCATCCCAGGGAAGGTCTTATCTAAAGTACTTCAGAGGAGAATAAGTGCATATGTGGAAGAAATACTTGGGAAGGAACAAGCAGGATTTCAACAGAGAAGAAGCACAATTGACCAACTATTTACTATAAGACAAATCTTGGAAAAATATATTGAAACTAACAATACATGCTACATTAACTTTATTGACTACAAACAAGCTTTTGATTCAGTATGGCATGTTGGGCTGTGGCAAGCAATGAGAAATTTTGGAATCAAAGAAAAATTAATAAACCTAATCCAAACAGTTTATGAAAAAGCAGAAAATGCAGTGAAGGTGGAACATGACCTAACAGAATGGTTCAAGACAGAAGTTGAAACAAGACAGGGATGTATTGTTTCACCAACAGTCCAACACTGTTATCACAATTCTAGAGGCCATGTACAGATTTTAAACAAAAAGCTTAAACATTGGTGTAAAGTTCTATGGAGAAAATATTTCTAATCTAAAGTTTGCAGATGATGTCACCTTGCTTGCAGAATCAAGAAAGATATACAGAAACTGACAGACAAAGTCAATCTAGCAAGCCAAATATTCGGCTTTACGATAAACACAGCAAAAACTAAAACCATGGCAGTTAGCAAAACAGGAGAAAAGAAGATGTGATTAACTTTAGAAAGTACAGAAATTGAACAGGTAAAAAGTTTTACATATTTATGAGGACAAATAGCAAGCAATGGAAGTCACCAAGATGACATCAAACAAAAAACAGCAAAAGAGCTATAAACAATGGGAAGACTGAAACGCATCTGAAACTCTAAAGAAATTAAAATAAGCACCAAAATCCAAATCTACAACACCATTGTCATTCCACAAATACTACTGTATATTATGAATCTGAAACCTGAGTCACAAAAAGGGTATCCGGACGTTTATTCTCAGGACGATTCATCTCAGGACGATTCAACGCGGACGATTCGTATCAAGGTCGATTCATCTCAGGACGTTTCATCAGGAGGGCTATTCATCTTAGATAAAGTTATAAGAGTTAGGGTTAGGGTGATGAATCGTTCTGAGATGAAACGTCCTGAGATTAATCGTCCTTGATATGAATCGTCCGCGTTGAATCAACCTAAGATGAATCGTCCTGAGATGAATCATCCTGAATTCACAAAAAGAGAAGAAAAAAGGCCACTCGTAAAAATGAACTGCCTAAGAAGAATTCTTGAAGTCAGCAGACTTCAAAAACTTATAAATGAAGATATACAGCTGTGGATTGGGCTAAAAAATAGTTGGAATGCCATCATGGACAAAATCAGAAAAATGAGGCTAACAGGGTATAGACAAGTAAACAGGATGAAAGACTCTAGACTTCCCAAAAAAGCACTCTACACATACAAGGAAGGTAAAAAAGGTAGAGGCAGGCCCAGAAAAAATAGATAGACAACATAAAAGAAAATCTGAAAGAAAAACAACTGACAATTGCAGAAAGAAGAAACTAACATAGATCTGACAAAAAGGCCTGAAAATGTTTTATGACTAGCTATTGCCACTAATGAGGTGGCAGAGAGTAATTATGATGATGTTGATGACATGCTGAAGCAATGAGTTCAAGAGTTTTGGGGCAGCCACTGAGAAAGCATGCATAGCAAGAACTGCCTGAGTATGAGAGATGGAAAGAACTAATGCAGATGAGGATCTAGTCAAGTAGTTTTGTTTTTTCAGAAAGTTTGGAAAGGAGATAACTCAGTTCCCTGTAATAAAGTGTTTTGTATACCAGGAGGCAGATTTTAAAGTCTATCCTCTTTTTAATTGGAAGCCAGTGGAGACCCTTATGAACTGGGGTTATGTGTGCACGTTTTAGAGTTTTAGAAACTACCCAATGCAATGAATTTTGAACTTGTTGGAGTTCAAGAAGGTTGGCTTTAGAGGTGTCAACAAGAAGGGAGTTGCAGCAATCAAGACGACTAGACACTAAGGCATTAACCAAGATCATTAGTCCAAATAAAAATCACAAAGGTGGTAAATGAGCTACTTTACATAAGCCATTTGTATGATTGGCAAAAGAAAGTGTAGAATCAAAAACTACTAGATCCCGTGCAGAAGTGCTTACAGGAATAGTCAAGTCCCCAAGTTTAATAGAGGTGATAGACTAAAATTTCTTGAGCTGAGGCTTTGTGCCTAAAAGTAAAAATTCGGTTTTCAAAATTCAGCCATATAATTAACATGAAATTTACACAGACCAGCTGCATGAAGAGCATTTGGCAATGTTTCTAGCTTCATATTTCCACAAGGAAAGAGAGAACTTGTTGACGAAAACGAGCCAATTGAAAGATCTGCAACAAAAATCTAAATCACTCAATTAACTGAAGCTATCAGTCTGAAGTTCAATAATAAAACTAGAATAGATTTTGCAACTTTCCAAAGCAAAAGAAACTACAGGAAAGGAATCTAAAGTAACCAAAGTGGCACCACTGAGAAACAGTCATTACATGTTATTTACAAATATAGTATGACAACAAATAATTCATGTGTTCAATTAAGAATCAAATGACAGATAAAGTGAATCAAATAGAACATGAGAAAACTAATAAAAAAACGCATGTGCATGATGAAAGCCAGAAAATTATTTAAAATGTGAAGTTCTATTTGCACAAAGCATATTTCAGTTCATAAAATTCCTAAACTGTCACCTGTGCAGGTCTGCAAAGAACTTGGAAGCTGCTTCAAAACAAGATCAAGATAGATCAAGATCATTCACCAATAGTCTTCGTCTCAGATATGAAAGAGCAAAATGACACAAATTACGGAATACACATAGGGCATAACAGTACAATGGCTATAATTCAATAGCCTAAGGTGTGCTGATGATGTGGAAGTCTTTGAAAGAAACAAAGACAATTTGGAGGACACTGAACCAATGTGGAGCCAGGATCAGTGGACTAAGGTTGAACCATGAGAAAACAGACAAGATTCTGTTTAAACAGATATTGGAAGAAGAATAAAAGTAGACTAGAAAAATGCTCGCTTCGCTTGCAGTGCAGGATAATACTAATATCTATCCACATTGCGCAAATGCTCGCTTCGCTCACTTCGCTTGCAGTGAAGGCTCGCTTCACTTCGCTCGAGGCAACGAATATTCCAGAACGACCAATCAGAACGCTCACCCAGCCAACCAATCAGAACGCTCACACAGCCAACCAATCAGAACGCTCGAATGCTTGAAGGTAACCAATCAGAATGCTTGAAGGTAACAGACATACAGAGGAAGGATTTTAATATTATAGACTAGAAAGATGCTCGCTTCGCTCGCAGTGCAGGATAATACTATTGTGGAAAATTTGCATTTCTCGTCTATTGTTACCAGCTACTGGAATCTACGGTGTCATAGCCGCACATCTATGGGCAACTACCGGAGATCTGATTCTTACCATGGGACCTTCAAAACCCTTATTTTCAATTTATTAACAGCCATCCATCAAATATCTCACTGAAATACGATCTTAAATAAACTAGCGCATGAGTGAAAGCTGAAATTAGAACGATGGGTCGCGTATTTCAAAAGTTATAGCTGATTTTTGGTTATGTTGATTATGCGCCTATACACTGTCCATGGCTGTGTCAAGACTCTTTTATTGTGTGCTAATTGCATCTTTTGCACAAAACCATCCTTGTAAACCGATGCTCTGATATTTAATCTGTAATCGTATATGTAGATTAGATTTCAGAGTCGATTATTTGAGCAGTTTTACGCCTATTTGTGCCTGCGATGTTAGCGTGGTTTTTCTAAGATCCGGACTCGCCAGATCTCTCATTTTAGGCCGCTTTAAGGCACACTTGAGCTACCAGTCGAAAGCTCTTGGTTTTAATATTCCAGAATGACCAATCAGAACGCTCACCCAGCCAACCAATCAGAACGCTTGAAGGTAACCAATGAGAACGCTCACACAGCCAAGCAATCAGAACGCTTGAACGCTTGAAGGTAACCAATCAGAACGCTCACACAGCCAACCAATCAGAACGCTTGAAGGTAACAGAACATACAGAGGAAGGATTTTAATATTATAGATGAGATGAAACTAAAGAATGTGGAAAACTTTGCCTACCAGTACCTTGGCAGCAACACAACATATGATTTTGACTATAGGCCTGAGACATAAAAGGATAGCAGAAAGCCCTAGGAAACTTGACTACTGTGATGAGACCAGATCTGGATGACCAAAGAAAATGTTCAAAGTAAAAAAGAAGGCATATTTGAGGCATATTTTCAGCAGCTTGCTCAATGGATGCAAGTATGGACCACAACAAAAGAGCTTTTAAAAATACCATTCTAATAGAAATACTATAGGAAAATACTGTGGATTGAATATGTCAATGGTCCTTGAATCACACAAAAGATGCCTCAGAAAGGAAGTCACAATGCAGACAATGAAACACAAAATCTTCAATTTTATAAGAAAGGCACAAATACGATATTCCAAATCAACAGTGCATGCATCATTCACTGTAAGATGCTTTCATTTCTAATGCAGATTCAGTCACACTAATTAAAGCAAAATGCACCAAGTGGTATTATAAGTTTTGCCTATGAATTGAATGTAGGAGCGCTTGCGTTGAAGACTAAAGGCTACATGTCGCAGTCTTGTGCTGTAGAAATGTCAGGCAAAATATTCACTAAGTTTTAGCCAAGATCAGCCATATTTGTATTCATAACCAATACGTGTATTAACACGTTGACTGCCGGGCCAATTATTGCCATGGCGCCGCTGCCGGCGTGGCAAGTAGTTACGGGGCGCGCTGATTCGGCGGTTATATGAAATAGCGCAAAATGAATCTTCAATTTTGCGCATTACCTCTTCTAACGTAAAATTCCGCGATTTACGAGCCATATTTATTGTTCAATTTCATCGATTTTATACACTGGATGTATTTCCAAAATAGGCTGCGCATAGGAATGGCTTGGCTCCGCAAACAAAGAGGATCGTATATGTCTAAAGCTTACTTGATTTTCAGTATAATCTAATCATATGTGCATTCGCTAGATGGCACCATATAACTATTATTGTTAGGAGGCCAAAAGATATTTTTCTGAGACGCCGACTCATAGATATAACACTATAAAGAGAGAGACGAGCGGTGCTCGTCCCTGGCTGTTCAGTATGGCAAAATGCCGACGAGCGCCGCTCGTCCCTGGCAGCCAACGTGTTTTAAATAAATTAAGAAATTTCCACAGCATCATTTTAGTTACCTTTAATTATAAAATCAGCCAGTTGCTCTGAATTGCCACTTTCAGATCCCTTTACTTTTAATCCAATGTTTTCAGCTGCAATTGTTCAACATTCTCAATTCAACAATTCAAGCAATGCTATAAATTTCAACAAGTCTTTTGCAGAAAAATAAAAATTTACAGAGATAAAAACCAATCTAAACTCAGGCCTGTGCTGAAGTCTGGTCTCAAGGAAGTACAGACACAGCCCTGCCATTCCTTTCCCCTTACTCAAATTACCTTTGCAACTTCGCACTACTACTCATTTATCTAACCTAACAATTGAGTTATATGTTAAATTTTGAAGTATTTAAGTGATTATGCACAATTTAAGAAGATAGAGTTTAACCATTTTGCCCAGCAATCCATATAAGGGATTGTCCATAAATTAAGTCACGCAGTTAGGGAGAGGTTCTGGCCATTTGTTACGGAGTGTGACGACAGGAGGGGTTCCGTAAATGTGATGTCATGCAAAAAAATAAATTAGTCACCATCAAAATAGGTCACCTTTGACCTATTTGCTTGTCAGGGATTTTTGGAGAATAAAAAAATTACAATTTTCGAAAGAAAAAGGATGTTGTTACATCATATTTTAGCGGGTCTGACTTTTTGTTACGACGCGTTACGAAGGGGGTGGGGGTAAAAAAACTGCCAAAAATCGCGTAACGTCATTTATGAAAAATTTTTATGAAAAGGGGTCGGCCCGACATCATTTTAGGGGGTCTGACGTTTTGTTATGTCGTGTTACATGGGGGGGTCAAAAAATTGTCAAAATCATGTGATGTAATTTATGGACGACCCCTAACCAATATGTTATGAAGCCAAAATATCAACCTAACAGGGCCAAAGGGTGGAGTGGTGGAACATATATCAACCAGTGATGCATGTAGCACATTGTATTGGCCAACAGTGTGTTCAACTCTTGCTGGCCAGTAATTCAGTTTGTAACAATTGTCATCTTGACTGCTGTCCCATAAGCACAGAAATCACATGTATTTTTCATACACAAAAAGAAGAGCACCAGAAGTCCCACAATCTTGAGGTCACCACAAAATGCTCCAGGACTACAGAAGTCTTTAATTATTCAGATTTATTCTAAAAGTGAAGTCACAGAAAAGTGTAGTACAGTCAATGACTGTGAAAAGTTTTAAATCAAACCTATAAACTTTGGCAAAATAAGACCTTTAATCAAAACATTTAGAAGTAGGGCTGTACCGGATTCCGGCTCCGGCAAATCCGGAATCTGGCCAATTTTACAAATCCGGCTTCGGCTCCGGTCCAATTTTGCCGGATTTAAGCCGGATTTGTGTTGCCCAGTCAAGTGAATTTTCTGTACATGTTTTTATGAGGCCAAGATTTAAATTAATAAATTATGAGTATATGTCATGATTGTCATCATAGTCATGTCTATACTCTATAGTAAATTAGTAATGAACTGCAGTGAATTAGTAATGAACAGTCGAGTGACTCCACTCACCTAAGTCAAGTGATCTAGTACGTTATTAGTTATTACTTATTTAAGTTATTTTAATTTTCTTTTTAAATTGTAAATCCGGCCCCAGTTCCGGCCGGATTTCACTTCATAAATCCGGCCAAATCCGGCTCCGGCCGGATTTCAAAAATTTGCATCTGGTACAGCCCTATTTAGAAGCAATCTGTCCAGATTTGACCAAAATAGTTAAGGTCAAATTAACATAAGTTGACAAAACCTGTTTTAAGGCTAACAATTGGCCTTTACTATTTAACTAATATTTCAACTAAGGGCATGAAAGAGACAAGTAAAATGGATGAGTGAAATACAATTGTGGCAGTCAAAGTACAACCTATTCTAACATATATCTAATGATTAGATAATATTCAGTAAACTGTCAACTTTGAGACAAGTTGACTAACCATCACAGTGTAAAAGTTATAAAACAAAATTAAAAAAACAATCTATACTGGGCTGACTGTAGTACGAGATAGGACATTTATCAACATTGATCTTTGTCATTGACATATTTCTTGACTTGCTGCCATGGACCCAGTCTAACCTGATAATTGAGTGGCTGAACCAACTGCATATGTAGGTTTCTTGCTCCAGACAGAATGCAAAAGCTCTGAGAAACAGAACATCTAAATCAGATATATAAACCTTAACATCAGCTAAAGGGTTTTAACAGCTTAATTATCAACAAATTTAAACAACTTTAAACTCAAAACAGAACAAATTGCACGAAGTAATAATAATTTTTGGCATCTAAGAAAAATTGTACAATTATTTGCAAATTTACAGAAATATTAATTAAAGTCTTTATGTACCATACTCAAGATCTAGAGAATTCAGTCATGTTGAATATGAAAACGATAATATCAAAACATGATCAAACCTTTGTCTGCAACTGCTCTTGATATGGCTTCCACTGCCCTTGGACTAGTTAAAAGAAGACAGGAATATTCATCAGGATGATAAATTGCCTTGCATAGAAGGTCTAAATTCACAAATTGAAAGCCAAGAATGGGAATGCACGTTACTTCAAATCCATTTTGACTCAGCATCTAACAAAACAAAAGCAAAGAAGCAAACCCAAGTGAGTAGAGGACTACAAAGCCACACAGTTCAAAAAAGAAAGAAATTGAAAAAATGCATAGAATTAAATAAATGGTAGTGTCGTGAAACCTCAAAGTATATATTCAATAACTTTACAATATATATTACCGGTACCATGTTTTTCAAATATGTAACACTTGAGTGCAAAGGTATGGGCACATGGCTTTCAACTTTCAGGATTTCATGCAAAATATATATGGAAAATTCATATTTCAGTCACTGTATTTCAGTCCATAATAATGGAAGTACTGGCAATAGCCTTAAAACATATGTGAAACTTAAGATAAACCCAGGATGGATTGGAGAGTAAATTAATAGCTGTGGCTAAGCTCTGGCTGTTCAGCAACAAACAGTGAAAACTAACATATGAATGCATGGTGAAACAAAATTCTGGTAACTGTGAGAGTCACCTTTAAAGAGACGAAGCATAACATTTCTCATTTGCTCATTCAAGTCCCTAAATCAGTGGTTCTCAATTCGTGGACAGCAGCCCAGAGGGGGCTGTCTGAGGGAGCTCTGTGGGCCGTGCTGGTCTTGAAACAGGAAAAAAGAAACCAACAAATAAATTAAAAGAGAAAGAAATTGAAAATTTTTTCACACAATTCATAATGACAGACTGCATAGATGCAGACTACAGAACTGTGGATAGTTTTATTAGGTTGTCCACAGCACAGCTGCTAGAATAGTTTTGATGCAACACCAGGAAAATCACACTAGAGGCTTCATGCAGGTTAGCTAACCAATCAACAATGGGAAGGGCGGGGTTAGCATGGGCCATATGCTAAAGGTGCAGCAATTGATCATGTGACATATTCAAGCAGTACACACTTTGAAAATTCAAATATTGGCTTATATTAAAACTTTACCAGTGACAAAGCACTTTTAAGAGACTTTTCTTGTTCAAACTTTGAACATTAGAAATTTAGGTGCTAAAATGAATTAATTTGTGAAATGTAAGCCTTTGATTTTGCATAAACAAATTTATAGCAGTGACAGCAAAAGTGATTCCCTCTCCCAATAGGGCTTCAAATGCCCTACTGGAAGAGGAAGGCACCAGTTTGAGTCCATGCCTTGACTTCCATGCTGAGGATTTTCATTGCTACATTGATGACAAGATCTGGAGGATACGGGACAAGATGGCAAGGGCCGGCCCAGCGACTTCCTCCTTGTACAAGGGCCCTCGCCTCGTTGGGTTCTCTCCCCAACGCTAGACAAAGTGGCGGCCATCGTCCAGTTGTCTCCAAATAAACAATGCCAGGCAGAGCCACATGGCTCCTGAAAGACTCAATAGGATTGCTGACCCCTTTCCTGACGGAACTTTAGGCTGTATCACTGAACACGAGTGAGCTTCCATCAATGTGGAAACATGATATTGTGATGCCACATCTAAAGTGGCACGGTCGAGATCAATCAGATGTAGTGAGCTACAGACCAACAGACCAGTTTTTAATGTACCGTTTTTATCAAAGCTACTGGAGAAGATTGCTACCAAACAACTGATTGGCTTCCTGAGTTCGAATGGCCTGACGCCTCAAGATCAATCAGACTATCAACGTGGGCACTCTACTGAATCTGCAATCTTAAAGATTTTCAATGATGTGGTTGATACGATTATGAATGGTCTCATGGCACTCCTCTGCCTCCTCGACCTCTCGGTGGCGTTCGATATGGTCAACCTCCAGATTCTCATCCGCCAACTTGAGACATCTTACGGTATGAGTGGTCACACTCTCCTTTGGAATAAGAGCTATCTCACAGATAAAATGCAATTGATCCCATGTAATTGTTGCATGCTTGAGAGGCGTAGTGTACGTTATGAACTTATGGTGTCTCACAAGAGTCGGTCCTGGGACCATTGCTCTTCAGCCTGTACAAAAGGAATGAGGGCAATCATCAGAGCCTTCAGACTGGCCTCGCACAGCTATGCTGATGATGGGTAAATTTACTCATCCTGCCTCCCGGGTGACATAGATGAACTGCGGACATGATTTGTGAACAGCATATCAGCCTGGAAAGACAAGCGCCTTCCATTGGCTTTCAAAATTTGCATCTACCAATCGCTCGTCCTATCAGTACTCTTGTACGCAACCAAGACCTGGACCATGCTGTCGGCAGATGAGAAAACCTTGGAGGCCTTCCACATAAAAAGCCTATGCCTCATCCTTGGAATCTGCTGGCACCACTATGCGAACAATGCCGACAGCCTCCTACAAACCAGAGTCCCGCTGCTCCTGGACTACATTCGTAGATGCCGTCTAGCACTCTTTGGGCATGTAGCCTGACTATAAGCCACCACTCCACCTAACCCGATCCTGCGATGCTGTGTCGACCTATTGTCAGGTGTTCCACCTGATGCCATGTGGAGACGCAAGCCCGGACGTCCGAGAAAGAGGTGGCTCAACCAGCTTCAGCAACAAAGCGGTTCTACTCCCACCTCTCTGTAGGAACAAGCTATCGTGCATGGCCATAGCAAAGTGGTGATGCAATGGCCCTTGCCAGTTATGCATTGATGATGATGATTATATCAGTCATTACCACATGGGCTAAAGAGAATTGCCTCGCCCTGAACTCGGTGAAGACTCAGTTTATTTGGATTTGCACCCCAGAAGGGGCCTCATCATTCATGAACCTTTCAAAGTGGGTGACGTGACCATTGCCCCCTACGGCTTTTGGTGGTACTCCTGGATGGGACTTTATTCATTTGAGGCACATATCATTGAGGAGATTCGCTAATGTCACTACCAATTACGGAGAATCAAAGTGATCCACCATTACCTCCCAGTCACCCCAGCGATCCAACTTGTCAGCACATTTGTACTGGCGAGGATAAACCACTGCAACAGTGTGCTGTTTGGCTTCCCGGACACCAAATTAAATCGCCTGCAGTCCGTTCTAAACCTGGCAGCAAAGATTATTTCTTAATGTTGGTGGTCTGACTATGTCACACCACTGCTTAGAGACTGCCTTCACTAGCCTCGGGTTCTGGAAATTGCATACAAGCGCTGCTGGCTGACTTTTCGGGCGCTGCATGACCCGCACTACTCGGGTTACCTAGCCACGCTTGTTCAAAGATCAATGTCAAATGAGTGTAGACAGGCCCGCCGAGAGAAATTCTGGGCCCCTGTGCAGAATGGACCGTGGGGCCTAGAGAATCTGAAAATTTCTTGACGACCATTTTTTTGCTTGTCACCCTTTTTCCACTTTTTTCTTTTTTACGTGTCTTAAAAGTAGCTGATGACCTTTTTGCTTGTCACCCTTTTCACTCCCGTCCCGGGCCCCCTTTAGCTTGCCGGGCCCCCTCTGCTTTAGAGTTATTGTTCATATTATTGTTATTTATATATATTCATAATCGCCCCCCCAGACCGCAGGGCCCCTGTGCATTTGCCCCCTGCCCCCTCTCGGCGGCCCTGAGTGTAGATCACATCTACGTTCCGGTCATCATCTTAAACTTCTTGTCTCTCATCCATCAAGGATTATATTAATTATATTAATTACAAAATTTGTCTTTTAGTATTTAAAACCATATTACCCGGTATATAATGAACCCTATTACCTTAATATGCGACTTATCCCTCGACCTACTACTCACTCCACTAGGTATTCAGCAGGACTTTAATTTGTTGTTCCTTATTCTCGCACAGTCATTGGCACTAGTTGTTTCTCAGTGTGTGGCCCTAAGCTTAGGAATTCATTACCAATATCATTTTGTATAACTAAGAATTTATCATCTTTCAAATCTGGTCTTAGAACATACCTGTTTGACCTGGCTTATATCCCTTAGATTGCTTCCCCGCTGTTCTGACTGATCTTCCGGATTGACCTGGCTCTAATTCTATTTGGATTTGGTGCGCCATCGGATGATGCCCTGGGCATTATGATAGTGGTGCCATAGAAGTTTATTGATTGATTGATTGTTAAGTTCGGAGAAAAATTATTCACGTGGGGAACCCGATCTTATGGAACTCCCTGCCTGACAATGTCACCAAAGCTGACCCCACTTGTCTCTTCACTGCAAACTTAAAAACTCATTTATTTAGACTTGGATATAACTGAACTGTCAAAGCACTATTGTCGTGAGCCTTACCTTTGTTACTGCATTAAAGAAATTGTCTTTGAATAAATATATAAAAAATAAATAAATTGGTCTCATTTATCTGAAACCAAAACACTCATAGATATTTTACTTCAGATAAGATTTTTAAAAAAACATACAGAAACAAAAAGGTCATCATCCATGTTTTCCTTTTTGTCTCCTTTTAGGAGGAGTACAGATTTCTTTCTGCAGTCTGACATAATCTTATCATCTACAAAGCATTAACAAAGCCGTGTAAGTGTAGGAAAAAAGTAGCAATATTATATCTATAAGTGATTCCAATGATAGTGATCTATAATGATGCAGCTCAGCAAATATACACAAGGCTTACTCAATTATTATGATAATTTCTGATTATCAGTGTTCTGCCATCTAGCTCAAACATTAATGCTGTCATTTAAAAGTCTTCAAATTTACAAAAAAAACTTATATTCATTCTGTAGGCTACACAAACAGTCCTGAAATTAGCATTCTATTATAACACATGAACTTTCGATAGCCATCAGATTACGTAAAACAATGACAAATTAGCTAGAAATTCCAAAACCATCAACAACTTCACCACTGCTCCATTAAATTACTGTCTGAAATGGCAATGGAGTGGTAACAGGTCAAATTGTATGTTTAATAATAATAATATAATAATTTAAGATACGCAGATGACATCATACTTATTGGAGGTTCAACTGCAGAATTGCAAGATCTTGTTTTCAGGGTGGACTTAATGGGCAGAAAATATAATATGATAATCAATATTGCTAAAACAAAGGTAATGGCACTAAACGACAAGAACTGCAACATCAAAATTCAGAATATAATATTGGAACAGGTCACCACCTTCCCGTACCTAGGGTCCATCATATCAGACGACACTTCGAGTAAAGCTGAAATAAGAAGCAGAGTGAATAAAGGACGAATGGCAGGAGCATCACTAAACAAGATATGGAAAAGTCAAAGCATTTCAGTGTGAACCAAAGTTCGACTACTGAGATCACTGATGTGGCCGGTCGCTACATACGGCTGCGAAAGCTGGACAACAATGAAAGAAGATGAACAGTGCATACAAGCATTTGAAATGAAAGGCCTAAGGCAAATTATGAGTTTCTTGGACAGCAAAGAAAATGAATGAATGGGTATTGGATAAAGCAGAGGTGCAAAGAACCCTATTTGAAACAGTAAACAAAAGAAAACTGGATTACTGGGAACATATTTTGTGAACAAAACAGGACTGTCTAGAGAAAGAAATAATACTTGTAAGGCACAATGCCAGGATCACGAAAAAGAGGCAGACCAAGAAAAAAGTGGGAAAATAACATAAAAGAATGGACAGGACTCACTATAGAACAGGCGACAAGAACAGCAGAAGACCGTAACACTTGGAGGAAGGCAGTCCACAATGCAGCCAATCTTTGGAGCAAAGACGGTTAAAGACAAGACAAGACAAGCCCCTAAGCATAAGCAGCTACTGTTATATTAAGTAAAATAAGTAAAATCTCATAAATTTGTATAGCTTTGGGAAGTAGTACAGTAGTAGCTGCTTATTCTTATGTGTTTAGCTTTCTTGAATTCCAAAGCAGTGTATGATTATGAAAACACGATATTTTACTTACTAAGCTTAAATCCTTCCTTTTCTGAAATCATTTCCTCCATAGCTGTAACAACCTAGCCTCGCTGCCCTTCGGATGTTGACTATTGCCTGGCTGATCTCATACCTTTCCTATGGCTATTTTGAGAGAGGCTGAACGTCTAAGAATAAGCAGCTACTGTTGTGCTGCTTCCAGGGCGCTAAATAAATCCACGAGATTTTACTTTACTATACTTTACTATAGATGTTTGCATGTTGTTAGAAAGACAACGGACATCCATATCGCGGACAAATAATTAATTTAAAGCGATTAGTGGACTAGGGTTCTTTAATCGCCGTACCGTGTATACAACGTCCCCAAAATCAGTTAGTGTAAGATCAACTAACATGTGTTTCACGCTCTTACGATAGGAAACATGCGGCAAGTTTTGAAGTAGATAACATCTACTACCCACGGCTTGAGAGAGGTCGGACACATATGGTTCTTCCAAAATGTTGTTTCCCAACACCTTCATCGTTCAACTTCACTTTGGACTTTTCCTACCCACGAGCAGTTGGTCGTCCTAGCATAGGGTGTGAAACATACGGCCTGGGGCCGCATGCGGCCCGCAAAACTTTTTATAAGGCCCGCTTGTTTGTGCCTGAATACAAGAAAAAAGGAAGAAAAAACTTTATGTTTAAGTAAAGTTACGTTGCTTAATAATAATTGCACTTATTTTTATGTCTGTAAATAAGATTTGCAATTTTTGTGGAATTCATGCAGAATTATTGGGATGTGGATTTGTAATTGAATGGCCTCTAACTGATTTATATAATATTTGTAGTTAACTGTGTGAAATTTTAAGACGTTTTCAAAACGTACTTATATAAAAATCGGAAATTACTCATATGGAACTCAAATGTTTTACATACGATAGAAATGAAACAAAACACTTTAAAACAAATTTTTTGAAACAATTTTATATACTGGTTTGTGTAATAGTACTAATAGGCTTACAGTAGTTCTTGTTAATGTTATGTACAAATGCGACTCGCGACAACCACAAAGACTTTTATGTGGCCCACTATATGAAACGAATTTGACACCTCTGAGCTAGAGACTAGAGCCAAGCGGCAGCCTATAATATACTATTAAGCGCTGACCTGGCGCTGACAAACCATCTACTCACTTCTCAGTAAATCTACTTGATTTTTGTTAAATCGCAGAACCTCTTTAAATATCAGCAAAAATGCCAAATGCTAGATTTCCTTTAGCTTTAAAGAGCAAAAAGACAAAATATAGAATTGCATTACTTAGGTGCTATAAATTTACAAACATCGCAGTCACTATCACAAGGTAGAAGCTGTTTTATTTTGCATTCTATGGTGTTCTGAGCGTTTAACTGTTTCATTTAAATTACAATAAAATACTGAATTTCGGAGAAGACATTTAAAATTACACATTTTGAGGCAAGACTATTATTCATAAGTCATAACTCCTTGTGCTACGTTTAAATTGAGGGACAGAGGTTTTTTTACCGATGAGTGGCAGTGCTGAATGGTTTTTGGCGCGTAGAGTTGGTTTGTCAATGTCAAGTTTTAATGTCAATAGCGGATAAAGAAAATATCGGGTGTTTTTATTTCATTATCGGTTATTTTCAGTGGAAGGTGAAAAGCGAACGCTTCTATAGCGCCACTTTTGTTTGCTATTGAAGAGCGAGAACAAATGGATCACCAGGACAATAGTGGAAATCCGTGTCCATCTACTCCTCGAATTGAGAGGAAACGAGGACGTCGAGATAGAACGTTGTTAGTAGTTTCTGCAGTACAATTAGTTAGTGACTTTTCTTTGTTATTTTGATCTCGAGTGCTGCTGAGGGACAAACGTTCATTGTCATTTCTGCGGAATTGTTTAGAACATGAAGTACTGTACATGTTGTTTCGTTGTTTCAATTTGGAAATTGAATCCTCGGTGATTGTCGATACCAGCATGTAAACAGGAAGTAGAAATCCGCGCTCTAACCGAACAAACCGAAGTACCAGTGTATCAGTCCGCGCATCGTAGCACATATCATAGATTTATACTATATATATATATATATATATATATATATATATATATATATATAAAAGTCTATGGCACACATGCCTACACCCGGTAGAGGTGGAGACGAGCGGCGTAACCGAAAGTAGTCTGTAAACACTGAAAGAAATTCCGTTGAAAGGGTTAGGGTCAGGGTTATGGCTAGGGTTAACTCTAACCCTAAACCATTCTGATACGTACTGATATATTACAGATCACATAGTGATATCTTGTGCTGCTTGTCTCTACCTCTACCCTACACCCACACAACGTTTGTATAGCACTATAATAAGCAGTTTAAATCACCTGTGCGTAGCGTCGAGGAGCATAAATTCACAATTAATAGACATAAATTCACAATTAATAGACATAAATTCACAATTAATAGACATAATTTGTCACTCTACAGAAGCATGAAAATCTGTTTTTAAAAATTTTGAAATTTAAACTAAAGTAAGTATATTTGTTTACAATGTTATTTTCTGCTTGCCAAACTGTGAAAAAATAAACATCTTCGTAAATTCTCGTGGCCATATATCGTGAAAATATTGGTGCTATATGAAGTCAGTTAGCATAATACGCCTCTCAAGATCTCTATGGAGCAGTCGTTGGAACTTCTTTCAGTATGAACGGACTACTTTTGAATTACTTCCTGTTTACATGCAGGTATCGACCATCCACAATTACCGAATCTTCCTCCTCATTGTCATCATCTTGCTCTCTGTCAACTCTTTAGCGGCAATAGATAGAAACAAAACGTTTGCAAGAAGTCCTGTCTTCTGTTAATCATCTTCCTTCTACAATTGGAATGCCTTTCATGTTCATATCTTCTCTGATGTTGTCCATTAACTTTTTCCTGGGTCTTTCTCTTCCTTTATTTCCTTCTATTTAGTGTAGAGTGCCTCGTATGGTAGTCTCTTTTTATCCTTGACGTTGACATGTCCTTGCCAGTTGAGTCTTTTCCTTTTAATTTTATCAATAATTGTATCATTTAGGCTGATGTGCTGTCTGGTGTCTTCATTTCTTGTGTTTTTATAGCTGGGAAAGTTAATACCATGTGCCAAATATTCTTTCTCACAACCATAGCATTTTAGACTGGAATATCTTAAACCAAAAACACAAGAATTACCACTATATTACCATTGTTAGTGACCCCATTTTGCCCATCAAAGCTGGTTATTCGGTTCTACCGAACACCTTGAATGTATGGTAAAGACTGATTTGAAAGGCATGATGTTTTAATGTCACTTTGTTGATTTTTCATATTGGTTAGTTGTACTGTAATTGATTTACTGTTAATGTTTTGTTGAAAGGTCAGAAAACTTCAGTGAGTTTGGAAGTCCACTCAATTCTCTCCGTAGTCCTCTGAGACACGAATTGACAGAATTATCATATTCAGAGGGAAAACTATTGCATAGAGATCGTCGCCAGAGCCGCTTGGAAAATATGCCTTTCAGACAGAAAATTAATCATTCAAAGTTTGCTTTTAAAAATCAATTTTTGCCAATAACAAAAGCTTTATGTAAATTATTAATTAATGTAATGTGGTATTTGTATAGCACCTCTTCTTTTTCTACTCAGAGGTGAATTAAATTTTCATGTTGGTTTTTATGAGTCTTCAATGGATCAATAACTATATAATAGTATGTAATGGTAATAATAATAATAATAATAATAATAATATTGTGATCTAAAGTGGTTTAGGAGGCTAAGTAAGCCTGTGTTAAGACCACTGAAGTAGCTCTCCACATTCAATAACCTAGTTTTCCAAGATAACCTTTGAATCTGTTTACTGTTTCAACTGTCACTCCCACCTCATCCAAACTTTTCCATTTGATTGCAACCCTTGCACACAAAAATTTTTCTTTATTGGTCCCACCATCCGCTTAAGCAATTTGCATATGTGGCCTCTTGTGCTGCCAATGTAAAGAGTCGATCATATGGCACATCTACTTTCTGTCTAGTAATTATTTTGTATGTTACTATCAAATCCCCTATCACTCTTCTCATTTCTAATAAGGTTGTTAAGACCGCTGGTTTTGAAGGACCGGTTAACCGTTGAAAAAAAGACTGGTTAACCACTCGTTAGCGGCAGTCTGGTGTCGTGCCAACATCAAAGCGCTTTGATGCCGCCTGCACAAATGCTGGCGTCCTGCGTGGCTACATCAAAGCGCTTTGATGCCGCCGGCACAAATGCTGGCGTCCTGCGCGGCTACATCAAAGCGCTTTGATGCCGCCAGCGCCTATCCCGGCGTCCTGTGAGGCTACAACAAAGCATTTTGATGTTTTCAAATTGAAATTACGGTTAACTGGTCAAAGTTAAAAGGACCGGTCCTTGCTCTTAGGACCGGTTAACCGTTAACAACCTTAATTTCTAATGTTGTCAATCCAAAATATTGAAGTCTTATTTCGTAGCTTAAATTATGGCATCCGTTGACCATCTTTGTTGCTTGTCTTTGCACTTTTTTAAAAAGCTCTATATCTTTTTTCAAGAATGTATTCCATGCCTGAACACGGTATCCTAGATGAGACCGTACTTATGTCTTATATAGTGTTATGATTCTCTGTATATCTCGACTCACTATTCTTTTCATCATTCCCAACTTTTAGTTGCCTTTTATGCTGCCCTTTATGCTGCTTTCATACATTGTCGAAATGGATTCATATTTCTTTGGATGGTTACCCCAGGTCTCTTTCTTTCTCTGTGGTGGTTAGGACCTTCCCCCTAAAGAATATTCATTACCTTTATTAGATTTGCCAAATTAAAATTGGTAAATACAGATGTGACAGAGTGCCAAATTATGATTAGGTGCATTCTTGCCTTTTTATGCTAAAACTGTTTTATTACATTAAAATAGCTTTGGTTAAGGTTTAAATGTTTTTGTATATATTTTATATTCTTTGACAAATGATAAATGAAAGAGGATGCATTTTGTTTTTTGTTTTACAGTCAGCAACTTTTTGGACAAAATCTGTGTGAAGAAAATTTACTCAAAAAACAGGCAAATAAGATCAGGAATGAGGAATTTTCACAAGACGGCAAACATCGGTTTGTTGAATTTTTAAAATATTATTTAGTCAGATGCTTTTATGTTGGCAATATTTGACTTTTATTCATCTATGTTAATTTAAAAATGAAATTGCATTAGCTACCTCAGACGTTTTGGTGTGGGTCTCGGATGTCTAATTTTTGGTTTTGATCTAGTACAATCAAGTCTTGACATGTTTTGTGCTTGGCAAGTCTGGTTATAATTAACCCCTTAACCGGGCACGATGGCTCAGAGCCATCCAGTTTACATTGAGTTACAGATTTATTCTCCAGTTAAGGGGTTAATAGATTTTTTTCAAAATAGCATAATTTGTAGCTATGCTTGTGCATTCTGTCTTTCTCATTAATTGGTCTAATGAGAATTCAAATCGATATTGGCTTAGTATTTGTTGCGGCTTATTAATCCAGAAGTCCTCAGACTGTGGCTGGAGCAACTGACTGGGGCAGCATCATTGAAGAAGAGGAAAGAAACCTTGCTCATGAGAGTAGGTGAGTATCACAGGGTCCTGAAATTAGTTGATTTCTGTTGTTAATAAATGAAGCACAAGAAAATGTTGAAAGTAGTTTTTGTTTTTGTATGTGATTCTGTGTTTGATGAATGTGCTGTACATTTGGCAGATGGGCCAATTGCTTAATGCAGTTAATGCAGACCATATGCAGCAGGGAGACATGACTTTTTTCAAATGTGGAATGCTTTTGTGACTTGAAAATCATTCAGGAGTCGCACTTTATTGTTTACAAGTGAATTTAGAGAAGACAAATAATTTCAATATATAATTAATTATCATTGAACAATTGAACTAATGCATTTGACTAGAACTCTTGCACTTTTCAGATGCATGTCAATGAAAGATTTTAATATATAGATGTCGTATTATAACGATGGAAAACAAATTTTGTAATTCCTGGTGCTCTCTACCTGAAACCTTATGGGTCTGTAATTGCATTAAGTTAGCATTGAGACACAGATAAAAATCACTGACTCCTCTGATACAGTAATGATTGAAGCAGAATGCTGTGTTTTACTCAATTACAGGAATTTTTTATAAACCAGGAGACTTGAGTTAAGAATCTTGGATAGTTAAAAGGCAATTATAAATGGACATGTAAAAACATTTCCTTACTTTTACTGCCTTTAAAAAAGGAGGGTCTATTTGTGTTCTTCCTGGTTTAATGCCAGTGTAACCATTCACTTTTTGTGAATAAAAGTTTAATGCCAGTGTGGTTGCAGTGATGTTAATGTTGCTTTTTAATTTGCCAGTTTTCGAAAACGATTGGAACTTGGAAAGCAGCAGTTGCCAGATGATAAAGGGTGAGTTATAACAATATTTAAAGTTAAAAGTAGAACTTTGTATGAAACCCCAATTAAATTGATAAAATTGACAAAAATATAAATTGTAATGATTTAATTGAAAAATTGGTCCTCTGATATTGCTTTTATAAACCAGGAGAAACTAAAGAATGCTGTAATCTGTTAATTTAAAAAATAGTTAAGGCTTGTAACCATTTTTCTAACAAATTTGTTTTACTTGGAACTGAAAATTTGTTATAACAATGTTTAAAGTTAATGAACTACATAAAAGGCAATATAAGATTTAGAAAATTGGTCAGATGAGTTGAAATCTGATAATTGAAAGATTTTTCATGGAATATCCAAATGCAGTGGAAACGGATCAAATGGTGTTGGAACGTAGACAGAAACAGATTACTTATGGAATCAACACTCCTGAGTATAAAAGCTATCGTAAACAGGTTCCTTTGTAAGAAATCCTCTTTTTCTACATTTCTTGCATACTAAGACTAAGTTATATAATTTTTTTTTAAATAGGGCATTCTGTTAAAATGTGATGAAATTGACCTGTGAGTGTTGTTATGCATTCTGAATGTTTGCATGTGTGGCTTACTAGGAACTATATACAAGTTAAGAATAAAGGGGTTTGTTATACAGTAAAGCCTCTTTAGCTCGCCACCATTCGTCCGAGATCAAACTTTGGTGAGAGGCGAATTGGTGGCTTAACGAATATGATTCTCACTACTGAAACTACAGTAGGTTAGCCCCCACGGGGGTGGGGATGAGAATTTTGGGTGCCCCACGGATACCAGTAGGGACGGGTTAGCTCATCAACAAATGACAAGTTGCTACACTTCATTTCACGTATAGACGGCAGGTCAGCCACGAGAAACTGTAAACTTGTAAATGGAATATCTCTAAGCTGGTAGGCTGTGTGGGTGTTTCGTAATGTTGATAATGCAGACCAGAGTACCTGCTGCTGATGTAATACAGCAGCATGTACAGGGTAAAAGGTTCTGTAAACTGATCCATTGTCTGCTGCCATGGGGACGGCTGGGTTGGAGACAAAAGCCACGGGAGCAGGATTGGCCATCGCAGGGTGGGGTGAGAGAGGTGGGAGGGAGGTCGACTGTCGCGGGGCGGCGTCAGATTCTTGCCCCCTCCCCCGTGCAGACCTCTACCACAATCTCTTCACCAGTCATAAGCTGCCAGGTTAATAGCTGATTATCAACACAGGTGTATTCATTGGGGAATGGGGAGGGTCATTAATTGTGTAAAAGTCAGTCGGGAGCTTGGCCTAAACGGTCAAACAGGTAAACAAAGTTGCAGTGGCGAGCCAATGAGGTAATAATACATAGGCATGGAATTTTGAAAGTTGTGGTGACGGCGAGGGGCGAGTTTGGCGACTAAACAAGTTATTTTACATGAATGGAAATCCGTTCTTGACCCATAAATGGCGAGAGGGGAGTTTGGCGACTTAAAGAGGGGCGAGCTAAAGAGGTATTACTGTAGATTGAACACAGTTTTACTGGAATCAGCATAAAAAGGTTTTGTTAAACAGAAGCAGAATTTATGAAAACTTCAAACAGCAAATTATAGTTAACAGTTAGGAACAGTTTACAAAAGTCTTGAGGAGTTGTGATTAAGGCTGTAATTGTAGAAAATTTTTCTGTCGCTATATCGTGGTTATTTCTACGATGATATCGCGATATCATCGTAGGCAAAGATCGTGTGTAATACTGTACATAACAGTACCCTGTGCAGTATAACAAAAGCCATTCATTGACATTGCACCTGAGCTCGTGGCAATGGCGAGATTAACTAGGTCAAATTACATAAGACCAAACCCAATGCCTTGATGGCGAGGGTGAGAGGCGGGGGTGGCGGCTTATCGAGATAGAATGCATGGCAGGAAATCCGTTCCAGACCTACACGTGGCGAGAGGCGAGTTTGGTGGCTTAGCAGGGGCGAGATAACACGGTTTTACTGTACAAAACAGTTGGTGATGATTTGTCACTTGTAATCAATTGCTTCCAAAACTCGTTTTTAGTGAATTTATGGAAACTTTAAAATGTGTTTTATTTTAAATAATTTTAACAGCGATTTGAAGATTTTCCATGTTTGTGAAAACAATTTTAATAGCAGTCGAACTAGGGATGTGAGTTAGAAATTTCCGAAAATTTCCTCTGGAAATTTCCTCAAATTTCTGAGGTACTTTTCCGGAAAGGAAAAGTTGATTATTATTATTATTATTATTACTGTTTATTATGATTATTTATTACTATTTATTACTATTACTGATATCTATTATTATTTTTTATCATTATTACTATTTTTTACTATTCATTTGTTGGGCATTTTTAACAAGTTAACAACTGTCAGGATTGTAGCGCTATATAATGTCTGAGTCGGAAGTCGCAGAGAACCAGAGTACGCGATGCCATTACAAATGTGTGATTCTAAGATTGATAATAATATTTTACAAAGTTTAATACCATTCAATTGTTAGTCATTTGTTAACGGAAATAAAATTAACGAATTGTCACAAAACAAAACTATACTCTTGTTTATTCTACCCATAGTCTCGCCGGACCCCGGTGCGCCACATTCGTGAATATTCATAAGGTGAAGCTGGTTCCCTGAGCAGCAAGTAGAATACTTAAATTTGCGAGATCTCGTTAAAATATCGGAGAACCCATTTTCGACCAATTTCCCCCCTATGTGCCAAAAAATATAATAAAACTTCGTTTTCTAAGTGTGTCACCTTTGGTAATTAATTTTGTCTACTGCTGTCTGTTTACCTCTAAAAAAAGAGAAGTTTTGAAGGTTTTTAGAACTTTTCCGGAAATTTCCAGAATATTTCCGGCCATTCTACTTTTCTGGAAAAGTTACATCCCTAAGTCAAACATTGGAACTTTTTTGAATCTTCATCACAAAACCAGATGTTGTTATCTGGTTCACTCATCATCATCATCATTAACCGTGGGCTCATCGCCCGTTGGTGTATAATGCCATCTCCACAGTTTTCTGCCATTCTTTTCTGTCCGTTGCTCTGTGACTAAGATCCTGTAAACTGCTTCCACACCATTCTTCAATATCATCACACCATTCCTTATGTGGTCTCCCTCTCTTATTGGCACCCTCCATTACATTATTCCAAACATTAGAGCTTTGATCTTTCTGTCCTCTTTCATTCTGCATATGTGTCCAAAAAGTTGGAGTTTCCTTTGTTTTACTCTTTCCAGCATAGTTTGTTTGGGTTGAATTCTCCTGTATAGTTCTTCATTTGTGATTTTTTTGACCCATCCGATTCGTAGTATTTTTCTATAACATTTTCTTTCAAAGGCTAGTATTTTTCTTTCCAAGTCTTTGGTGATGGTCCATGTTTCGCATCCATATAAAAAGCTGCTGCAGATACAGGTTTCGAGTATTTTCTTTTTTGTTTCAGTGCTTATTGATTTGCTTTTCCAGATCTTGTGCATTGCCATCAGTTAATCTAGAGCTCTTGCTGCTCTTCTTGTGACCTCTTGTCTGCAGTCTAAGTCATGTGTCATATTGCTTCCAAGATAGGTGAAGTTTTCTACATTCTCTACTTCTATTCAATTTACTTTAATTTTTCTTTTGATCTCTTTGTTGCCAAACACCATTGTCTTTGTCTTCTCAATGTTTATCGACAGTCCATAGCGCTCAGCTTCATTGCTCAGTGTCTGTACTGTGTCTTCCAGATCATCTTCATTTCCCTCTAGGATGTCAATATCATCAGCAAACCTAAGGTTGTTAAATGAAAGTCCCTGAACTGTTATGCCTTTTACATGTTCTTTGACTTTGTCCATTGCTCTTTCCAGGTCTGTGATGAAAACCATAGGTGATATGTTATCTCCTTGTCTTGTCCCTCTGCTTGTTTTAAACCATTCTCCAAGTTCTCCGCAGATTTGCACTGTTGATCTCGAGTTATTGCTGGTTCACTGCCCATCTGAAATACACAATTATAATGTGTAATGCAGATGGTGCAGTTCAGTCATTATTATTATTATTATTATTATTATTATTATTATTATTATTATTATTAGGACAATTTATAAAGCGCTGTAACATAGTTAAAAACCAAAATCAAAAGCACTTTGACAGCGCTGACATGTCAGTGAAGGTCATTTGTTGGCGATGTTAAAAATCCACTCGGATGATAGAAGGATCTCGCTGTCGTGAAGAAATCCGGTGCTGAGTCCTTTATAAGTGGTCTTTCGCGAGAAAACTGGAGCCACATTGACACATCAACAAACAACGGAAGATGATGCAAGGGTCCGTGAGTTGGTAATAGGAATTCTCCGCATGGTTAGATTGGCGGTGAATTCCGAAGAAGTGGTCTTCCGCGAGAGATTTTGTCACCAAAATCGGCAAATCCAACGAAGATGGAAGTTCCAGCGAAGTCTGGGACAATAGTCGATTGCAGTCATGTTGCCAACAGCCGGGATTTTAATGGCGGACATTGGCGAAAAACTCAACGACGACGGCGGCTAATTTGAACCATCCAGAACAATGCGGAAAAGTGGAGGACGGCAAGAAACTCTTTGAGGAACCAATGAGTAGAACACAGTCCTCGTGGTTGGCGCAAAATACGAGCGCCGAACTTCAGTAAATGCCAACAACGGCGGTGAATCTGTGGCGCATACATACACGTGCTTGGCAGCAAAGATAGGGATCATTCTTACTTAACGTGCTTAATTAACCTCTTGATGATGGCGTAACGACGAGCATCATCAAATATTAATATGTATTCCCAGCATCCTGTAATGGTCTATTGGCCGCAGTAGTGAATTGCCTGATGTCTAAAGTATTGAATGGATATTTTTAGACAACTGAACAGTGAGTGATGCCTGACTGGAAATCACGTGACCTTAGTGATGTCTGGCAAGTTTTATGCCCAAATATAAGTAGGGTAATCTTGCAACAGCGAATACATTTCCATGTCGTTGTCAAGAGGTTACAATCTTATGCCTGCTTGCTAAACGTGGCAGTCACAAAGTCTATAGGGCACATTGATGAGTGGTTTAAGGAGGGGATAATTTTAACTTTTTGTGATGTAGAATGTAATGATGTTATTTGCCACTTAATCAGCAGAAGCCTAATGTAAATAGTATGCTATGTTAGATTGAAAATATTTATATGTTAAATTATAGACTAAGAGTTTGACTGTTCAGAATTACATGCAATTTTGTATTGTATACAATTGAAACAAACCTGCAAATTTTTAGACACAGAAGGACAAAATTTCACCCTTGGACTCCTGATAAAAGACTGAAGTACAGTCGACGGGGATGGGATACAGCCATCCGCATTTGGCGTAAGCAGCTGCACATATGGGATCCAAAGCCAATGAATGCAAAATTAATGAGACAGAATCCTCTGGATGAAATGGAAGACAAGTGAGTCGTCTTTTCCTTCAAAGATGATAATAATTAATATGCACTTTTATAGCACCATTCCTAATACTCAAGAAGCAGTCGAGGGTATCAATTGATGGTATTCCAAATCCATCCCTAAAACAGCAAAAGACTATTGAGGGAATGCTAAGTGTAAGAGATGTGTTTTAAGCCTAGAGCCTAGGTCTGAAAATACTCGATTTATTGGAAGGTCTGACAACTGGAAGGAGAGAGTGGCATATTTTTGGGCCAGAAATATAAAAGCTTTCTTTTGAATTCTAATACTGGTTTTAGGTATATTTAGCAATAAATCAGAAAACCTTTTGAATGTTTATTGAGTTAACATAGATTTCAAATATTGAGGTTGGCCAGACTGCAGTATTTTATAAACCAGGAGACCAGATAGAAATTCTTCTTAGGTGTATGCAGTTATATGAACTGTAAAAGATTAAAATTAAAAAGATTAAATGAAAATGTAAACATAATTTATAAAGTAGAGATTTAATAAATATCAGACAACTGCTTTCTTACAGTCATACATTTCAAATTGAATTGAGTTGTTCAGAATTGAAATGATTTTGTTAGATATTTTAGTCATATGCCCACTGTCTTGACTTGTGTTTTTTTATATCAACTGACTGGCTGACTTTTGCAATACCACCAGGGATGAACAAAAATGCCCTGAGGCCTGGAAAGGTCTCAGATGGTTAATATGATATGAGTTTAAAAAGGTAAAGGAATCAGTTGGATTGTGGTCAACAGTCAAAATGCAGGAAAATAGCATGAAAATTGTCATCAAAGACAAAGTACAGAATGGGTGGACATTCAGTGCTAAATAACTAGCTAATGGCTAAATGCAGCTTGGATTCTATTTTATTACAACAAGCAGTAAGGCCTTGGCAATAACTGTATTTTATGCATAGTGTGCAATAAATAGATGAACAAAAATGAGTAATATGGCAATAAGGAAGTTGGCAAAATTTTGCACCATAACATTGTTTGATCTCCATGGATCTGACTGCCAGTTTCTTCTCTTTAATGCATATGCTGTAATTTTCATAAAATCATTGTGAAATGATTATGGACTTGATTTAATATTATTTTCAGAACCATTGTTGTAACTGCTGAAGAGGAATCATCTTTTGGATTAAAAGAAAATGCTTGAATACAGACATTTAAGTAACAACATTTGTTCCAGATGGGCAATTTATTCCTATAGTCAAGCTTGACTATTTCAGTTTTTAGCTGAATGAACCATATACTGAATTCAGGCTGCCAGTTGGCATTAAGCAAATTTAGTTCTTATGGTTCTTTTATAGATTGGTGGCCTATATTCCTGGTAATTTTAAATGTTATGAGTCGCTTTTAAGCTAAGGATTTGTTATGCTGAACAAGTACAGTGTACATGGTATTTTTATATTGACTGGTGCCATAGATTAGTTGATTTCATTGCAGAAAACAAAGGAATTTTGAAACATTCAGTCTTATTCTATTTATTTATAATGTGATGTCATTAAATATCATTCTGGGTCCTAACATTCAGACTAGGTCTTCACATTAGGAAAATGTTTCTGTAAAGACTTCTTTGAAACTGGTTGGTTGCATGGCAGTTAGCATTGCGGTTGAACTATTCTATTACCACATTGTGGTTTACCCAAAATGCAAATTTTATGTACCAGTAAGCGAACTATAATCAAGTTGTCACAAACAAAATATTGCTGTAAAAAAAACTGCAATAGCCAGTTTTTGTCATTAATGAAGTCATAATAAGGTTCTCCTGAGTAGAGTGAACAGAAGTTATTGAACTTGTTTATGGGTATCCAGTTAATTGGTACTGTACATAACTGAACTCTCCTGATTAGGACATGTGTAATGTTATGGCATCTTTATAAACATTAGACTGCACATATATGATCAGACTGGCGTCTAACATGCAACAGCCCTATAGCTAGCCACAGACAGCTGCCGATGTGGTCCACAGTCCATGGCCAATGCCATTGGTCACAGGTTGCCTGCAACATTGTCCAAATCAGTACTCGCATCACAATAATTCTATATGAACATGGAGAAAAAGCATTGGATATAGCGGACTTGCATATGCTGTACTTAAATTTTGCATATAACGGACAAACAATTTGGTCCCCAGTCCCACTTGACTATAGTTTTGTTCAGCTATAACAAGCATGCAGGCTCTGCCTACAAGGCACGTAGCATGCAGAAGGTATCCAGAAGATATCCGGTGCAGATACTTAGTCGAAGAGCGTGGAACTGCCTACCTCCATCTGTGCAACTCTCCATCGCTCAACATCTTCAAAGAGAAACTTAAAACCTGGCTATTCTGCAGGAACTAATCATGATTTTTGTGTAATTCTTGTGTGATTCTTTGTAATGTGTTCATGCAGTTCTTATTGGACGAGTTACCACAATAATCAGTACGTTGTACTAATAATAATAATATTATTATTATTACCAGACAATTTCTTCAGTGCAATAGACAAGACTAATGTCCAAGACTAGAGCACTTAACAAGTGGAGTCAAAACCTATCTTAAATATATTTTTAGGTTCTTGCGGAAAGATCTACCCCACAAGTGTGGCATGAGTAAATGGTGTCCTCAAGATGTGTTCTGGTCATGCAGCAGCTATGGATATAATGGACTCCAGATATAATGAACTGTTTTGCCAGATCCCTTAAAGTACACTATAATGGTATTGTAATGTAGAATAATTGCAAGAATGTAGTGTGGCTTCAACTGATTATTCTCATAATGCCTTTTCTTTTTCCTATTGGTAATGAAAATGCTTTGGTTTCTGTTTTCCCTGTAGAGCTACAGTATTGTATTTGCTAAAAGATGGCCACTTATATGCATATAACCTGGCCCTTAGACTGTTCCTCAGCCAATCTGACCAACCTTTCCAGTGTGACCAGACTAAATTGGATTGGATTTAGTGCACCATCAGCTGATGCCCTAGGCATTATGATAGTGGTGCTATAGAAGTTTATTGATCAACATGTCCATAACTTAATAAAGACAATTGAAATGATTCAAATTAGAGGCATATGAGACTTATAGTATTGGAGGGTAAGAAAACAAACACCATATTCTTATTTTGTAAGGTATGCAATTATACACAGAAAATGTATTGAATATAGGCTACAGGGGCACAATTTGGTTTGTTAAATTGTATAATGCATGAAATATGGTAGCCACATGCAAATGTGTGATTCTTTATTTGAACATATTCAATCTTGCAATCCACTTAGACTTAAAGAGCCGGTCTGTCAACACGGAACAGGTACTCTGGAACATTAAAATATCCGATGTATTCTGCTTCTTGTGGTGTGGTGTCATAGTGGAAGTGACCTCCATCACCATGATTGCTGAAACAGTGGAAATGTTCCATTCTTAGGCTAAAACCCTATAACAAAACATCAGATGTCAAACTCATACAAAACAGTAAACAAACTACTACAGTAGTTAAAATAATTCAGTCATATCCAATTATATCAAACTCACATCAAAATAACACATATATCAAAATTTAAGCTCCAGTCCCACTCAACACAATGTTAATAGATACAAACGAGATCTCAATATATTGAACTTGCTTATTTTGAAATCTTGATTATATAGAAGCTGTTTCTCAGTCCCTGTCGATCAGAAGCCAGTTAGATATATCAAAGTTATGTTCATTAGATCAAAGTACATGTATTATCACGGTCCCTTGAGCTTCGATGTAATGGGAATTTACTGTAAATTTTGACTTTGGCCTCAGGAAATCTTTGTATAGCCGGCTATTGTCTCTTCCATCCTAAACTTTGCAGCTGGGGCCATTAAGAACTGCTTCATTAGTCCCTCGAAGGGTATAGTCCTGACTGCTTGACACATAGGTGTAAACATATGTCGGGCTTCTATGGTCGAGTTACCTACCCGTTTTGAGAGGGTGGACTAGGGAAGGGGAAAGGCACTGAGGTTGGGTACCCCACTTTTTCACCCGAGTTTACACCTATGGCTGAATAAGCAGGCCATCGAATAGTCAAAGCCAGTAGCAATGTTGTGATCTCAAGACCACAAGGGTAAAGTCTTGCTCTCGAGATCTAGCATCTGAAGTCTTGAACTTGTCTCGAGACCTGGTTGCAAAAGTCTCGAGTTCTCCATAACTCGAGACCTGGCTGCAAAGTCTCGAGTTCTCATAACTCTAGTCATCGCAAATCTGTATGTCATCACTTGTGTGACATCATTTGTTTTGTTAATAAATATGAAGGAATGCCTACAGGGCGATTAGTTGTAGGCCTACACTTGGTACTCTATGCAGGTGTTCTCCGTAATAAATGGCAACTCCATCAAATTATTTATGTCTATGTTATGATCAGAAGTTATCTGTGTATTCAGGTTTTTAATCGTTTTTACTTTTAGTAATTGTTATGATACTTGTCATACTTCTGTAATCAGTGTCAAACTATAATTTAGACAACTGCAATAATGGCGGAAAAGGGAATACCTGATCCTAAAGACCAAGGTGCTGTTAAGTTGAAGCCACCATGTATCATAACTAACTATTAACTAACTGTCTATTCTATAACTAGCTGGTGTTTGGCTATGATCTTTATTGTTAATCAATTGAAACATATTGATAGAAATTCACATAATATTTATGTTATTGATGTCTACCGTTATTTATAAATCTATAAATATGTCGCTAAGTCTGGAACTCGAGAGCAAAATGTTGGAAGGTCTTGAGACCTGATGGGTAAAGTCTTGCTCTTGGTCTCGAGACCAAAAGTTTAAAGTCTTGGTCTTGCTCCCGAGACCTTTCAAAAGTCTCGTTAACTACACTGGCCAGTAGAGGGGTTTTGTTCCTTCCCCCTCTAGATTCCACTCTTGGAGACTTGGAAACTTTAAATACTGTATAGCATGACTTCGTTAACTGCCACTGATAAACAAAACCATTGGGGTTTTACAGAGAGATTTTCAAAATTTAAAGTACTGTTTATACTGTTTCATTTGATTTGTTTATGTAGTGATTGACCTTATTATGTTTAACAAATTTTGTAGATGTATATCTTAATATTTTGGCATAAATTCGATATTTTGGACAGTATAATAGCGGGACAAGCACATTTGCCCAAAACGAAATTTTGGTTTTACATGACCTGGAATTGGATATATCGAAACTCGGATATATCGAAGTATTTATCATTGTCCTTTGAGCTTTGATATAGCAGGGTTCTACTGTAGTTGGAACTGGCTAGTGATCAACAAAAGGCCAACTGAAAGAAATTTTTACTAAAACACCAAGATTTATGTGATGATTCATACAAAATGGATAATGCAAGCACTACAGTTAATTACACCAGTATTTAATTTAAATCTAGATTTCAAAGAATTTTGGGTCTGTAGCAGGAAGCACTCTTTACTATTATAATATTGGTTCTAGGTACAGATAGCAAGCAAATAGAAAATCTTGTTGAGTGGTGAGCTTTGGGTGATAGCATGGATTTCAAATATTGATGTTGACCAGTCGATAGAATTTTACAAAACCAAAATGTTTGCGATTCATTTACTGGAGCATTGTCTTCTTTCATAAGATAATCAATTCAAATCACCAGTTCACTAAACAGATTTAAAAACTATGAACAATAAAACCGGTTCAAGTTTTGAACAAGATACTGCATTCAAAACATTGACAATGAACTAATGGCAGACAATGCACATGATTACATACTGGATCATAAGACATCAGATATCCAAGGCAAGTTAATGGAGAAGACATTTCAAAGAATTTCAACCAATTCTGAATCTCTACATCAGTCTGCAGAGGCGTTTCAGAATAGCATGGCTGAAATAACAGCAATAAAAGCAAACTGAAGTCATTTTGTAATCAATATTTGAAAACACTACTCACAATAATTTGTTAACTCAGATATCAGCCAACTCAAACCTCAATAAACTTTAATTCCCAACAAACTTTGTACTGTAAAGTAAAAAGAATGTACAGTAATACCTCGTTAACCAACCCACATCCGTCCGCGTTCTTTTTTGTTGAGGGGCAGGGTGGTGACATAACAAGGGCAAGCCAACTGAGTCATCCATTACAAAGGATTGTTAAACAGTATACTGTATATCCTTCAGTCATAACACTGTAGGTTAAAGTACAGTAGGTCTACAGCAGGGGTACTCAAACTGCGGCCCGCTGTCCACAATCCGGACCGTGAGGATGTTTCTTGTGGACCGCCACAGCTTTCTGTGTCGTGATATATTTTGAGCCCAAAAATTTTCAGCACTACAGCATCATCGTTTGTGTTTATTCCTTTAAAATGTGTCGGCAGCTTTGGAGATTTACTGCTTCACAATGACGTCAGATGCATTTGAAAATTTAATCTTGTTTTATGTTGCTCTGGTTCAATTGCAGCAGTATTTTTAGAGGACTCGTAGTTTACACGTTGTTGCCTAACTATACCGTAGCTGTCACAGGAATAAGTGGACTTCCCTTGTAACTACTGGACCCACACGAACGATGGAAAACTGGATGTGGACCGCCATCAAAAAAGTTTGAGTACCCCTGGTCTACAGTAATACCTCTTTAGCTCGCCAAACCCCTCTCGCCATGGATGGATTAAGGACGGATTTCCACCCTTGTAATTTACATCCTTAATTAAGTCATCAAACTTGCCGCTCACCTTCGCCACAGCTGTCAGAATTCCACATCTGTATAGTTTTACCTCTTTAGTTCACCATCGTGACTTTGGTCACCTGCTTGACTGTTTACGCCAAACTCTCAAACTAGCGTTTATACAATTAATGACCCCCCATGAATATGTCGGTGTTGATGATCAGCTATCAACCTGTCAGCTAATGAATTGTGAAGAGATTGTGGTAGAGGTCTGCACGGGGGCAAGAACTACAACAGCCAACCCCACCCCGTCACGGCCAACCCAGCTCCTGCGTGTCCGTTCTCCCCGTCACCGTGACTGCAGACAATGGATCGGTTTTCAGAGCTTTTCACCTGTATGTGCTGCTGTATTATATCAGTAGCAGTTACTATGGTCTGCAGTATCAACATTACGAAATACAGACACAGCCTACTAGCTTAGAGACATTCCCTTTACAAGTTTGCAGCTTCTCGTGACCGACCTGCCGTCTATAAGTGAAACGACATGCAGCAACTTGACATTTGTTCATGAGCTGACCTCGTTCCCATGGGCATCCGTGAGGCACCCGGAATTCTCATTCCCGTACCCGTGGGGGGCTAACCTAGTTTCAGTAGTTAGCATTGTATTCGTTAAGCCTACAATTTGCCTCTCGCCAAAGTTTGACGTCAGATGAATGGTGGCGAGCTAAAGAGGTTTTACTGTATATTGCAGGCATAAGCACATGCACAGTTCAGAACAGTGTCAGTGACAACAACATTTTGTGAACAAACATTTCCAAACCAAATTTGTAAAGCCGTTTCCAATTCACAGTTCGTAGGCAAACCGGCCGATTGAAACGCTCACTAAATAACTGAAATATCTTGCTGTGTTTTGACAGATTATTATAATGATAAATGCAAATGCCTTGTTTCTGCTCAGCAGTCAAGCAGAGAAGGCTGCTTTTCAACGGTCGCCATTTAAAATTTCCCCTATTTATAATATTAAGATTCTTGCTCTGTTTGTCCAGTTTGTCTGTTGCCTTCAAGCGTTCTGATTGGTCACCAATCGACGTTGAATGCGTAACCTCTGTCCTGGGCTGTGCACGAGGCTGTTGCCATTGACAACCATTGTCTATTGTTTAATCAAAACTGTGTAACAATCGAATTGCGTAACCTCTGTCCTGGGCTGTGCACGAGGCTGTTGCCATTGACAACCATTGTCTATTATTTTCAATCAACGGAGCGTTCAAGCGTCTTAAATGCAGCTCAAACCCCGTTCCTTTCCCTCTCCCGTCAGAGCCCATCCCTCTCTCAAACAAACCCCTCCCCAACCCTTCCTCCTCCCAACCCCCAAACCCTCTCCCCTTCCCTTCCAACCCCCAACCCCCCAAACCCTCTCCCCCTTCCCTTCCAACCCCCAAACCCTCTCCCAACCCCTTCCTCCTCCACCCCTCTTCCCAACCCCCTCCCTCCCAACCCTCTCCCAACCCCTTCCCTCCACCCCTTCTCCCCATCCCTCTTCCACCCCTCTCCCCATCCATCTCCCAACCAGCTCAAACCCCCTTCCCTTTCCCTCTCCCGTCAGAGCCCATCCCTCTCTCAAACAACCCCCTCCCCAACCCCTTCCTCCCCTCCCAACCCCCCAAACCCTCTCCCCTTCCCTTCCAACCCCCAACCCCCAAACCCTCCCCCCCTTCCAACCCCAAACCCTCTCCCAACCCCTTCCCACCACCCCTCTTCCCAACCCCCTTCCTCCCAACCCTCCCCAACCCCTTCCCCTCCACCCCTTCTCCCCATCCCTCTTCCACCCCCTCCCCATCCATCTCCCAACCAACCATCCCTTTGGTTGAGCTTGGCTGTGTGTCTCGAATATAACCCCTCCCTCCTGAAATCTACCGCAATTTGACGCAAATGTGCAACGTCATGCCCTATAGATTAGCATTATGAGATTTTTGCATAGCTACTCTACCGCAATCTGACGCAAATGTGCAACGCCATGCCCTATAGATTAGCATTTTGAGATTTTTGCATAGCTACGAAATCTACCGCAATCTGACGCAAATGTGCAACGTCATGCCCTATAGATTAGCATTTTGAGATTTTTGCATAGCTACGGAAATCTACCGCAATCTGACGCAAATGTGCAACGTCATGCCCTATAGATTAGCATTATGAGATTTTTGCATAGCTGAAATCTACCGCAATCTGACGCAAATGTGCAACGTCATGCCCTATAGATTAGCATTATGAGATTTTTGCATAGCTACGAAATCTACCGCAATCTGAAAATGTGCAACGTCATGCCCTATAGATTAGCATTATGAGATTTTTGCATAGCTACGAAATCTACCGCAATCTGACGCAAATGTGCAACGTCATGCCCTATAGATTAGCATTATGAGATTTTTGCATAGCTACGAAATCTACCGCAATCTGACGCAAATGTGCAACGTCATGCCCTATAGATTAGCATTATGAGATTTTTGCATAGCTACGGAAATCTACCGCAATCTGACGCCAAATGTGCAACGTCATGCCCTATAGATTAGCATTATGAGTTTCAAATGTTCCGTTTAGTACTTTAAACTTTAAAGGTCCCTTTTATAATTCCTTACGTTTCTATCGATTCCTGAAATTTTTATCCCGGGTTTCTTGCAAAGGAATTAATTATTCATCGATTATTAGTTAAATTAAATGCATGTTTGTGCAGCGCCGAATGGTGAATAGGAGCTTCAGATAGCACCTATATCTCAGCGGTTATAAACGTTAGAAAGACGCGTTACGCTAAGGCTAATTTTATAGAGCACATTTAGGCCCGATTTGTGTAAGCAGTTTATGTTTAATTTGTTTGTTGGAATATTCGTTGCCTCGAACGGCGAGCCTGCACTGCGGCGAAGAGAAAGCGAAAAGTGGCGAACGAGCATTTTTGTATAATATTAAGATCCTTGCTCTGTATGTCTGTTACCTTCAAAGCGTTCTGATTGGTTGGCTGTGTGAGCGTTCTGATTGGTTGGCTGTGTGGCGTTCTCATTCGTTACCTTCAAAGCGTTCTGATTGGTTAGCTGGGTGAGCGTTTTGGTCGTTCGGAATCTTCTGGAATCTTGAAATGCGAGGCGAAACGCGACGCCGGCGAACGGCGACGCGGCAAACGGCGACAGCGGCGAACGGCGCTGCGATACGCCGGCCCGGCGGCGACGCCAGCGCTTGACGGGCGTGCGTTGCAGCGTCATAGTGTGTAGGCCTACAACTCGCGGGCGAACGGCGACGCTGGCGCTTAACGGCCACGCCGAAGCGTTTGACGGCGTCGTTGCAGCGTCAGAGCTTGGCTACGTGCGCGTATGTACCTCATTGAAACGTTGTTCAGCAGCATGAATTCAATGATTGGGTTTTAGTATTATCCTGCACTGCGGGCATCTTTCTAGTGTAGAATTACAGTACACTGTATTACCAAAGTGTTTATGAGTAAGCAGTGGAAATACTCTAGGGGTCATTGGGAGGTTGCCTCCTCGCGGCGAGACTGGAAACGATCACTCAGGGATTCGGGGTCCATGGAATTCGCCCGGGGAATTGAGTACCTGGGCTAGGCCTGTACTATTGCACTTCTCGCTTCCCACGACCTAGGAAGATGAAGTACAGTAGCCTTTCTAGGGCCAATGCCTCAGATACAATGGATACCACCAGGGATATTTTTACACCCCTCTAAAAAACCCCAACACCCCCCCAATTTGAGGTCGACACCCCCAAAATTTGGTAGTGTGACAATGGTATGCATACAAAATGCATACTAATTAGCTCCGGACACCCCCCCCCCAATTTGAGGCCGACACCCCCAGATTCACAATCCTAGAAATATTCCTGGATACCACGCTGTGGTGTTATGCCATCTTTCATGACCTGAGGTAACACAACGGCCCCGCTGGCTATGTGATAAGATGATGAAATGAAGAGTGGAAATAGGCTAACGTCCATCATAGGCGTTTTTCACAATGATTGAATAAAGTTCTCCCTCCCTCCCTCCATTTGTCTCTCTCTCCCTCTCTCTCACTTCGTCTCTGTCTCCTTCTCTCATTCCCCTGCTCTTGCCTCTTCTCTTTGATGTGTGCCCCATTAATAGTCGACGGTCATACTACAGTGTTAAACAATTGCACAGATGGAACCTCTTTCTCACCATACCTTCATCCATGTCTCTCTTTCTCTCCCTCCATCCTCTGTCTCTTGCACTTTAGTTACGGGTAATTGACTTTCTGGAATGCCGACACTCAACAACACTGGCATAGGGCGATGGTATGGACAGATTTCCTCCAGTTATTTGTTCCCACTGGCGAGCAGGTGGGAGTAGATTGCATGGGTGTAACACATTTGTCTCATTTCAGGCTTGGTGAAGACGACAAAGAGGGCGACATAAAGAGGGAAATTACATGTAAGGAAATCTGTTCTGGGTCTTTCATTGGCGAGAGGCATGGTTGGCTTGAGAAAACGAGGGGCAAGATAATGGGGTTTGACTGCATATTAGAAATTTAAACATCAATTATAAATTAATGTTACCATGACATGAACTCTAGCTTTGCCTTTGGAAAGTACAAATGTTCCACCAAGGCCAACTGGTTGTGTACCATAATGATTTCTTAATGCTGACTGCAAACTGTGGATAAATGCTTCATTTCCAATTCTACATTTTGCTTTCAACTCAATCACCTAAGCATGAAATGAACAGTACAACATCCAAACAGTCAGAACAAATTAAAAACATCAGGAAAATAAGGACATGCATGATTTCCAAGCACCGATTTTGTTGTTGCATATATGCGACAACAAAATCGGTGCTTGGAAACCTCTCTACCACTAGTCAGTGTTGGGCAAATCACAAATCATATATTACATACTCCAAATCAAAATCAATTGCAGTTCTTGATTCAATCAATCAGTGAAATTTCAAATCAAAATCAAATCAAATCTTTCAAAATACAACATGAACACTATAATTATTATGACCTTTTGACACATTTTTGCGTTATATTAGCTGCAACGTACTGTCAGACACAGTAGTCACTAGTCACTCCGTAATAGGCTTTATTTCAGTTTCCCTTTCACACATGGCTTGTGCACTGAGCGTGATAATGCTAGACTCGCCACTTCCAGCAGTCTCACTTTGTCGTAGTTCGTACTCTAACACATTGTTGCTTTCTCAGTAACAAAGATGCAACAGTTGTTGCTGACAACCGATTGTGTCTTGCTGATATAATTGCCCCAATGATGGAAAACAGCCTCTCCACACAGCCTGAAGTAAACGGTATGCTAAGCAACCGACGTGCGATATGTCGTAGATTTGGGTAAGCAGACCCTTCAGCTGCCCAGAATACCTCAGGTGCCATACTTTTGTCTGTTGGAAGACTCAGATATTGACTTTCTTCAGTTGATGAAATAGACACCTGTGTAGCATCCACAAAAGTGTTTTAAAATACCACTTATAACTTTACATTTGAAGTGACTCCTGGCTTTGAGTGCTTCCTAACACAACATATCTTGCACCGCATAGACCAGTCATTGTGGCCCTTCTTTCTGTCATCAAAGAAGTGACCTAACAATGCATTAATGCTGTTCTCTTCTGAATTACTTGACATCATGATAATGCAATTGCCAAGAATACAGAAATTTTATGGCCATCTTTCCTGGATTTCGCAACCAAACGACATGCGCGGCTGCGCCTCTCGTGGAATAATAATAACTGCGCAAATAACCAAACCACAATGGCTATTACTTTCGGTTTGGTTTGATATAATAGCGTTACCACTGTCACAAAGTAACTACTGCCTCTTATCACATTAGCATTTAACTATCGAGTCTAAGTTAGTAAGTTCTCAGTCGACTCTATGTTAACTCAGAATATCTATATGTATTATAATGGTGATTTGGCTTCCAAATTGAATCAAATCAACAGTAACCCAAATCAAATCGAATCAAATCACTGAATTTTTAAATCAAATTTTTGGCTCTCAAATCAAATCAACCATAGTGATTTAAATTGCGATTGAATCGAATCGCGATTTGATTTTGCCCAACTCTGCCACTAGTCATATTGAAATAAGTTTTTAAAGTTTGCATAAGACCACTGGATATAAGACTAAATACCTCTAAGGTACAGCTGGTTGTTACATATTGTTCATGCTGAAAATTCCTATGGTTTGAAGAACTTTGACCTTGTAGCATGGTACAAATCACTTGTCCTGGAGGGTAATATTTAAAAGATTTAATGATGAAAAATATAATTTGCCGTATTATCTCAGGTAAATGATGCAGCTGCGAATAATATGCACCCTTAGTTTTGAGAACTATCATAATGTAAAATTCTTAATACCCACATATAATATGCAGCCAAAATTTTGCCTGGGAATATAACCTTCACACTGCATCAAAGAACTTAGAATTGTTAAATAACTTCTTTGGTACCTCTTTGCAATTTTATTCCACATAAAAGAGTCAATGACTCTTCTGCCACTTAATATCACACATCATGAGGGCAATGAGACAGAATAAAGGCATTTGTATCTTTTTCAAATCTTGTACCTTTAAAGGTATTTATACTTAAAAGTATTATTGTATTTATTTAAGGTCTACAACTTTTAATTTATAATCAGTCTGGTTGCTAGCTGTTACAGGACATGAGGATGCCTAGGTTCAAAAAGAACACTCTAACTAATCATACTCAAAACAAATGTAACTGTTTTCTTCAGGTAATTTAAGCTTACATGCATTTATGTACATAAAATTATAAGCACATACAATTTATTGATATGTAAAATATGTATCCAGACTTTGCATACATTTTAAAGGAAAATAAGTGTGTTTATATGTGAGATAATATGGTATATAATCACTGATATTAAAAGTATCTCTCTAAATGCCTGAAATGACAAGTATTATACTGATATATATTTTACTGCAATTGTATTGTGAAATTCCTTATTGTAGGTAAAGACTTTATGCATCGTAAAGTTAGTACCATACTGGAAAGAGCCTAGGATCTGGTGCTTATCTCTGTGTACTTGACAATCAGCAATGCAGATGGCCATTGATCTAGAGTAGTTTGCCATTGCTTTCTCTCAGTGGTGTACCATGGGTTGGTGACGCTCGGGGTAGAAGTTTGGAAAAAAATTTAAATTCTGTTCGTTGCCTGAAAAAGTATGACGAGCAAAAAAAGTTTGTCAGTGCTAGCGTGTCTCGCCCATAAATTCCTTACACTTCTATATTTGCCAACGCCATGGGAGGCTATTTCTCTTTCTCGTCTGTTTGCAATTTTTCCACCCATTAAAAAGTTGTCTTACTTTTCAAAATGCCACGCCTAGAAATGTGCCACCTGGGATGGACCGCCCCCTTTCCTAGACCACTGCTTTCTCTAGACCCGCATTTGACCTTTGCAGCTTAATGCTGCTGCCAATTTATCAATGCCTAAGCAATGAATGGCTTGGTTGGCCATTGACACCATGACTCAATCCCTGGTGGGTAACCCATCCACTTATGAGCCATGCTCAACAATGCTTAACTTCGGTGTTCTGGCGGGAAGCAGGAACTGGTCAAGCAATGCTAAGTAGGCTGATTCCGCCAAGTAGGAAAATTCATGACAAGATGCACAGAATGCTACAATGGCTTTGAATTACCTTTCCTGGCTTTCCCTCTGAGATGAAAAGGTTCATCATGTGCATGCACTCAGAAGAATTCTCCAAATTTTCAAGTAAATAAAATCCATTCTGTAGGAGTACAAAATAAAAGGCAATAGATCTTCAAGAAAGAAAAGATTAATGAAGCTACCACATAAGGACCCACGAGGCTTCGATATTTGATTAGAAAATGAATCAAGGAGTATATTCAATTAGAAATCAGGCCAACAGATTCGAAACTTTTCAAATCAATCAGCTTACTAAATATAAAATGTTATACCAGCCATTCAGCATGTGGGACTTATCTCAAGCCAGTATTCTACAGTGTTCGTTTCATATGCCCAGTCATCACTCATTCACATGCTGTGTATATTCCTTGTTTCGTTTTCAAATATTGAAGCTTTGCAGATCCCTAGTGCAACATGCATTTAATACAGTAATAATATACATTTTAACTAACAAAGTAAATGCTATGCAATTAATTAATGAATATTGGAATATGTGGATAACAGATAAAGTGCTAGCCTTAAATATATATCTAATGATATTAAGCACATACTTGAAAAATATAACCAGCGTGCATTTGTCAATCCATCAATAAAAGAGTTTTAACAAATGACAGTGGGTTTGGGAGACTTACCGTAGTTCAAATCATACCAATAGAACAGGATATGCTATTTATCTCTGGGATTCCTATTACATCAGACTCTGTTGGTGCATGCATCTTATATATGTGGGTGTCTTATCCACAATACTTTTTGCACAAATTGTCAAAACCTGCTTCTTATAATTGGGTGCACCTTATATACTTGAAAATACAATATATGCTTTAAAAATGCTGTTTCAAGTGTGATTGATGATATGAATGACACATTTACAAACCTCTTTGATCTTGCATATTCTTGACTTATTTTTTATTTGCTGATGACTATCTATATGAATGTTACTCATCATCTACAAAGCACACATTTTAAAATAAAAATTATACACAAATTACTTAATAACAACAGAAAGTACAGGTATAATGTTACAAGCATGATAAATGCCTCAAGTAACCTTGATGATTCACCAGACTTGGGAGTCCTTGAGGCCGCAGCTTTGGCCTCGAGGCGTCTTGAGGTCAAGTGACGTTATCCTTGGTCTTGGCCTTGGCCTCGGGATACAAGTCCTTGGCTTTAGCCTTGGCCTCAAACCTGATGTCCTTGGCCTTGGCCTCGGGAGTAAAGTCCTTGGCCTTGTACTCTGGGCCATGCCCTGACATCATGGAATTAAACGGAGACGAATAATACTTGAACACGTATATGACGTCCTCTGTTCAATGGAAATTGTACACCCGAAGAACTCTGCTAACAAGTAATTAAGTTGCCTGCTTTGTCAAGGCTTCTATTGTGCAAAGTGAACATTGCCTCGAGGAGTGAAGAAGGCAATTGGACCAGATAATTGAGTTTCTTACAAATTAAAGACTGGAATCTATATATAAATTGCGTTCATTCTAGCACAGTATTTGCCAATGTTATTGCTTTGCATTTTTGACCCACGACATTGTATTCCATTTGTCTGAAAAATGTTCAGTCTTGGATGTTCAGTAATAAGCTTGCATTAAACCCTTCAAAAACTGAGTTTTTACTTCTTGGTACATCTTTTAATTTAAGTAAATTTGAAGACATGCATTCCTTTAAATTTGACAACATTTCAGTTAATCAAAGTCAGTCTGTCCACAACCTAGGTTTAACATTTGACAAAAACCTGTCTTTTAATGATCACATAAATAAGGTTAGCAGGGCTGCTCATTTTCAAATCAGAGATATTCGACAAATTCGTGATCTTGTGCCGAAATCTGCTCTGATTCCTCTTGCCAATGCCCTTGTCAGCAGTTGACTTGATTATTGCAATTCCCTTTACAATGGTATGGCCAAATCTAATATACAAAAACTTCAAAGGATTCAAAATTCTGTGGCCCGGGCCATTACAAAAACTTGTAAACATGATCACATTAGACCTGTTCTTCAAAAGTTACACTGGCTGCCGGTAGAACAGAGAATTGTATTTAAGACTGGTGTCCTTGTTTTTAAAATACTGCAGTCTGGCCAACCTCAATATTTAAAATCTATGTTAAACCATCCGAAACATTATCATTCAACTAGATTTGCTGATTCTTTGTTAAATGTACCTAGAACAAACACTGAAATTGGTAAGTGAGATTTTTCTATTTCTGGGCCAAAAATCTGGAATCTCTCTCCCTCTGGTTGTCAGATCTTCCAATAAATTGAGCATTTTCAGATCTAGGCTTAAAACACATCTCTTCCAATTAACATTTCCTCCATAGTCTGTCTTGCTGTTTCCCTCTGACTGATCTCTGGAATGACCTGATCTTTTGCGGATGGAATTGAAGTACCATCGATTGATACCCTTGAGTATTAGAAATGGTGCTATAGAAGTGCATTATTATTATTATTATTATTATTATTATTATTATTATTATTATTCAATCACCATTGTTGAGATAACTATCATATTGGCCTATGATTGTCTCTAAACAGAGACACCTGCATTTGCTTAGGCTAGGAGGTTGGCAAATTTTTGCAATTTTGGACAAATTTTTGGCAATTTTTTGCACATTTCACATTTATTTATTTAGTTAATACATTATTTCTTCATTTCCTGGGAAGCAAAAGAAATCAAACTTTGTAGTGTAAAGGCCTACATGTGAGGTCCGAGGCCAAGGCCGAGGACCTGATGTCATTGGCCTTGGCCTTGGACCTGCTGTTCTTGGCCTTGTGTTACAAGTCCTTGGTCTCACCTTGGCCTCGAAAGTTGTGGCTTTGACTCCAAGTCTGAGATTCACCAACATAAACAAAATTATGCTGATGTATGATAAAATCAATCAATCAATCAAGAAACTTCTATGGCGCTACTATCATAATGCTCAGGGCATCAGCCGATGGTGCACCAAATCCAAATAGAATTAGAGCCAGGTCAATCCGGAAGATCAGTCAGAACAGTGGGGGAGCAATCTAAGGGGGATAAGCCAAGTCAAACAGGTATGTATTAAGACCAGACCTGAAAGATGATAAATTGTTAGTTATACAAAGTGATATTGGTAATGAATTTCAAAGCTTAGGGCCACACACTGAGAAACAACTAGTGCCAATGACTGTGCTAGAATAAGGAACAACAAATGAAAGTCCTGCTGAATACCTAGTAGATTGAGTAGTAGATCGAGTGATAAGTTGCATCTTAAGGTAATAGGGTTCATAATATAATATGGTTTTAAATACTAAAAGACAAATTTTATAAGTGTGTTTTATTAGTTTATTATTGTTTTTTTTTGTTCTATTTGATGCTGTGCTTGTCACGAAATAAAGACTATTATTATTATAATTAATTCTGTATTTAATAGGAAGCCAATGTAGGGACTGTCTAGCTGGAGTTATATGTTCGAATCTTGGAGTTTTGGATATGACTCTAACTAAGGAATTTGTACTCTCTGGAGTTTCTACAGATTTGAATTTGTGATTCCGAAAAGTAGGGATTTGCAATAATCTAGGCGACTAGATACCAATGCATTAGCTAACTGGATAAGAACAGTCTTAGGGAGGATAACTGTCCATGCTACAATTTACAATTTAATATTTAATCAAATCACACTCAACATCTTCATGATTGAAATTAAACTTCATATAATTTTTCATTACAGACCTCAGCCAGTGTTCCACTGAGAACATGAGATGGCCCTGCACCTGCTCCGATCATGAACACACTGGTTGAGTCGGATAAATCACTCCATTTTGGAACATTTTTTAGATCATAAATCTAGACACACACCGCATAAACAATCAATATCTCAAAGGAGATCTCTTACCTGCAAGTCAAAATTCCATTAATCTATGTTGAAATCAATTACCAAAAACATTCAAACAGACATGAACCTTGCATCTGCTTGAGGAGCATTGATGATGAAGAATATGAATGAAAGCTACATGGATATCATGTGTGTCCTCCAATAGAACGAGTGAAAATGTGATTTAAATAACAAAGTGTAGAAGCTGAAAGCCATGCAAGAGTTGATAATCCAAACCCAAGAGGATGACAAAAGCTGGCATAATCTTAGAGAATGACACTATCCTGATAAATTGGATGGCTCTGACTAGGGTAGTCTTCAAATTTAACATCTCCACGATTTTAGAGAAGCAAAGAAACAAAATCTGGAGTCATTCCAGATGGACCTTTGATGATGAGAGTCTTGTTAAAAGTAAAACAACAAAAATCCACGGAGAATGGCAGGCTAGGTAACAATGGCGATTGTAAGCGCCCTGTTGTCCTTCCTAGGAGCCCAGCCTTTGGGCAGGAGCTCGAGAAGGACTTTGACTTTTTGACAAACTAATGAGCAAAGTGAGATTACATAAAGATACTTAGATTAAATAATAATAATAACAGCAAGCAACCTGCCTTATCCATCACTGGGACAGGATTTAAATAAGGTATACCACCGATGTCTGTTAGCCGAGGGCTACCACATAATCCTAAAAACATCACATTGCATATCCATTCAATCACATGTGCAAAATAAAGAAATGGCTAATTGGCTACCAACAAGTTAATCAGATAAATATTAATGCTAGAAGGATGATGCCTATGCTAATATACAAAAGAATGGCATGGATCATTTATGCATCAATGCATCAACTGTTGCATCTGGAATGCTCACACTTGAAAAGATTTTTTTATCTTATATGCATTCAAATAGAATATTATTTTATTCAGTCACCTGACATTAATCAATCAATCAATCATGAAAATTCTATGGTGCCACTGTCATAATGCAAAGGGCATCAGCCAGTGGCACACCAAATCAAAACTGAATTAGAGCCAGGTCAAGCAGGAAAGATCAGCCAGAAATGGCAGGGAAAGATCAGCCAGAAGTGGCGGGGAAAGATCAGTCAGAAATGGCGGGCGAGCAATTTAAGGAGGATAAACCAACTCAAACAGGTATCTTTCAAGACCGGATAAGAAAGATGATTGTTATTTATACAAAGTGATATTGGTAATGAATTCCAGAGCCTAGGGCCACACACCGAAAAAAACAACTAGTGCCAATGACTGTACAAGAATGAGGAACAACAAATGAAAGTCCTGCCAAATATCTTGTGGAGTGAGTAGTAGGATGGCTGCATATTTATGAAATGCAATGTAAGTACTTAGGCAAAATCTCATGAATTTCTATAGCGCTTTTGCAAGCAGGTACCATAGTACCGGTAGCTGCTTATTCCTCGGCGCTTAATCTAGAGTTGAAATAGCCACAGTTTAGTGGTGAGCTGGTCAAGGTCAACTCCAGAGATCAGTCAGAGTAAGAGAGGGGAAGCATAAGGGGCTGTCCATTAATTATGTCAACAATTTTTGGGCAATTTTTTGACCCCCTCCTGCCCTTGTCAACAACTGTCAACTTTCAATTACCCCCTATAATTACCTCAAAAACTTTTGACCCCCCCCCCAAGATCAATGACAGGTCCCAATAACAAGGTTATTACTTTTTGCCATGATGACCATTTTCCCTCTGTTTTGCTCATAGAGTGTCAAAATGTGGTGGTGATGACCTTTTTGACATGCTTTTTTCCATCGTAATAAGTAGTAGTCCATGAAATTTTCTATTTTTTGATTATTTGTAAAAAGTGAAATTGTTGATGTCAACTTCTCTTGACCTCCCTCCTGTCAACAACTGTCAAACTTTTTCAAATTTCCTCCCCCTAAATTGTTGACATAATTAATGGACAGCCCCTAAAGGCAGACTATGAAAAAAGAAACAGAAAGAGACGTGATCCAACTCTAGATTTAATAGTACTATAGCATTATAGTGAAACAAAAATCGTCCAAAAACTGTCCTAATTTCAGATTTCTGCTGAGCTACAGAAGGTCATTGCATTTAAAATAATTTCTAAATTAAAGAATCAAGATGTACTTCGGCCAATGCAGCAACTCACAAGCTCATCACAAGATGAATAGTGCAAGCCAAAGTTAGTATGAAACTAATTAATCAATATTCTAGCAAAAGCAATTGCCTACAGTCAGTAGCAGTTAAATTACAGGTACTGTCTGAAACGGCAATGAAGTGATATTAGAAGTTAAATACTTCAATTATCCTACGGGATAACGGGGAGATCCTTAAACTGGCTGGGTGTCTACCTCACCGGGAGGTCACAGGCAGTCAGTTGGAACGGATCTAACTTTGCGCCGTGGAGGGCTCCCTTCGGGGTCTCACAGAGCTCTGCCCTCGGTCCTTTACTATTCATCCTCTATGTCGGAGACTTGGGACAACTTGTAGGCCAGAGAGGGCTTACCTTCCATGCCTATGCAGATGATGGGCAGATAAGCTCCTCCTGCTTACCATCGGAGGTTGAACCGATGCAGATACGGGTCCAGGACTGTATAAAGGAGATCATGAAATGGACTGCCGCGAACCGACTTGCACTCAATCCGGGTAAGACTGAGATCCTATGGGTTAGCTCTCCGAGGAGGACTCATCTCATTGATCGGAAACCGCTTGTGGTAGGGGACGTCGAAATTGTCCCTTCCAAGGAGGTGCGTCTGCTTGGAGTCCTCCTGGACGAATCACTTTCATTCGTGGGCCACCTGAGCAACGTGACACGGGCGTGCTACTCGGAGCTACGGAAAATCCGAGAAATTCGATGCTACATCCCAAAGGCAACAGTGATTCTCCTCGCACAGGCACTCATTGTCACCAGACTGGACTATTGTAATGGTCTCCTGTTGGGTCTACCGGACAGCCAACTCAAACGGATGCAGGCGGTCCTCAACACTACAGCGAGGACGATCTTCGGATGTAAATGGCATGATCACGTGACACCATATCCCCGGGACAAACTCCATTGGCTCAGGGTGCCGGAACGCATTGTTTTTAAGCGATTTTGCGTGACCTTCCAGGCTTTCCATGATCCCACATGTCTGGAATATATTTCCGCTCTACTACGGACCCCGCAGATGACGGATGAGCATCGACAACTTCGTTCCAGTACTTGATTACTGTTGTATGTCCCTCCTCCCCTCAAGACTGCAAAGCTAGGTGAAAGATCCATCAGTCGAGGGAACCCGCACCTCTGGAACTCTCTCCCTGAATATGTCACCAAGGCCACCTCCTATGAAGTTTTCACTAAGAACCTTAAGACGCACTTATTTAGCTTATCATATGCGTGTTGATGTAAAGCGCTCTTGTTTTTGACTGTCAGCCATGCTACTGCGCTGCATAAATTGTCTGGGATAAAATAGAATAGAATAAAGCCATACATAAATTTCAGCCAAATGAAAGCATACCGATATAATCCAGACTATATCAAGTTATCGTTAGTGAATAAGAATAGAAATTTTCCCAGTATAGTAAAAAATTTACAATTTAAAGCAAAATCAAAAATATCAAAATTTAAATGCTTCTAGTCTGCAGCACTGCTTCCCACATTTAAATTCCTGTCAATTTCATATTTACGTAATGAAATGTAAATTCACATCAATTTCTTTAGTCATTCCACGTCAATTCAACCAATTTTTGAGAAAGCTATTGTCTCACCATAAAAAAAAATTATGAAATTTACAAGAAATGTTCCCCAAACATCCATATGAAAGTCTGCAAAATTTTAGCTGGCTCTCTTAATTACTTTTTAGAAATTCAACTTTTATAGTATCCATGGAAGGCACGTTTCTGACATTTCACGACAAACACTTACAGGTATATATCTTGCAAATTCAAAACTGTAACTACAATTTTTCACTTTTATATGGATGTCTGGGCAACTCTTCTTGTAAATTTCATAATTTTCTGAGATGGTCAACCAGCAGCCATTGGTTGAATTGACAAGGAATGACTCTCTATCACTCAGGTAGCATTCATGCCTACAAATTAGCTTTTTCTTCATTGTTTACAACAGTGCTTCCCAGCTCTTAAGCTTAGTGGACTGGAGGTAAATTCTCTTATTGCACCAGGAAATGGTGTCATTTTAAATATTTGTCTTCATGAAATATTATGTGAAATATATGAAATACGCAGCTATTTCTATGTACTTCTTTTGGTTCCATATGTGTGAAAATATTAAAAATGTTAGCAAACGACATTCACATGAGAAAATATTTATAAACTTCTAACTTTTTTAGTATTTTTCTCAATTTTCTCAACTCATGCCATGGACAAACACTCTGAGAAGCACAAACTGGCACCAGTCTGTGGACCACCACTTTGGAAAGCACTGGTTTACATCATCTGAAGCCCTTTTCTGTCATGTCCTGTGAACAACTAGTTGGTGCAAGTGTTTTGATAATATGTTATGTTAATTGGACAATTTATATAGCGCTGTAGCATAGTTAAAAATACCAAAGTCAAAAGCGCTTTGACAACGCTGACATGTCAATGAAGGTAAGAAGGTGGCGATGTTAAAAGATCCACTTGGATGGTAAAAAGAACTTTGCCGCCGTAAAGAAATCCGGCACCAAGTCTTTGAGAAGCGGTCCTTCCTAGAAATAGTTCAGCAACATCGACGCGTCAACGAGTAACGGAAGTAAGTGTTGAGAATTCGCAAGTTGAAAGTAGAAATTCTCCGTACGGTAGCATCCGCCGGTGAAATCCGAAGAAGCGGTCTTCTGCAAGAGAATAGTTCGTTCCCGAGTTCGCCAAGACCAACAAAGATGAAGATTCCAACAAAGTCCAAGGTGGCAGTCAATCGCTGTTCCATTGAATTTCATGCAGCAACCGATTAAAACGGCTGACATTGGCAGATTCTCAACAGGCGAACGATCAACTAGAAACTCTAGAATGACGTGAAAAAGTACAGGATGGCAAGATACTCCTCAGAAATCCAGTGAGTGGAACGCAGTTCTCATGAAGATGGAAGCGACGTCCAGAACGGCAGTCAATCGCATCCACGCCAAGTAGCAACGTGGCGCTACATCAATTGCCGCCATTAGTGAACGACCCGATAAATGGTGATGACTGACTGGAATGTTCAGAACGACAGAAAAAGATGAGGACTGTTAGAAACTCTTAGGAAAACTGACAGACGAATCTCTAATCCTTGCACCTGAACATGAATTCAGGCGCAAAACGTTGGTGAATGCCAAAAAATGGCAATGATTTGCAAGCGTGAACAACACACGTGGGCAGCCATGGTGGCGCCACCTAGAGACTCTAGTGACTAATGACTAGTGACTAGGCACCACCTAGCGACTAGTGACTAATATAATTGTATGCACTGTTTTGTGAAGTATTTATTATAGTGGCTCTTCTTGTTAGACAACTCTTATCATCGGTGTCACTGCTTATTGCCACCAAATAATTATCAAAGCACAATGATCTTTATGACCTGGACTTAATAGATGGAAAGGTTCACAGGTAAGATCTGGGCAGTCGACAATGGAAACACTCGTCTCAACGAAACTTTTCTCAAGACTTTTTTCTAAAACTAAACAAAACATGCAGTTTTTAAAATCTCATGAACGTAAAAGAAGTTTAACACTGGAGATAAATTTGATCACCACAAAGTTTAAACACAGTCGCTTTATACAAATACTGCTTACAGTGACAACTCCTTAAACTGATACATCACATGACAATTCCAAAGGTTCTCAATTACACTGGTCCACATTTGAAAAAAAAATTTCTACTGACCTAAAACTGATTTCTTGCTATTAGATACTCCTACTGAGTAGACCAAATTTGGATCTCTGAAATCTGCAGTCCTAGCAGATTCCGCTGTTGTTTCTAGAAGTACTTCTGCTCGCAATCTTAGTGTGACGTATGACTCTTCCCTCTCTCTCTCTTACTAGTCACATAAATTCAGTCTGCAAAATTTTGCACAATAACATTTGAGACATTGACTCTAGCCTGCTAGGACAACAGTGCTATATAAATCAGCCTGTAAATAACTATCTAACACTTACCGCATCATACATCTCTTCCCCAAGCCTGTTCTTATTCAGTAAGCAGTGCATTGGTATCTAGTTGCCTAGATTATTGCAATTCCCTGCTTCTTGGCGTCATGTATTAAAAAAACAGAAACTCCAGAGAGAACAAAAATTCCTTAGAGTCATATCCAAAACACCAAGTTTCGAACATGACTCCAGCTAGACATTGGCCTCTATCAAATACCAAATGAATTATAAAATCTGTTTAGTATTTAAAACTATATTATATAATGAACCATATGTGATGTGATGTGCAGTGGAAGAGGGTGATTTGAAAGCTCAGTATTGTAAGATGGGCCTGACCTCAAAGTGCTGCAGAAACAATAATTACTTGCTTGAATTTAATGCGGTCAGGAATTGGAAGCCAATGTAGGGTGTTAAGCATAACATCTGCGATGCTAGAGTAGCGAGAAACTTAAGATGTGACTTATCCTTCAACCTACTACTCACTCCACTAGGTATTCAACAGGACTTTCATTTATTGTTCCTTATTCTCGCAGTCATTGTAATGTAATGTAATGTAGCATTTGTATAGCGTCTTCTATATTTCTACTCGGAGGCGCTCCTCGCATGATAAAGTAGTGGGACTTTAGCTTTTGCATTGAACAAAGCGAGGGAGTACGAAGTGAGGCCCAAATGGATGGGTTCAAGGCATTCCAGAGGGAGGGTCCAGTCACTGCAAAAGCTCAATGATGAGTAAGAACAGAATATGATCTAGGAACATAAACATTCTTCCAATCAGTGGAGCGAAGCATGCGATGTGCAGTGGAAGAGGGTGATTTGAAAGTTCAGTAATGTAAGATGGGGCCTGACCTCAAAGTGCTGCAGAAACAATAATTACTTGCTTGAATTTAATGCAGTCAGGAATTGGAAGCCAATGTAGGGTGTTAAGCATAACATCTGTGATGCTAGAGTAGAGAGAAACTTTAGCCACAAGAAGGGTGGCAGCATTTAGGACAGATTGCAGAGTGGAGAGCAGGTTTTGGGCAGACCATTGAGCACTAGTTGTTTCTCAGTGTGTGGCCTTAGGCTCTGGAATTCATTACCAATATCACTTCGTATAACACTTTAGCCTCTTTCCCATCTGGTCTTAAAACATACCTGTTTGACTTGGTTTATCTCCCTTAGCAGGCTTGTTAATGCTTGGCCTTGTGCTTGGCCTTGTGCTGTGCTTAAGTACCAAAAACCAAGTGCTTGTGCCAAAAACCCTTGTGCTTTGTGCCTTAGGTGCTTGACCCTGTGCCTTAGGTGCTTGTTAACAAGCAACAGAATCAGGTAAAACTTAAACTTTGTAAGCTTTCACAAAACTTCTAAATAATGCACACAAAGTTTGTACCATTTGTATATAGTAGCTACAACTACAATAGTCAATACAGACCAAATCTTCAGTGCCTGTCAATCACTACACTTATAGCTGCTTTTCTTTAAGTTCTCTGCCCGAAAGGTCCTGGTTCCCAAACTATCTCTGTCAGCAGCTTGGGTCTTTAATCCTTTGTATCCGTCTTTTGGCATCATCAGTGCAGTAGTGATGTACCTTCCTCTGTTTATTTTGCCCCCATGTGCCCTTCCAGTATTGTTTTGAACAACGATTCTCCTCTTAAAATGTGGCCCATCCAGTTCCTTTGCCTTTGTTTTATTGTTTTTATTATTGTCTTTTCCTCTTTCACGATATCTAGGACTTCTTTATTGCTGCTATTTATAGCTGCTATTTGCTCAGAAAATTTGCATTGCACTTCAAATAAACGAGCCTTTCCAATAGTGTATCAGTCGTACGAGCACGATTTGGTCTCATTATCAACCCACTGTGAGAGAAAATTCTCTCAACAGAGGCTGAACTAGCTGGTGAATAGAAGATGCTCAAAAATAGTGGTGTAAGATATGAGAACTGTTTCATCACACACAGTTGCTGCAGATCTATGTCTTCAACAGAGAAATCAGAAGAATTATTTTTGCAGGTAACATGTGAGCTGCAACTTTGGAGTTGCTGGAGGTTGATTGAACAGGTTCTCCTGGGCATAAACACAACGCAACTTGAACTTGCTGTATTTGATGTTAAGTTTGTTTGCGGTGCTATGCAACGTCAAAAGTAAAAAAATACATGCACATAGTCTACATTTGAGCATATTTGATATTCCACATAACGCGTAACAAAAAAATGGAATGTCGAATTCTCACCATTTTGTCCAGCAGGTTTACGATAGTGATCAAATAAGCTTGATTTTTTTGGCTACAGTTGCCCTTGTTGCAGCTCTCTAGTTGTTAGCCTCGCTGCCCCCTGGATATATTGACCATTGCCTTGCTGATCATACACCTTTCCCACAGCTATTTTTAGAAAGGCTAAGCATCTAAGATTAAGCAGCAACTGACAAGTACATGTTCAAATAAACAACCTTTTTGCTTAGGCTCAAAATTACAGTACCTTTCAAATAACATTGCCGGCTTGCTTGTACTTGTGTTTTAATGTAAAGTGCTTGTGCTTGGCCTTGAACTATGAGTGCTTGGCCTAGTGCCTTAGGTGCTTGGCCTTGTGCCTTAGGTGCTTGGCTTTGTGCCTTAGGTGCTTGGCCTTGTGCCTTAGGTGCTTGGCCTTGTGCTTGGCCTTGTACCTTAGGTGCTTGGCCTTGTGCCTTAGGTGCTTGTTAACAAGCCTGTCCCTTAGATCCCTTAGATTGCTCCCCGCCCTTAGATTGATCCCCCGCTGTTCTGACTAATCTTTACGGCTTGACCTGGCTCCTATTAAATTTTGATTTGGTACGCCATCGGCTGATGCCATGGGCATTATGATAGTGGCGCCATAGAAGTTTATTGATTGTTTGGATGACTTCAAATTTTAAGTCAAAAGTGCTTAATGTTTACTTCTAAATCCAAGATTACCTTTTGCCACTTCTTCAAGCTCTGGCTTATGCAAGCGAATAACTTCTACTGCATTTCTGCAAGAAGACTGCATCATTCCGGTTTCTCCAAAACCTACAGACAACGATTCACCAGACACGACCTTTTAAAAAGCACAACAACAAAGTCATCGGGATTATGGTATTTATGGGAGATGCCCAGGAAGACAACGGTCAATAGAAGTGGGAGGTTAGAGCACATGAGGGGCAGAGTTCATGACCTTCGTTGTGACTTCAGCAATTGAGTCAATGGGCAAAACTACAAGCATTGTAAAAGAGCTTTCCGCTTTTCATTAAAATATGATAAATTCACAATTGCGTGTGTGTAAGTTCTTCTTAAGAAAATAACAAGCTAGACGTAAAAAACAAAAGACATTAAGAAATTAAAGAAAGATTATTTAATCTTATTTAATTTCTTTAATATTCTGCATTAGTAGCTGTAGTAGTAGTGAGTAAGTAAAAAAATTAACCTGATGCCATCATCTATAGCTCGAATATTAGCGCTTTGAAATGGTAGACACATGTCGAAGTAGCTGTTTATTCTAATGCAAGATTAAAAGAGAAGAAGTCTCTGTTGAAAAGTTGAAAAGAATAGCGTTAGGATGTACAGTAATTGTCAGCCATGCAGTAGCAGTAGTGAAGCAGTAGTGAGATAGCAATGGAGAGAGTGGTAGTGTAGCAGAAGTAGAGGAAAAAGAAGAAACAGTGCAGTGTTATATGGTGCTGACTGGAAGTTTAAACCCGTGGTCTAAATCAGAGTAATTGAGGTAGATGTAAGGGCCTAATGTAGTAGTAGTTTAAGGGCCCAGTAGTGGTTGGAAAGAGCAGTAGTAGTAGAGGGCGCAGCACCTTGCAGGTAGTTGCAGTTTAGCAGTAGTGGGATAGTAGATTATGTCATTCCCCAAGATGGCAGGAAACAAAAGGTTTGTTACAGTGGCAGTGGAAGAGGAAATTGTGAAGGTGAAACTGGAAGCCAAGAGGAGGTCAGTGGCAGTGGCAAGTGGGAAGTGGATTTAAACCTGTCAGTGGTGGTGGTTGAGTAGTTGAAAGGACCATGGTGGTAGTACCTGTAGTAGTAGTAGTAGATGAGCTTAAATATTTTGTAAAGATTTAGTGGCAGTCAGTAGTTCTTTTAGTAGAATCTGTAGTAGTAGTAGTAGTAGTACCAGTAGTACCTTTTGTTTGTTATATTCAATGAGATGATCCTGAAGAGTAGTCCCTGGGCCAAGATATTGAAGTAATCGAGAGGAAGAGAGAGATAGAAGGGACCCGAAGGTAGAAATAAAACCATAGGCCTATACTCAGTGTAATTTTCTTTGTATTTTCTTTTAATTTCTTGCTCTGCAGACCGCTGGCTGTCTTTTACAGTTCCAGAATTGAATAAGTAGGCCTATCTAGGCGATCCACAATTCCACATGCAAATATTTGTGTCAGTGCTGGGATTATGGGGGGGGGGAGGTTGTGATTTGGAGGTGTCATGAGGATTTCTACTATCATGTCAGTATAAAACGCTGATTGAAGGTCAGCATAGGATCTTGAAATGTATCCGTTCTGGAACTTGAAAAATTATAGGCTTAAACTGTGTTACCAGTGATAGGCATTTTTCACTAGATCTGGATTTTTGAGTTCTGTCTGTTCTGTCTGAGTATTTTGTTTTTCATCGCTTCTGCTTTTTTGCAGTGAAGCAGATTTTTCACTCATTATCATAGGCTGAATATGAAGAGGAAACGGGATAACCTTGTTTCTCTTTCTGTTTGTCAAGACTTTTTTAAAACTTATTCATCGCCAAAAATCTGGAAAGTTTTGCCAAAATGTCGGAAAATTGTCAAAACTGCCGAAAAGACATAAAATTACCTCTGGTTTTCTGTTTTTATTAGAAATCTTTATTCTCAAATTCAGATAACATAAGATAAACCATAGTGATTATTCTGAACTAACCAACGTTGTAGTAGGTAAATCTGATTTTTCAAAAATTCACTGGTAACACTGATCTTAAATATCATTGTCATTGATAGTCGCAGGGACTCACAGCGCTATGGCGGATAGGGACTAAAGAATAAATATTAAGTAAAGCGATTAAAGCAGTTTCGCTAGAATATCCCTATATTTAGACTTAGTTTTCCTTAATTACCCAAATTCCTCTAGGTAGCCTGCCAAAGGAAGTAAGTAAAATCTCGTTAATTTCTATAGCGCTTTCAAAAGCAGCACCGAAGTAGCTCCTTATTCCTAGGTGCTTAATATTAGTATGAAGTAGCTATAGCCAAATGTGTGGTCATTCTTGCAGGGTCATTTAATCTAAAGGGCCTTCAACAATGGAGGAAATGATTGTTTGTAGGGAAATGTTCGTGAGTTTAGAAAGTAAAACTTGAGATGTTGCAAGAGTGTAAGGAATTTGTGACTCAGAATTTGTTATTTGACCAGGCGTAGACAGCATAGGGATGTTGGAATTGAGTACCAAAGTTCTTGGTGCAGCATGTGAAAAGCATGATTGCAAATTTTGAGATGATTGATTCAGAGGATGAAGGAGCAGGGGCGGTTCCATGTTGAGGATGACTGAGGATGCATCCCGCACCGGTCCACCACAAATGCATCTTCAATGGAAGATGATGTCTAAACGGATTAGCCTTGGTGTACAGTATATCCACTAAGATATGGACATATCTATAGTCCACATTCATGATGTTGCACTATGACTTTGTACAACCAGACTAAAATGGCTTTTATACATTGTCAGTTCTGAACATTATATTTTATAAATCAAATCTACAGCTTTATTCTAAACTGTTCACATATAATTCCTGTAACAATTGATGAGATCTTCCTAAAAATCCATTGCATCCCCCACCAAGAGTTCGTGGAACTGCCACTGCGGAGAGTTACATGAGAGGAAGATTGAGGATGTTGTGGATTATCAGAATTAATAGGTAGACAGGACCAACAGCTGTGCTGAGTTGCATATGAAGCATTTTAATATAATTTAGAAGTTCTTGATTGTATGTCACCTGCTTGGAAAATGGTTTTTAATTACATTTTGAGAGATTTTAGTTTTGAAAAATGTTGTGACTCTTTAAAATGTAATATAGGCTTAATGATATAGGCTTAAAATTTTATTGCACTGAGCTACAATTGCAATCAATGCTTTTTTCTAGGAAAAAAGGTTTGGGAACTCAACAAAACAGGTGTGGGAACGCCATACCTGTACGTTCCCAAATGCATTATTACACATCCGTAATTATATATACAATCTGGCAAAAAAGGTGTGGGAATGCCGTTCCCGTGCATTCCCACTGAAAAAAGCCCTGGCTACAATAGTATAGAATATGGTATAGTATGGTTATGTTATGTTAAAATGTTAATTTCTATAGCACAATAATCATGGCTGAAGGCCAAAGTCAACAGCACTTTACACACTGCACTTATAGTCTTATAGTTCAGTGGATAAAGTCCATAAAAGCCAAGAATCGTTCACTTCTGGATAAAAGCATGCCACTTGGCACAGTGATAGGGTACATGGCCCTGAACAATTTCCCCAAAGGATGCAAAAGTTTTTGTTATCCTTTACCTTGCAATTTGGCACCATAAATTTTCATGATAATTTGTAAGAAATTCAGCTTAAGAGCTGCAGTACGTGGACAAATGACAATCAATACAGTCTCAAATAAACAATACTAAGTAATAATTGTGCTTATAGACAGATACGTCATTTGGAGGGGCATGGGGGCCGTCCCCCCCCCCCGATTTTTTGGGAAAATTTTTTCTCGCCTTTGTGGTATTTAGTTTTTAAATGTAAATTGGCTGGCTAAATAGGTAAAAAGACTGAAAAGCAAATAAAGGTCATTAACCCCTAAAGGAGGACTTGACGTCGAGTAATCTGAAGTAACTAATCACACAAAATGCCTGACAAGCTAAAAAAGGCTGTCTTCTTTTTTGCAAACTTGTCAGATCGAAAGTGTCTTGTCCCCCTGAAAAACAGTAAAATGACGTCTCTGCTTATAGAGTGTACAGATAGGAATATTATCATTTCATTTCACTTTTCCTCCTAATCTAAAATACGAAAATGTATGTTGAATGCTCTACAGTTAAAAGGGGCATAGTCTAAACACAAAATGCAATGACCATGCTTAGCAGCAAAAAAACTGCCCTCTCTTTTTCCAGGCTTGGGACTGACACAGTGTTATGTAAGTTAACAGAACTGTGGCGGAGTTACAGTTTTTTGTGTTTTTTGTTTTAATTTTTTACAACTTTTAGAAATATTTTAGTTTTAGTTTTTTTTTCATTTCATGCATATCTCACGGCAATGTTCCTTTTAAATTTACATGATATACTTGCAGAATTTCTTCTGCTCTAACCACCAAGAATGCTATAGTCTGCCTGCTATAGTCTGCCTATAGCCTGCTATATACATCATTAAGCTTTGCAAATGAGGCCTAAGACAGCCAGACGAAATTTAAAACAGAAAATTGTGACCAATGTGCACCAATGTGCAATAAGAGAATTCTCAAAATTTCTTGCACGATATTGATGATGACCAGTATTGACCAGTATTTAAACAACAATACAACCATCAAATGGGACTGCAAAAGTACAACAAGTATTGAAGCAACAAAGCAAAAGAATCAAAACAAGAAAACGTATTTGCAGAGTAAAGAGTGCAACAACATTGTAACCATCAGTATGAGTAATTGCTAATCTGTCAGCATAAACACTATTGTCTACATTCGCCATCGCATGCACAAAGAGATGTGCACGGAATGTTGTCTTTTACACACTTGCAACGTTTTGTTGCACAACCACTTTTGCAGCCACATTTCTTGAGCTCTGGGCAGCATTTCGCTGCATCTGGTATTGTCATCCAAAGTGGATGCCAACTGTTGTCAATCATCTGCCAGCCCCACTCACTTGGACTGGGCAACTGCAGTTGCTGGATGAGTGATTGACTCCAAACATAGCCTGCCTGATAAACAGTCCTCTGAATGTGCTGAACTAAGGCATTACAAGTTGGAGGAATATTTTCAATAGATTTAGCCTTGCTAGAAAACAATTTTTTCCGAGCTGCATTAACACTATCACAGTCATAGTTTGCATCATACAACATCACAACAAAGCGCTGTAATAGACGCAGACAACTATCAGAAATGTCAACCGGCATGTGATACAGTTCAAAAAGGCTTCAGTAACAGCTGGAAACTTTTTTACACTTCCCAACATGTTTTCTTACCGCGACCAACAAAAGCTGAAACCGTATCACAACCTGTAATGGCATGGAATACAGGTAAGGCACATGATTTATGTGGACCCAAAGCTATTACTAATTCGTGCACAGGAATGTATCTGAAATGCTGCCCTACGCCAAATGCTATCCATAGCTGCTCACATTCATTTTTTCAAAAAATGCAACTGACAGTACAATAACATCTGTGTCAACTGTTCTGATAAGCACTTTGGTGTAACCTGCATTAACCATGTCATATGCATGCAACAACATACGGGTGTCAGCTTCCTCTTGTGAACATGGATCAAGCTGAGATGTGTCATAGCATTTTAATGAGCACTTGACATTGGTTTCATTGGACCCTATCAGCAGCTTGCCATTACTCACTGGCTTCATACACATTTTCTCAGCCAAAAAAGAAAACAATGCAGTCTTGTTGTCATCACTTCGCATTAAATCATGCCAGTTGTGGGGGATAGGTGCAGAAGCAGATACTTGCTGGCGTATGGTACAGCCACGCTTTGTACGAGCTAAGAATTTAATGCTGGCGACTTCATATCGATCCCAAACAACATCAACACGATTTACACTTGCAAGTTGTGAGTAAATAAAGGGCATAAACACAGCATTTACATACTCATCAAACGTTTTAGCACTTCCAGGCCTCAACATGTTGACTACAGCTGAACCGTCAATAACTACACTGTCAACCTGTGGAGCTACATGAACAGACGGATGGCAAGTCTCCAAACAGGTCAATAAATCGAGGTATCAAGCTGATGCAAGCGATCAGTATAAAGCTGTTTCAAGGAAGCCAATTTAAATATTGGAATAATCCCCCCAACTGACCGTACATCATTAATATATGCAGTTAATTGAGAAAATGCAATGCTATGAAGTGCAACAGAAGATGGCGTTCTCAACTGACGATATCGCTCACGTTCAAGTGATCGCCTAAGGTTGTACAGTTTAGCCAGACAATGTAAATGGTATTTGGCTTCAACTGCTACCATGTCACCTACAGCCAATTTTGCAAGGAGCCTATTATCTGAAAGCACTAAAGCACACTCTTTAACTTTTTCATCCATGGTTAATGTTGTTACATCATGCAGGTTATGCGAACCTGCAGGTAAATCACAGAAGAAACAAGTAGGGATTTTAGCACGCAAGGTATTTTCACTATCACACTCGGAACGAGTGCAAACTTTCTTTCTATCAATCAACACTTCGTCGTGGTCAATTTCTGTGCTATTTGAGGACCCTTCAGAACAGAGTGCCTCAGAGGCAAGCCGTTTCTTTGCATTAGCAGTTTTGCGAACCAATTCACGTTCACTGAACGCAGCCCTGCATGATTTATGCCATTTAGCACCCTTTGTTTTTAAAGCTGCAGTTAATCCACACCCGTTATCAATACTGGACAAAACCAGATGTCTTGGCAATTCGCCCAGTTTGTTAAATTCTGGCAATATATTTGCTAGCGACTCGTATCCAATATCATTACCATTGCGTAACGAATTTGATGGATCCACAAGACACTCCCGGGTCTGTTGCTGGCACAGTACACATACATTCCAGTCAACCGGTGGCAACAAATCGTCCGAGCTAATGCTACGATCTATTATAACGCACCGCTTATGCATTAAAAACGTTTTATAATATATTATAGTGTACCTAAGTTACTATAAATGAGCTTTTAAACCATAAATATCCTCAACTGAATGAACGGAAGTTGACTCCGAAAGACCGAAACAGTCTTGCACGCAGAAAACTTACAACTTTAGCCCAAATTGTAGCCCAAATCTGCCTAAAAAGTCGATTAACTTCATCATTATTTTTTTCAACCTTATACTTAGTTTATTCGAATGCCTCTGGGCAGAAAGTTGCTAAATTATAAGAAGTGCCAATGTTAAAAATTTCATGCTTTTATCCACAAAATGAACAATCATACGGCTTATCAACTGAACTATTATACGATATCTCATACAAGCACATCTTAAGTTTCTTTGCAAACAATTCAAGGTTAGATTCCAAGATTCCATAGACATGTTGTTAGGTAGGGCGTTCCAGAGGACAAGGTTCCCCGCGTAATGGATCTCTTGCCAAGTTGTACGGTCTTGGATGGAGGGAGAACAAGAAACTTGACACTGTGACCAAATCGGAGCTGACGCCGCCGGTCAGTAGGCGAAGGCCTGTGAACTAGTTCAGCCAGGTAGCCAGGGAAAGTTGGATCATTCGAAGCTCGAGATGTTAGCCAGCATCGCCTGTAGGTGATACACTCCGCAATGCGTAGCCAATGAAGCTTGTCTTTCAGTAGAGGGGTGAGATGCTCACCCCATTTAGCTCCAAAGATCATTCGAGCAGAGGCATTGAGTACTCTGTGTAGATGGTCCAGCTGGCTAGCAGGAAGGCCAAGAAGAATGCTGTTGCCATAATTGACCCTTGAGAGGACGAATGCACGGACCAATAAGATCACTGACGAGGTTGGCAGGTGGAGACGAATCTCAATTTCAAATGACCCTGAGATGGGTGTGGCTGAATGTGCTGCGTTCAGGATCTTGGTTGTCCAACCACACTTGAGGGTTGAGGTTATACAGGCCAATGTGAAAATTCTCCACGTGTCTTTGTCTTTTGCTGTTCTGATGCAATAATTATTGTTGATTGATTTTCCTGTCCATTATGGTGCTGGGCCACTAGCGTTCATTGAGCGCGTGCTTGTGTACGAACAAAGCAAGCTTGCATTGGCCGCCTGAATGATAAGCTGCTTTCAAATGGCGGCTGGGCCACTTGCATACATTGAGCGCCGGTTGAGTGTGGGGGGAGCGAGTGGAACCTGTTCTTTGCACGCTAGATCATGTTTGCACATTCAGTCCTCCTTTCCTTGACCTACTTTCTGATTGTCCATCCAATCATGTGTGAGTGCAACGTTCAGAGTGCCAAAACAATGATAAACAGAGTCGATTGACTTGGATTTTCCACAAAAAGACGGCTCACTTTATTTTATTTACTAAGAATGCGTACGATTTAACGATTTGGAGTGAGGTGGCTGCCCGTCCTATCCTATGGGATAGCCGGACGGAAGATTAGAAAGATTAACAACGTAGAAATAAAAGTCGATGTAGAAGTAGGCACATAAAAATGTAAGTCTTTTCAAGAAATAACTCATTTTTATGCAGTTTCAGAGTTTCACTTTTTTCCTACTGGTCCAATTTGCTGTAGGCAGGGGAATTGTAGTGGTAACTCTGTTCAGAAATTACCTATTGCTAAAAATCACAGCGCCATACAAAGTCTTTCCCTTGGTGATATACTCCAACGCATTCTGGTGTCTTCTTTTTGCGATGTCATGTTCAATACGCGTTAACAAATCTTCAAAGGCAGCCAAATACATTCTCAAAACAATTGTGAAACGACTGTTGGTCTGTCGTTGTAAGTTCCCTGAAAAGGGTATGGTACGCACCATGCAACTCCCTGCACCTAACCCATGGTCTTATCCATACCCGCTTTCTTTTCTTTGTTTTTTATCTGGTGGTTAATGCATGTACTGATGTTAGTACCGTCAAAAACATCATTCCACATAATAAAATGGCGCAATCCTTGTCAGCCATTTTTATGTGCGCTACATCAACAATAAGTAGGCGTGGCCTCATTTCTGCTAGAAGGCAAAATTTTTCAGGGTGACGAATGCGTATGTGCTTTGTTCCTATGCAAGCGCGTGCTCAATGAACACTAGTGGCCCAGCACCATTACATGTTGTCATCCTTCCATCACCTACAGGTCAACCTCTCTTGCTCTTGCTGTTAATTCTGCCTTGTAGTATTGTCATGCTTTCACTATGATTTACAATATATCAATGACAAATTTCCCTTAGGTCAGGGGTGCACAACCTTTTGAGGCTGAGGGCCAAATTCAATGTTCTCAAATTGCTCGTGGGCCGAACAAACAAAATGCATATTTTATAATAGTAACCTAAAAATATGTTAATATATGTGCAATTGAACTGCTCATTCTACTGACAGTGTCAAAGTGAGTCAAAATAAGTTGATGACCAGTATTTTACATATTTTTCTATCAACGTACTATTGTGCAGGTAGTCTGCAAGCATCCTAATCATTCTTATTTAATGTCTTTCTCTAGTTCAGTTGTTGCAACCTTTAAAATGGAAGTTAAGCTTGATCGTAAATTAGATTTATTCAGGTTCATGACCGAGAGTCTGCTAGCACAAAATATGTATTTGCTGAAAATGTTGGCTTTTTCTCGATATATTTCTGTGCAGATGTTTAAGAGACATTAATGAAACAAATTTGCCGTCTGATAAAGGCCTGAGAGAAAGGCCATAAAGACTTGGTGATTATCTTTGTAGTTGGCCCGTGTGAAATACCTGGATTTGTCAGCCTTCTTGGTGAAAAAATTTGCTCGACCGACATTCTTTTTGACTACTCAATTTTTTAAATTCTCAATTCCCATTGTAAGTCATCATAAGTATCGGCAAGTTTTTTTCATAATGACGTCTACAACTGTATTTTTATCGACACTGACCGATTTGCGGCAGATCAAACACATTAATTTACTGTTATGCGAGTCCATGAAATACTGATGTTTTCATCCATTTTAAAACTGTTGCTTATTGAAGTCCACGCTTTTTCGCTGTGGGTTTAGATATCTTCAGTAATCATAGAAATAGATATTATAATTTCAAGAGAAGCACGTTTTCAAAGAACATTTTAAGGTGTTTATTGTCGCCCACCTACTGTTATCTACGTGTCCGGTTGTTATAGATCGCACAATTTTTAGTAGCCCAAAGGATATTAGCAGTCCAAGGATTGTAGTGTATCAGAAAAATGATTATCCATATTTCTACACTGAATTTTAGTGGCGGTCCTATTTCTTGTATTGTTCAAATTGTCCCGCGGGCTGGATAAACTCCTTTGGTGGGCCGGATCCGGGCCACGGGTTGTGCACCCCTGCCTTAGGTCAATGCTGATGTGTATTATCCTTATTTTGGATATCAACTTAAATAACAGAATTGCAGCATATGCAGTCATTTGATTTGCAAAATTTGGTAATGATTCTGAATCTGGATGATAAAATATGTAAAGAAATAACATATGTAGCTGCACTTCAACTTGAAGAGAGAAATTGAAGCATATACATGTTAATTGCACCCAAACTATATCTGAATTTTAGGTTAATGTGTGTATGGGCTATATATGTATCATGTATTGTTTTAAAAATATCTGGTGATGACAAAATCAAAAGAATAGCTTATTCCATTTTTTCTGTAATTCCTTTTTATTCATTTGGTCATTTCGTTTCTTTGTTTGATTCATTTTTTGCATTTGTATATTTATATGATGTTTGATTTGTTTTGTGTTTCAGTAACATGACTATTTGAGAAATTTGTTCTACAGGTGTGTTTGCTTTGGTGCTTTCAACACTAGAAATGCATATTTCACTTCTGTTGATGCAAAGATTGCATCAAGTTAAGAACTCTTGGTTTCCAATGAAATCATGTCTTTTGAGTTCTCAAATGGGAACATATCAGTTCAGATGTTTTCCAATTAGCCAGCATTGTGGTGTGGCTGGATTAAGAACTCTGAGAAAACACAGCTTTCATGGTTCAGGCCATATGTTGTCAGTTTGGAATTATAGTTTGCAAGAAGAACTTTCAGAATGTAAATTCATTGGTATTAACAGAAACTTAACAATATCTGGCAAATCATTTGTTCAAGCATTCCCACCTAATTTGCAGTCTTACTTACAACTGATGCGTATCGATCGTCCAATTGGTTAGTATATTTCAAGAGTTAATTTATTGTAACTCATCAAATGCTTATGAATAACTATAGGCAGTATTTGATGGTTGATGCAGCTTCATCTGAAAATGGAACTCATCTTAATTATTTGAGTTAATCCTTAAGTTAATTTATTTAAGTTATTAATTATATATTTCGCTGAAGTAAAGCGCTGATGTAAAACGCTCTTGACTTTAGCCTTAGCTATGCTATAGTGTTTCATAAATTATCTATGTAATAATAATAATAATTTCATTTCTAGTTTAAAATAATATTGTTTCTGAAATATATTAAGCAGGTGAAATTAATGACATTGAATTCACTTGAGACTTCTTTCAGATGATATGGTTATTATTATTATTATTATTATTATTATTATTATTATTATTATTTAAAATGTTTAAAATTTTATCACACATTGTATATTATATGCAAGAATGACAGATTTTTAAAAAAAGCAACAGAATGAAAATATCAATACTGAAATGATCCAGTAAAAACATCATGTCCATTGATGTTGATGCTTTTGCTGGATCATAAAAGTGCGTTGATATTTTAATTCTGTTTCTGCTTTTTTTATCTGTCATTCTTGCATCGAATATAAATGTGTGATAAACTTTTAGAAATTTTTTATATTAACTATAAATGCTGTTTTTTATATGTTTGATTTGAAGGTGTATGGTTGGTGTTCCTACCATGTGCTTGGAGCATTAGCTTGGCAGCTCCTTGCGGTCAACTTCCAGATGCTAAGATGTTGACATTGTTTGCTTTGGGTTCATTTTTCATGAGGGGTGCTGGTTGTATTATCAATGACATGTGGGACAAAGATTTTGATTCTAAAGTCAGTATGCTTCTGTTTAAATGTATGCAGTAATGAATTATGCAGATCACTTGACTTTCATTCATTAATGGATCTCTTCAAACTCACTTCCTAGAATGAAATGAGTTGTTTATTAGAGTATTTTCATTTTAAATGTTTCACTTATTGTTGTTATGCTGCTTATAGATCGGCAGTCTACAAACTATTTCCACAAAGGGACAAATTTTGCAACACTTTTCTTAGGCCAAAGTTTAAAAAATCCTGATTACACATACTGCTGTATAGTTTTTGAATGTTTAAGTACAAAATACTTCATAGTGATTGCACATATATGTGCATCATGACGAAGCTGTTACAGAAAAAAAGTTAGAAAGATATATAATATCGGCTTAATTATTTGTACTTTTATTATTGTAGTATAATTTGAACTACAAAGTTCAACAATTGGTGTAGCCAGGGTTAAAGAATAGGGCACCATCAAGGCCGACGCTCACAGAGGAAGGGAGCGTGGTGAGCTCTTCCAGTGGGATCTGGGGCAGGGTAATTTTGTGGGGAACGGTTGGAAACGGCATTCCCATTGTTACTATGCCCATTCCTATTGCTACTATGCCCATTCCCTTAGTTAAATAGTCAAGGGGAAGGGAGAGGAGAGGGAGCGCTCCCATTGTTACCATTTTGTCAAATTATTCTTGGTCTGGGAAAAGCACAGCCACAGAAGATTTTTAATATAATTTTGAGTTCAATGGCAGCTCTGGTGCACGCTAAAAAGAGCTTAATTGTGATTTATTATGGTATAGACAAAAACTACAATACAACTAAATTTATCGATTTTGTTGACTACCACCTCAACCTCACATTTCTTATTGGATTTGAATAAATCTGACGACTGGCCCCAGTCCGACAAATGATGTTTGACCCTTTGACATCTTGGAATTCCTCTTCATATCTGTGAGTACTGTATGCAAATCTGATTTAAGAACCATAAGATCACCAGTGCAACTACTGAATAGAGTCTTGCCATCACTTCATACCTGCAATTCCCAGAAGCATACAAAGTGATTACAACTCTGCTACGGTGCAAGCTAGATCTGGTTGCTTTCAAAAATGACATAGCATGATCTATTTTAATTAATTCTGAGACTGAAGAGGAAGATAAATTTATTAAAATCTGAGACTGAAGAGGAAGGTAAATCCATTCTTCAATTTTCATTCCTCTTTACCTACACAGCTCTTCATTGCTGCAGCCTTGTTCTCAATGGGCCAAGCTGACTCTCAGCTAAAACTAATATACTGTAATTGCCTTCACAGAGCAACAGTTTGTCTAATAGAAGCCAGAGCAACGTCACTAACAACAGTAGGTCTTGTTCAGGTCATTGATCTAGTGGGCTGCACCTTACCCCTTACCTCAAGTCATCGATTGTATGCTTTAGCATTGGTAAATAAGATGCACACAAAATTACAGACCTGATTCTTGTATGGAAATACATGACATTTTTGGAAACAATTGTCAAAAGTTTGTTTTGGGAATGGATCTTCCAGGCAACAGAAATACCTTTGTGAGCCAAATTTGGGTTTGCAGATCACTGTTTTAGATCATACAATTCCTTATTTCTTTACCAGCTGATCTTGTAATCACTGGGGATTTTAATATCCATCTTGACACATTGGATTCCAATTCCCTAACCTTTGTGGGTCTCCTAAACATTTTCTACCTAAAGCAACTCATGCAGTGTAAATACCAGTACTCAAACCCATGATAAATTCGTCTCATCGCATGTTCAGACTGCATTGCAATAAATTTGTGGTGGTTACTGATGCATCTGACTATCTTGCCATCACTTCATACCTGCAATTCCCAAAAGCATGCAAAGTGATCATAACTCTGCTATGGCTCAAGCTAGATCTGTTTGCTTTCAAAAATGGCATAGCATGATCTCATTTATTTAATTCTTCTTTCAAAACTGTGCCTGAATTGGCTACTTTGTTGTGTGCAACTCTTACTTTCATTCTTGATCTACACATTCCCGTCAAGTCTAGAAGACTTTAATTGTGTACCTAAACCCTAGTTCATCTCAGATGTTTGGAAAGCCAAGCACAAAAGGAATCAGCTGGAGTGATTCTGGTACAGATTCAAGCTATTAACGGATTCCATTTCAAAACCCAGTGCAAGATGGTCAGGTAACTAATTACCCAACCAGGTCTTTGGATGCACTGACTGCAAATACCACACTCTCGCACCATTCTTGGTAAGCGTGTATTTTCAGTGGAGGAGCTGAGAATATGGAAATAACTGTCACCATCGGTCTGCTCCACTGAGTCTTTTATGACATTTCAATCTAGACACAAAACATACCTGTTCTGTGTTGCCTTCTTCTTCTTCTTCAGGTGCTCTGTCCAAGGACAGGTTCCATACTCCACCGTCGCCACTCCTCTCTATCTTGAGCTTTTATCTTCAGGGCTGAATACTTGTTTTTTTCATAGTGTCGAACATCCACTCCAGCATCGATGTCCTTGGTTGCCCTTTCTGTGCTTTCCCATTTATCTTTCCTTCTAGTACTTCTCTTAGTAGGTTTGATTCTTCTCTCAGAACATGGCCTATCCACTTCTTTTGTCTTGTACAAATAGTGTTAATTAGGCTTTTCTTCTCTTCTATCCTCTCCCAGACTTCTTCGTTTGTTATTTTTTTCGTCCACCTGATTTTTTCATTCTTCGCCAGATCCACATTTCTAATGCCTCTAATCTCTTTATGTCTTCCTTTCTGAGCATCCAAGTTTTGGTATCCGGACGTTTCATCTCAGGACGATTCATCTAAGTACGATTCAATGCGGACGATTCAACTAAAGGACTATTCATCTCAGGACATTTCATCAGGAAGACTATTCATCTCAGATAAAGTTATAAGGGTTAGGGTAAGGGTTTGGGTTATGGGAAGGGTTAGGGTGATGAATAGTCCTCCTGATAAATCGTCCTGAGATGAATAGTCCTTGAGATGAATCGTCCTGAGATGAAACGTCCTGAATTCCAAGTTTCTGATCCATAGAGTGTCACTGGCCAGATCAGTGTTTTAACCAATCGTTTTTTCAGATTTCGGTTAAAATTCCTTCTCAGTAGTTCTCTTCTGTTCGTAAAGGCTTCTTTCCACATGGCAATTCTTCTCCTTATTTCTTTATGACACTTGACATTTTCATCAAGCAGGCTTCCAAGATAGAATTCTTCTATCTGTTCTATTTCCACTCCACTAATGATTATTTTCATTTCTCCACAGTGTCTGCTGATTTTCATTGCCTTTGTCTTCTTTAAACTGATTATACTGAGTTGTTTGGTTTTTCACATTGAAAATCCGTAAGCGTAATTGTCATTTCAGCGAGCAATGGGTACTAGGGTAGGAAAATTCATAACTACCCCAAATTGGCTCAGATCTTCAAAATTTTTGCACTATTCTGTTCCAATTACACCTCCCTACAACTTTCTCACTCACATTTGGGGGGTTACCGCTGAAGACATTTTGCTATTGACCTTTGATCAAAATTTGAAAAAAATGTTGGTGAGGGGTCCGATTTTGGGGTGTAGAGTGGTCCCTACCCCCAACTTTTTTTTTTTTGCACAGATGGATAGAAAGAGCAATAAAAATGCTCAACAACAGTGCAAACCGCATCTTTCTAGCTTCTATATAGCCTGAAATATAGTAAGTTTATAACGTATATGTTCACGTTTTCATATGAACGCCTTTTCCCAAAATTAATTCCCCCGTGGGGGGATGACTTAAAAAATTTAATTCACCCTTTAAAGCGTTAAACTTTCGTTTATGGTCTACCAACCATGGTAGCCTTAAGTGACCCCGTCATTTGTAATTTCTATACCCGGTACTTTCTTTGTATACCGTAATGCCATCAGATTAGATGGGCTTCAGCTGTCCAGGGTTGATCAGCTGCCTAGGGATGGTCAGCTGCCCAGGGTTGTTCAGCTGCTAGGGTTCTGTGTTGACTATGCCCAGTAATTATGCCACTGCATGTCTGTGCTGCTGGAGACATTACCTCATTAGAGTCTGTGCAGGGTCCTCCTGTTGGAACAAGGCTGTGAACAGCTGCAACATTCCTGACAGCTTCGGCAACCAATGTAACTTGATACCGCTTGCAGCAGATTAGCTGATACCTTTTTGGCTTTCTCTAAGAACAAAGGCCCAAGTCTTGTGAAGCAGATGTTCAGCATACACTTTACTGTGATACATTTACTAAAAATTTTATACTTGCCTGCTAATCAGAATACCATAAAGGTGAACGACCTTTCACAGTCTGTGGCAACCTACCTGCCCTTGCCTGGGGCTTTGTTGGGGCTTGCTTCCACCAAAGAAAATCAGCCATGCATGAAATTGCTGCATCAGGAGATACAACAATGCATTCTTTATTGAATTTACCCATTAGGCACCACAGGTTGGGGTAATTTGGGAAGGAGTAATGGGGAAGGAAATGGGTGGGAAGGGTATAAGGAGTTGCTGTGGAAAGAGCTGCAGCCTGTTGAAACAATTTCTCTGAAATTCGATCCAGATTGCTTGCTCCTTGGCTTTGCCGGCACCTGGCATTTTTGTTTGTTAAAAATCCTATATCTGTGAGCAATGTGCACAAAAATGCAGTAATTAATTGCTAAAGGTTGGCTTGTATTAAAAGAATTGTAATGTGAAAGTGTTTGCAATTTTATTGCTGAGTTCATCTCTGCTTTTGAACTAACAAAGACAAGATATATGATTTTATTTTCGCTTGACTTCTGAATGATGTCTGTTGTCTCATTATGTTGGTGCTATAGTAGTTAATTGTTTAACTGATTGACTAAATATAATGTTTTAGGTTGCTAGAACTAAAGATCGTCCTTTAGCTTCAGGAAAACTTACTCGATTCAAGGCACTTTGTTTCTTATCGATACCCTTATCCATTTCACTCTCTATTTTGCTGACTTTTAATTCGAATACGTAAGTTGAAATTAGCATATTCTAAGCCTAGGGACATGCATGCTAGAAATTGTCACAAGATGGCTATAGTTGTACTATTAAGAGGAATGGATTATTTTTTTCTGTGTCTTATACTGAGTGTGCAGTTACAAGGAACCGTAATACTGGAAAACTCTTATTGTCACGTTTAAGGTCTCCATTCTTGGTAGGTGATCAATAATTATTGCCTCTGAGCTGTCAACCTTATGGCTAGTGCAGAGTTTCCCAACCGGTGGGTTGCGACCCGGTACCAGGCCACAGATAGCAAAAAATGCCGTGCTGCAAAATTCTTTTAATAAAAATAATAACTTTTCATAATGATCTTTTTTAAAAATTTTTATGTTTAAATTGTAAACGTAAAAAAGTGGCGACAACCTTTTTTCCTCAGCAGACTGAAGTTGACACATTATTAGGTGTAAAAAAATTGGTGATGACCTTTTTTTACTCATTTTTTATTCATCAGAGTGAAATTGTACACATCATTAGGTATCAAAAAGTGGTGATGGCCTTTTCTTGCTTGTCAGATGACTTTCTGGACGTAAAAATTTTCCCCGAGTAACAAAGGGAGAAGTATACAAATTACTGGGTCATGAAAAAAGGTTAGGAAATGCTGGGCTAGTGAATAGTCAATCTTAAATCTCAACCAAAATGAGTCAGTTGCTTGTTGACACTGATTTGATGCTCAAACTAACAAACTCAATAGCATACATCAATATCAGCTTTTGGGAATTTCAGCAGTGTGAAAGAATTTAGCATTGATTGCATGCATTTCATTAGTGCATAATTTGTTTATGCACACTAAAGTTGGTCAGTCTTGCTTGAAGTATATATTTCAGTGAAAGACATCACTTATGTGCACAATTTGATTATGGGCATAATCAAATACCAATTTATTATATACTGTTGTCATTATCATCATCATCAGAAGCGCGTGGCCAGCAGGGGCCGTTGCGTCACCCCTTGACCATGACCCCGCCGGATGGCACGGCTCCAGAGAGTAGATGGAATCTCGTTGGTCTGGGTACGGATGTGGTCGATCCATCTTTTCCTGGGACGACCAGGACAGCGCTTCCATGATCGGTCAGGTGGACGACCGATGGATAGGTCGACGTGGCAGCGGAGGGCTTGATGAACAGGAACTGTTTCTTCGAGGCGGGCTGCATGTCCAAAATTGGCAAGGTGGTGCCTACTTATCAGTTCATTGAGTGATGGTAATCCAGTCTGCGAGGATATCTCCGCGTTGGTAATGAAGTCATACCAGCGTACTCCAAGGATCTGACGTTGGCACCTCATATGGAAGGCTTCCAACTTTCTTACTTCCGAGGCAAGTAAGGTCCAGGTCTCGGCTGCGTAAAGTAGGACAGACAGAACAAGTGTCTGGTACAGGCGGAGCTTGATGGCCAGAGAGAGACGTCTGTCCTGCCAGATATTATGCAGGGAGAACATGGCAGTAGAGGCTAGGGTGATGCGTCTGGTCAGATCTTGATGACAGTGTCCATTGGAGGACTGCACGCTACCAAGGTATGTGAAACTGTCTACTGACTCAACACACTCCCCATCAACCACGATAGAGGGGGGCTGTGATCCACATCCTAGGTTTTGTAACTTGGTTTTAGTCCAGGAAACCTTCATACCAAATGGAGTAGAAGCATGGCTGAAACTAGAGAGGTATTCAGAGGCATTGGTAGCAGAAGGTAGAAACAGAGTTGTATCGTCTGCGTAGACCAGGTCTGTGAAGCAGTGTGACCCGACGCCAATGCCATGGTTCACAGACATGTGATCTAAGATCCAGTCGATGGCAATGCAGAAGAGGATTGGTGCGAGTATACAGCCCTGTCTCACACCAGATGTAGTTGAGAATCGAGCAGAGAGATTTTGACCAACCCGGATGCTAGCTCCCGTATTCTGGTGCAAATCTTCTATCAGACGGAGCAAAATATCTGGAATTCCTTTGGCGCGCAATGCTTTCCATGAAGCGGTCCGATCCACCGAATCGAATGCAGCCTTAATGTCCAGGTAGGCTACATTCAGAGGACAGTCAAACTCCCAGCATAACTCGGAAAGGAGTCTTAATGCTAGGATGGCATCTGTGGTGAATCTGCCGGGGGTGAATCCAGATTGTTGTGGTCTACGTGTCTTAAGGAGTAATGGCTGTATCCAGTTGAGTAGGATGTGGGAAAATACCTTCCTCGGTACTGACAGGAGAGTAATCGGTCGATAATTTCCACTTTCCAGTTTTGAGCCCTTCCCTTTATATAAAGTGACAAGAACACCTTTCCACTCTGCAGGTACATGGCCGGCTCTCCAGACCAGGATAAACAAAGAGTGGAGAGCGGAGCTCACTGGGTCCAGAGCACATTTCAGCAGCTCAGGCGGAATACCATCAGGACCTGCTGCGCGGCCATTTCTCAGTTTCTTGTTGGCGGCGATAACTTCAGCGAGGGATGGCTCATCGGTGAGGATGTCCTGGTCAGTGAGGGCAGTATATGCTTCATTGTCAAGGTCAGGGGATGATGATCCTGGAAGGAAGTTTAAAGTAGCTTGGAAATGTTCCTGCCAGTGTTGTAGGGTTTCTTCGGTGGAGTTGCATGGGGAACCATCAGTCTTATTGACGTTTGGAAAGAAGTATGATGACCGATTGCCACTGGCAAGAGTCCTGATTGACCTGTATACAGATCTCATGCGGTTGTGTCGTAGGTCTTCCTCCGTTTCATCCACTAGTTGTGAGACAAAAGCAACTTGGTCCTCTTTGGCTTTTGCCCTGAAGATACCCTGCAATCTCTTCCACTCTTGATGATCATTCCTAAGTTTCGCAGCGGATTTGAGGTTGAGGACCTTGTAGGTATCCTCATAAAGCCATAGTTGACGGATGTTTTCTCTAAAACCTATCCTTTCATCGGCTGACTTCAAGCTGGCGGATTGAACTGCGGACCAGTGACTATCGACATCGTCTGTCAAACCAGAGAGAGCCTCGAATCTGTTCGACACAGCCAGGTTGTATTGTTGTTGAAGGCAGGTGTCGTCGGTCAAGCGAGATATGTTATATGATCGGTGCAGATTTACGTTCTGTTTTGGCTTTATGAGTTTGATGGTCAGTTGTACAATTACAGGCATATGGTCAGTATTGGCGGGGCATTCCATGCCACAGTAGACACGGAGGGATTTAAAGATGCCCCTGCCTCTCTGGCAAACGAGAACATGGTCAATTTCTTTCTTAGTACGACCGTCGTGTGATAGCCAGGTCCAGCGGTGGATGTTAAGTCTTCTGAACCATGAGCCAAGAATGGTAAGACCAAATGCGCCACAGAAGGACAGTAGGCGACTGGAGTTGTCATTAGGAAGGCCTGAGCCGTAAGGTCCAATTATGCTGCTGTCGTCTATGGAGGTTCCAGTGACTGTGTTGAAGTCACCCAGGATGATCGTAATGTCATGAGGTGGAACTGAAGATACGGTGGCAGACAATTGGTTGTAGAATAACTCCTTGTCGTTGTCTTCCGCAACATCAGTGGAGCATAACCACTATGATTGTTAAATGACCGTGCTTGTGAGATAATCTGGCCGACAGGATCCGGTCTGAGATAGGATGCCAGGACTGAAGTGCGCCAATAAAAGGACTAATGATGAGGGCGACACCGTGAGAATGTTGAGTGCCTCCGGAATGTAGTAGAAGAGAGCCCTTCCACTAGGTAGTCACCTGAACCAGGAATCCTGGCTTCAGTGATTCCGGCGATGCCGACTTTGTGGTGAAGAAGTAGACGGACTAAGGCTTCCTGGTAGCCACTGTCAGAAAGAGTTGTGACATTCCAAGTAGCAAGACAAAGTCCGTCTCTCAGATCAGGAGAGTTGGACCTTCCACCGACTGTATCAGAGTGGTGCCGTCCCTGCCCATGTGCACCTGGGAGGTGTACTGGGAAGAGCTTTGGGCATCATTTGTCATAAGGGCTCCAGAAGAGGAGTCAGTAGATGGGGAGGTCCACGAAAGAGCAGGGGCTTTAACCCTGGTGCTGTAAGTTGTATTCATACTGTTGTACATTTAATATATACCGGTATTAGCACATACCTTAACTTTAAATGACATTATAACCACTTCCTACAACAACAATCTGGCAATAGCTACCATTCACAAATTTTTTCTTCAGGTTTGTGTAATAAACTGCATTTTACTCTACATGGTGTGATCAAGTCTTGTCAGTAAATAATTTTTACTTTGACCATTAACACCTGATGATTGATTGACATTCTTTCTATAAGACGTTGTTATTGGGAAGTGAATAAAACTGAATGCAGACAAGAACAAAAAGAAAATTTATCATATCAGGACGTTTCATCTCAGGACGTTTCATCTCGGATAAAGTTATAAGGGTTTGGGTTAGGGTTAGTATAAGGGTTAGGGTAAGGGTTAGGATAATGTTATAAGGGTTAAGGTTAGGGTTAGTGTAAGGGTTAGGGTTAGGTTAAGGATTATCCGAGATGAAACATCCTGAGATGAATAGTCCTCCTGATGAAACGTCCTGAGATGAATAGTCCTTGAGATGAATCATCTGCGATGAATTGTCCTGAGATGAATCGTCCTGAGATGAAATGTCCTGAATTCGTAATATATGGCCCCAATGCCTTCAGAATCTAAGGCACCTATGCAAAACTGGCTTAAGTTGATGCACCAATGTGTGCCAGCGTCTGCAAGAACTTGTTCTCAGAAAATGGAAAATAAGAATTTAATTCCCCTCCATTTCCCCTATTTTGTTCCTCTTTGTATACATAGTCTTTCATCATTGCAACTCACCTGAATCAGAGCTCACTCCATAGCAACTTTATATCTTGCCAAAATGCAGGTCATTGACCCATCGCCATGCCCCTACCCTTAACCAATTCATCCATTTTATATGTGTGTAGATGAATAAGGTATATGGACAAGCAAGTTTAAAAGTCAATGCCCTAGGCCTATATGAAAATCACATGAAAAGTGGAGTGTTCAGCAGAAGCATTTGTCAAAAAGTTATTTAGTGAAAGGACTGCAGCTGACTAAAACACCTTTGTGGGCCAAATTTTGCCAGTGCCAGATAGCCGCATTAGCCCGTGGCTTAATTTTTATAATTGCCTGAATATTGCTGGTACAAAGGCTCAGGTCCCTCCTCACCAAATGCCAGAATGGAAGTTACATCAACCTCACTGACGCCATTTTTCTAAGAGAATCTCGGCCTTACACTGCTGAGGCCATCACTGACCAAGAGAGTTCAGGTACCATGACTGTCCAGAACAACTCAGAATGTATTGAAGTCAATTGACTTGATGAAGAATCAATCCTCAGAAGGGGATGAGCTGCCAAGTAATGCCACAGGCATCACATCATGCTGTCCTTAAGCACAAAAATGCCTATCGCTGCTTATGTGCAAACAGCCTTCCTGGAGTGACCACTTGAAAGTCATCACCATTTGTGACAACTCCACTGGCTGGCAGTACACTGTACTGGTATTCTGTAAGCAACATAGTGGATTTGCATATAACATAAAATACAGCTATTACAGCTATCAAATAGTAATATGTATGCAAGATTTAAGATTTTCAGAGAAGTTTTATCTGTTCTTTGATTAAATTATTATAAAGCACATTTTAACTCTTAAGCCTTCAGAACTGAATATATATATATATATATTTGGTTACATTGCATATACAGTAGTTACAAAATATCTGGTGGTTTAGGGTTAAATGTTTTGCTTTGCAGTTGTATTTTGCAAAGAATTTGAATTTTCTAGACTTTTAATGTTGGAAATGTTGTTCTGTTATCTGCAGAATCATTCTAGGAGTGTGTTCAATGATTCCCTGCATTTTGTATCCTCTCATGAAGAGAATCACTTATTGGCCACAGGCATTTCTTGGTTAGCGTAAATTTATTTTTTTCATTTCTAAATATCCTAGACTGTATTATGCATTACTGATAAAACTTATTATGCATTACTGATAAAACTGATGACGATTCTGACAATTCTTTTATTCCTAGCATATTGCATGTTTCTTTATGTTGCAGACTTGTTGAATTAACAGATTTTTGCAAAATATGGTCAAATTCTAGTTGCTTAGTGGATAGTAGCATTTAGCGTCTGTGGCGCATGCACAAATTATGGATGTATTGCATCCATTCTGCATCAGTTTGTTTCTGTAAATTAAGGTGATTTATGAAAATATGGAAAGAATTTTGGCTGATGCTATGCATGAAGCCTTACTACCAGATGAGCATGCTACTGAACTTATTCCAAAATTTATCGTGAATCTAGATACTCATAAGTATTAAGTAATAGTTGCAATGTTAGCATCCTTTATGTTTCCTTTATGCATTTAGCATCCTTATGTTTAAGACCGCTTCTCCAGGAACTTTTCCGGTGGTTATACCCGCACGGAGAAACTCCTACTACCAACTCGCGGACTTTCAACATCATCTTCCGCTCCTTGTTGGCATGTCAATGGGGCTACAGTTTTCCTTGAAGGACCGCTTCTAAAGGACTTTGCGCCGGACTTCTTCACGGCAGCAAAGTTTTTCCATCATCTCAGTGGATTTTAACATCGCCACCTTCTGAACTTCATTGACATGTCAGCGGTGTCAAAGCGCTTTTTAAACCATGCGTACAGCGCTATATAAATTGTCCTGGATAATAATAATAATAATAATAATAATAATAATAATAATAATAATAATAATAATAATATGTTTCTTATCTGTGGCTGCCCCGTTTGCTTCCTATGCACTGCTGGATCATTTACTTCTATCATTGCCCACAGGAATCAGGGCTGTCATTGATTGCATCAATTAAAAGACACCCATTTTGGCCATCAAGAATATCAGTTGTGGGAAATGTTGACGATGAGCAAGATCATGTAAAACAATTTGGACCTTGTTGAGTCCTTAACTCTCTCACCCCTATCGGCCTTGGGCGTCCGTTCCATAAACCCTGGCCTCCTGGGGGAAATTATGGGGATGCTTGGCGCATTTCTTACATTGTTCTGAAGCACCTGCCCATCTGTCACACAATTCAGCAACGAACAATGGTTTGCTGTTTTAGCAGAAGAGCATTGGACAACTCTGGAATTTTAGAGTGTCCAATAGCATCGACCCTATCGCCGCCAGGGAGGCGTTATATTCTTTCACTGAATTCTGTTCCCAGAGCGTCACATTCTTTCTGAAGGAACATACAAACAATGCCCCTATTCAGGCGTGACCGTCTCCCGATTTCCGCTAGTCATTCTTTCCCGAGATATCCCTTCAGGGCAAAATGGGTTTATGGGCAATTATTCGACACCTGCTATTAGTATCATGTTAACGTTACTTGTTTGCTGGTATGCCTTCACGACAGTGGCGTAGCTTTGGGGTTAGGACGGCTAGGTTTGGGCGGCGCGAAAAATATGTTATGTACGTATTCCCAGGCAATTTTTATTTTTGAGGCGATTTTTGGCGATTTTGGGGTGAAAACCCTCCTTGGCGGTTATCGATGACCTTTTTCAAAACCTCCCTTCCGAAATCCTGGCTACGCCACTGCTTCACGACAATTCAATCACTTCAGATGCTGAAAGGGCATTTCAAATATGCATGTGTACAATAAGCCACCAGAAATAAGAACTACAAAAAGTTATTTGAATCCATTGTAAGTTTAGACACCTGACGAAATCAAATATGCATGTATACAATAAGCTACAAGAAATAAGATTGTTCGAAGATCAGAGTTTCCAGCAACTTATTAGGCGACCAGTACCACTTCTGGTCGAAAAGCGGTTTCCTGTCAATATATATATATATATATATATATATATATATATATATATATATATACTATAATAATATATATAATATAATACATATATATTATAATGTAATATAATATGATATGATATAATATAATATAATATAATTCGTGACCACTTTTGGCGCAGAGCGGGATGTCACTATTCAATAAATTTAGACATATTTATTATTATTTACGCTGGATAAATTATGCCCGCCAACTTGAACTGAGTTTACATGTACTTCCAAGCATAGAATATCCTCCTTAGTGGTTTGGCGCTGATTTGTAGGGGAAGGGGAATTCCCCATTGCACCTCCTACTGCTGCATCTTCCAACAACTTTCCCCAAGCTCGACATCACTGCTCCAGGTCAAAATCGCCACCTGTTTGAGCGTCGCTACCGGTCCAAGGAATATGATGCTGAAAGCCTTATCGAAAAGGTATAATCTAAGGCATTTGGGTCGGCTGAGACCGTCAATTTAATTGCTTCTGTGACAAGACGACACAAAGCGGTAATTTGCTTCATTGTTCTCTAGCGAGTGTGGTATGGTATGCAAGTGGGAAGTCTGTCCCCTATTGGATGGCGTGCCTTTATTATTGGCACATCCAATTGTCCAATGATTGCTTGTTGTCCTTCAGCGAACAATGAATGGTCTATGTCCTCCAGAAGCAATGGATAACTCAAAAAGGACTTTGGAGAGCCGTTTTTGCGGCTTTTCGGGTCCACAGGGTTAAGGCTCATTAGCATCCAGTAAGCAGTATTAAGAAGTTTGTCTTTCTGTCAATTCTCCGTGATGCAGGAGTTTGTAAAGAGATTTAAAAAGTTTATTATTGAGCTGATGAACTGTTTATATATTGATTTCACTGTACCATCTCTGTTGTCAGGAATTCCACTAAACAAAATATCAAGTAGGATATTTGAAGACAATGAGATTAAAGTTCTGAAATTTGAATATTTTTACACAACGTTGGATTCTACATTCAGAGTTCTATAAAACTTATAATACATGTCATTAATTAACCCCTTTACCGTGCATTTAAATTTTCAGACACCGTCACTGTGACGACGTCTGGGATTTATTTTTGGAAAAAACTTCTTTAAAGCAGATTACTGTAATTTTTTTAATTTGCTGTATCTCAGGCTATATAAGAGCTAAGAAGATAAGGTATACACCATTGTTTAGCTTTTTTATTCCTCTTTCTAACCATCCATGCAAACTGGGGGTAGGGTCGACTCTACAGCCTAAAATAGAACTCACTCCCAACAATGTTTTTTGAAGCTCCATAGCTAAAACTTTTCAGTGGTAACCCCACTTGTGTGAGCAGCAAAGTTGTAGGGGAATGTCAGTGGAACAAAATAAATCAAAAAGTTTGAAAATCAGACAAAATTTGGTTGAGGTATATTATTTCTAACCTGAACACTCTCTTGTCGGAACATAAGTCTTAGCGATTAATTTAGAGAACATTCTGTAGTTTGCAAATTTGCTATATCTCAGGTTATATGAAAACTAAAAAGATGAAATTGACACCATTGTTTAGCCTTTTTATTGCTCTTTCCAACCATCTGTGTAAAACAAAACAAAATGGTATGGTCAACTCTACAGCCTAAAATCAAATCCCTCTAAAAAATTTAAAAGCTCACCAGCTAAAATTTTTGAGTAATAACCCTAATACCTGTATGCTTGGTTGAGCATAAAAACTGTCAGGTATGTCAGTAGAACAAAATAAATCAAAAAGTTTGAAAATCGGACAAAATCTGGTAAGTTTCTTGTATTCTCCTGTCTCCTTGTCTTTGAGTCTTCTTGTCCTCTGGTAGGTTTCACATCTTACCTTGAGTCTACAAATAATAACAAAATGAGACAAGGTAAAAATAAAATAAATATGGCATAAAATTAGCAAACATGAAATGTCATCATTATTCCCTTTTTGTTTGATGGCCCTGAAAATGGCCGTTTAGTTGTGGCACTGAAAAGTGCTGTTTGGTTGTAGCGCTGAAAAGGGTCATTTGGTTGTGGCGATGTCGAGGAGGTCAGTAGTTTGCCTTTATATGATACCAAATGATATCAAAACAAGGAACCACACATAAAGGCACATTGCAGTCACTGCAGAAGTATCTCATCTATTTCCTTGCTTTCATTTGACCGGAGACAGAATGTGAGCAGCACACTTTGCATCTTTTTGAAGGTCTCTTTTTCAGTTCATTTGCCAGAATGAGCTTTGGGAAATGTCTCCCAATCAGGCGAAGTGGAGCAGCATCATGAGATGGTCGACCTTTTCTTGGAATGAGACCTGGCTTGTAATGCTCCTCCAGAATTCTTTCGACCAGCTTGATCCTGAACTGGAGGTGATTGACCTTTGATCCAGGATTTTCTTTTCCATAGAGCAGGGGTGCACAACCTTTTTAGGCCGAGGGCCAAATTTAGCATTCCCAGAGTACTCGCGGGCCAGAATTTCGAAAATGCATGTTTCATATAAAATATATTGTATATAACCATAATATTTATATAAATCAGCAAATCAAGCAAAATTAACTTTAATAAATGCTATAATGAACTACCAGTAATGCTTCATAAAACACCAGTTTTTACTTACTACCTTCTATAACACAAACAGTAATTCCTCAGTCTGCACAATCTAATTCTGCCCGCACATAAACTAAGAGCTGTGCAGTATCAGTGTTATCTGTGCTCTCATCCAAAGCTACTGAAAAATATGTGCACCTAGTTAATCTGCCAATCAACTGCTCAGTAACGTCTGTTGCAAGGTCATCAACTTTGAATTGTCATTCTTGACAATGGAACTTTACTGAAAAGACTGGCGTTTTCTGGGCAAATTCAGTGCAGATGCTTAGGAGTCAATCTCTAACAAAATCTCCGCTCATAAAGGCCGTGATGACCTGACTTTGCAACTGGCCCGTGTAAAACACTTTTATTATTGCGACTTCCTGAGAAAAACTCTGTTAGGTTGACAGTCTTCTTTAACAGTTCAATTTTCTGTTCCGCAACTCACCCTGCAGTTCATCATAAGCAGCGGCATGTTTCGTTTCGTGGTGTCGTCGGCAGTTATACTCTTTCAATCTTTCCTATTAAACTCTAAGTGATTCACGGCAAATTAAACACACCGATTTAACCCATTAAACGCGTGTCCATAAAATACAGACGTGTCCATTCCTCACTGAAATGTCGCTGTTCTGCATCATCAGTCTTACGTTTTTTAGTCTCGAATTTAGACATTCTAGACTTACTGCAGTGTCAATTTAAATGCATAAAGAATGTTATCAAAGTAGTTTATTATCGCCCGTCTCTGTGCCACGTTGTTTGGCCTATAGGTTGCACATTTGTAAGTAGTCCAACATATATGAATAGGTCAGTCAGCAGATACCTAATTTCTATACCAAAATTACTGTTCTTGGGCCAGTTTTCTGTTATTCAAATTGTACCGGGCCGGACAGAACCCTTTGGCGGGCGGTTTTCTGTGTTGCTCGAAATTGTCCCGCGGGCCAGAAAAAACCCTTCGGCGGGCCGGATTTGGCCCGCGGGCCAGTGGTTGTGCACCCCTGCCATAGAGGATATAAGCATTCAGGATCATCTGGTTCAAAAGATGGCAAAATTGCTTTTTGTACCAGATCTTTCTTTGTTTGCGCTTGGTCGGGTATGTTGTGAGCATTTGATCAGCAAGATCAACCGCCCCCATGTCGTTGGTGTAGCTGACCACAGATACCGGTTTCCACTTATCCTCACCATGATGATTCTTGATCATTGCCATTGCATTGTTGTGGAATGTCAAGAGCATGGTCACTTCACTTTTGTCCATCCATTTCATGGTCATTAGGTTCTTCGAAAAAGCAGAGACTACCTGATCCTTTCTGATCTTCTTTTTCAATTCAGCAGGCATATTTTTGCAGTTCAGCCGCACGGTTCCAACAGCATATGTCTGCTGCCCCCACAGGTGCTGGAAGAGCGAAGGAGATGAGTGCCAATTGTCAATGTATGCTGCATACCCTTTGCCTAGGAGATCTTTTTCCAGGGTCAAAACAATTCTGGATGAAACCAGCCCATCAGGTGATTCAGTCAAAGACACATGTGATCCAGTGTGAACAATGGAGTTCCAGATGTAGCCGGAACCACAGTCGCACAGTTCATACGATTTCAATCCGAACTGTGACCGCTTCATTGGTATGTACTGCTTCATGGCCAGGTGCCCATTCCAAAGCATCAATGATTCATCTATTGCAATTTTCCAATCAGGAACATAAGCAGAGGAAAACTGATGAACCAACTGCTAAGAAAAATGGTTTTATTTTTGCAAAAGATTTTTCACCATAATGAGGTAAGTCAGTTGGTAGACTTGTGTCATCAACAAAACGGAGACATTTCAGAAGCAATCCAAAGCGCTGCTCGGGCATGATGTTTATAACATATGGCGTGACGTGGCATAACATATCACGTGACCCCTCTTCTACGCGAGCTACACTGGCTTTGTTTTCCGGAGAGGATAGATTTCACACTCGCTACGTTGGCATTTAAATGTCTCAATGGATTGGCGCCGTCATACCTGGCAAACGCTTTCGGCCGCGTGTCTGATGTCAAAACTCGATGCCACCTGCGCTCGAGCGTCTACGACTGACGTTCTTGTGCCTCGAGTACGGCGTTCAACGATCGGTGGCCGTGCTTTTCCGGTCGCTGCTGCTCGTGTCTGGAATGGACTTCCGCCTCACGTGAGATCATCAACGATGCTGGAGACATTCAAGAAGCACCTCAAAACCGAGCTATTCATTAGATGCTATGATGTAGTGTGACCACCTCTCTGTACAATTCATTTCTGTTTAATATTGTTATTGTTACGTGCCCTTGCAGTCGTTAGACATTATGTCACGATAATCTTGTCGTTGTATAATAATAATAATATAATAATAATAATATGGCGTTTCCAGCAATGGTTTCATGATCCAATACATTTCTGTTTCTGGCTTGTGGATAATTCCTTGATGAATAAGTAATGAAATGAACACCAGAAGTTCATTATTATATTATATTATACAACGTAGAGATTTATGTGGCAACTAATACAGTGACTGCATGGACACATTACAAATTAATTATAAATTACAATAGCTCGTGCAAAATAGCCAAGTTTTAAGATTCTTCTTGAAGGTGTCTGGCGTTAGGGAGAGTTGAACTGAAGAAGACAGGCGGTTCCATGCCCTTGCAGCAGTCACGGGAAAGGCATGATCGCCTACAGTCTGGCGGCGTCAATGGAACGCGACCAGAGAAGCGGTTCTAGCAGATCTCAGGCGACGCCGACCTGCCTGATCTGCGACTCGTGCTAATTCTGTCGCTAGGTACTCTGGCCCTATACCATTCAGGCAGCGGTAAGCCAGTGTTGCTAACTTAAACTGAATCCGCTCCGGCATTGATAGCCAGTGTAAGTCTTGTAGAAGCAGTGTTACATGTTCACGAGAAGGGACCTGGAAGATCAACCGCGCCGCTGGGTTCAATACGACCTGGAGACGGTCCAGCAGGTGTTTCGGTGATCCAGCGAGTGTCGCGTTCCCGTAGTCTAGTTTGGTCAGCACCAATGATGAAACCAGTGACTTGAGAGCGGTGACAGACACTGACCTTCGTACACTTCTGATCAGCCGGAGTGCGTTGAAGCAGCTGGCAATTGTCTTCGAGACATGGGTCCTCATTGATAATGTGCTATCGATGTGGATCCCGAGATTCCGGACAGACAACACTGGTTGTACCTCAAGTCCATCGATGCTGATACAAGTCGTCGGTGTCAAGTGTTTCTGACGCTCAGAGGTGATCCATAATACTTCAGTCTTAGCAGCATTGAGTTGCAGCTGAAGTGACCTCAGCCACCCGGTCACCTCGACCAGGCACCTAGTGACACGCTGCTGGAGCAGATGAACTGCTGCAGGAGGGCTGCTTCCATATACTTGCGTGTCGTCAGCGTAGAGGTGTGCTTGGAGCCCGAACCGTTGGACAATGCTTATCAGGTCGGCGGCGTAGAGCGCGAAGAGAATAGGCCCTAGTACGGAGCCTTGGGGAACTCCACGTACTACAGAGGTCGGTGGAGTGGTTGAGCCTGCACAACATACATGCTGCACCTGATTCGTTAGATAGGAGGAAAACCATTGGAGCACTTGACCGCTCACTCCATACGATGCCTCCAACTTCTTCAGTAGTGTACTATGGTCCACCGTGTCGAAGGTGGTGGTGAGGTCCAGCAACACCAAGACCGCTACACCCCCGGCGTCCAGCGCTCGTAGGATGTCCAGCGACACTTTCAAAACTGCGGTTTCGGTTGAGTGATGTACCCGATACGCGGACTGGAGGTCTGGAAGGAGATGGTAGGTCGTTAGGTAGCGGATAAATTGATGTGACACGAGCCGCTCGAGCAGTTTCGACAGCACCAACCTGTCGGTGCTTGGGGTCCGGTCTAAACGACTTAATATCAGCGGTATCCAGGTTGGGCTTCTTGAGTCTAGGAGTGATATAGGCGGATTTGAAGATCTCCGGTACCGATCCAGATGACATCGAGCGATTGAAGAGTTCGGATAAGAATGGTGCGAGGATATAGGACGACTCCTTGAGAAGAGCGGTCGGCATAGGGTCGCTCGCACACTGCTTGTCTGGAAGTGCTCGTATCTCTGCGGCCACTTCGTCAGGAGACAAGGGCTGGAACGAGCTGAGAGAGCACTGAGTAAGTATTGGGCTGAACATGGGCGAGTCGTGCTCTGCGACTGATGCGTGTGCCAAGGCATCTTTGCTGTGAAGATATTCGGCGAAGTCGTCAGCTGAGGGTGTCTCATGGGCTCGAAATGCGCCACGGCCGAGTAATGTATTCAGAGTCTGCCATAAACGTCGTGGATCAACCGCTCGAATCTACTTTGTTATTCCAGAAGGCTTCTCGCTTCGGCGAAGCAGAAGTCTATAAGCTCTCGGAGCTCCTTCCAGTGTGATTCGGCGCTGCAGCATCGCCAGGATCGGCGTGGGTCGACCTGGCTTTCCGTTCGGCAAACCGCATCTTTCTCTTAGCTTCACGACACTCATCGTCGAACCAGGGGTCTGAGGGGCGACGTCGACAGGTCGCTGTCGTCACTGGCACCAGCCTTTCAACAATGTCAGTGATCTCTTGATCGTATAATCGAGCCATTTCGTCAATGTCCATCATGGGCCAAAGGGCCGGTTGACAAAGTTTAGAGGTCGCGAGCTCATTCAAAAACGCAATGGTATCGACTTTACGCCAGGCACGTTGTGTAGTGGAGACGTAGACCGGACGGGGCCTGGTTAGCGGCACCGACCAGCTAACCAGATGGTGGTCGGATAGCCCTACGTCTATTACACGCGTCTGTGGTGACACGGTGCCACAATGAAACGCAACCACATCGAGCATTCCTCCGCCGACGTGCGTTGCATTAGTCGGTTGGAAATTAAAGTTATAAGATGTCAAAAGCTCACGAAGTTGGCGGCAGGCTGCATCCTCATCACGGTCGAGCCGCACATTTAGATCTCCAGCGACATATACAGGTCCGTTGTGTGACGCAAGTTCACCCAGTAGTAACTCCGACATTTCCGAGAAGAAGAGCTGTGAGGACTTGGGACTTGGCGGAGCCTGATCTGTAGACCACAGCCAGAATGCACGACCACTGAGGTGACGCGAGCGATCACCAATTCAAGTGACTGAAACTGATGCATGAACTGCAGTTTGGATAGTCGGATACCGGGAGCAGCACAGATGGCCACGCCGTCGTGGTTGGTGGAGAGACGGTCTGCTTCATCTTGAGGGCGAGACCGGGCCCTCTCGACCACTTGGTAACCGTCGTTCAGTAACTGCCCGATCCAGGCAGATGTTTCATCATGCCAAGTCTCACAAAGGCCAATGACTTTCAGCGAATGCTCCCGACAGACTTCCAGTAGATCGTGAAGCTTATTATTGAGTGACCGGATGTTCAGGAGGCCGAATATCACCTCGCCTCCCTTAGCTTCAGTGTGCCGAAGGGTCCGAACAGGAAGAATATTCGGCGGATGCCGGGCTACGCGTGGCGAGTGGTGTCTGTTACTGAACCTGGTGAAAACGAAGGCTCCATTCTCGGCTGGCGCCAGGATCGGTCTTGAGTGTCTTCGACCCGCTCGCTTTCCGCGGCGACGAACCGGACGAGGAGGTCCACGGGTGCAAATGATGTTGAGTTCAGCCAAAATGTGAACAACGCAAGGCGCCGGGCAGCAGTCGTATCGAATGGCCAGCAACTCGGTTGACGTGTAGCGAAACATTTGCTGCTTGATACAGTCAAACGTAACGACGACGAGCGTCCTCGCGTTAACAAGGCGACCGATACGGCTAAATTCAGCTAAAGACTCCACCGGTGGACGAGAAGTTAAGCATGTCCTAAGTTGAAAGTTCCGAATCAGAAATCCAGTTGAGAAGGGTAGCAATAAGAATTAAGAACGCATTCAAACGACGGCCATCTTGGTTAAACGGTAATATTCGAAATGTTAACGGTGTTGTTGTAAGATCGGTCCGTTTCTTCTTAAATACAACAAAGTCGCTCGAATAATAATTAAACCGATACTATTTCCCAGTGAACTGACAAATAGAACAAATTTTAGTACATCGTGAGAAGCTGAATGAGAAAATAGTCCGACAAAAAACAAACTAATCGCAGGATCAAAATTCCTTGGCAGCCACACGCGGCGCCACCTAGCGTTAATTCATCCTGGTCAACATCCACCCATTTCACTAACCTGGACCGTGGCTTCTGGAGACCCTTCATCAGTTGCGCTCGCCGGTTGGTCTCTGTGGTAATTGTTTCTAGCATCTGAACTGTTAGAAACAGCCGAAAGTAATTGAGGACATATGATACATCCCCTATTGCTGCTTTTCGCCTCGGAGACCCAGATAATGGGAGTCGCAATGGTTGTTAGACGGTCCGATCACGCCAAAATAACTCCGGTCTGACTTCGCAGGTCTCGTTCTCTGATGCGCTGCTCTCACCCTCCTCAACATCACTAGAACTGAATCCATGTCATCTTCACTTCCGAACGAGTCGTCGCTTTCATTGAGAATATCAAGCACTTCCTTTGCACTAAATTGCTTCTTTGCCGCCATTTTTCGCAAGAGAGTCTCCACTTATCAACGGTTGCTAAGGTGTTGCCACTAACAGATCGACTATTTGTATGGGTGGGCGAAACAAATTTGACTTTTTGACGAATATTCGTCAAAACTACTGGCTATATCTATTAATTTTACTGAATGGAATGATACCGAAGCGATATTTAGCATTTAGAAGAAATATTGCATCACAGCCGGCTAACTGGCAGTCTGGAAAGCAGCATGACTAACTGGTAGTCTGGAAAGCAGAAATGAACTCTCTACGCATTTAAAGTAACCAGAAGTTGATGATGTCATTACAAATTTTTCCTTAGCCTCAAACAGTTGGGGTGCTTTCCTCTATCTATAAGCAATGGTGCCTCCTAATTCTCGGATCCTTGGTACTCACACACACACACACACACGCGTCAGTTGAGTAGCCCCAGGGGTACGGGTGCTCAGCCTCCCTATTCTGATCGGGACTGGTCGTGAGATTCGCCCAAGGGGTAGTATTAAATCCAGGAAAACTCACCAAGCGTTTGAGACAATATATTTGGCTTGTAAAGACATTTGGGCTGAAAAATGTGAGTGCCTTTATTCTGAAATTCTGGCTATGCCACTGCATTCGTGTGACACAAATGAATTTAGAAGTTGTGTTTGTATACGCGAAGGTGCCTCCAAATTCTCGGATCCAGGCTACTCTTCTGGGTTCAGAGAATAAAGCGAGCATCAGTTCCAAGCAACCATTTGACTATATCATTGGTATAGCTACTGGGGGCGGCCCCTATTCTGGCAAGGATCCCGGCCATATGATTTGCGCAAAACTGTTGAGAAATTTCAGGGAGGAGTAGGTAGCATGATCGAAGAAAATACACGAATTTGTGAATAACTCTTTGAATATTCGTGAATAACTCTTTGAATATTCGTGAATAACTCTTTGAAGAGCCTTTTTACCTGAAATTCTGCATATCCCCTATTTTGGAACCCTGGCTACACCATTGGTAATAATATTGCAATCCTACTCATTGCAGATAAAGTCAAATTCTTGCCTACTAGATTCCAATGCTAATTACTATATATTCGACCTAGATCATCAGCATCCAATGTACGCAAAATGCATTGATATTAACTTTATATATACATTTATTGTTTTAAAATCAATGTATTTCACAGTGTAATGATGTCATCAACTTCCGGTTACTTTAAATGCATAGAGAGTTCATATCTGAGTGTGACCACCAAATTTCATAGCTGTATCACCAAGCAATCTCCAGTTGCAACAGTTAATAGACGCTATGGTGTAAAAAATTCAATGGACCCAAGTTCGAGGACCCGAGATTGGTTGATGTCAGTCCTTAATTTAAGAGGTCTATGGATTGGATACAAAGAAGTTATAACAAATGAAGAAGTTAGAGAGAGAACACTGCAACTGAACATCATTGAAGTAATGAAAAATAGAAGAATGAAATGGACCGGATACATACTCAGAATGGAAAAAATAAGAAACCCAAAACGAATTATTTTTCAACTACAAACCAGAGGGAAAAGATCCGAAGAAAGACCGAAAAGATGATGAATGGATGGATTGGATGAGGATCTGAGCATGGCAGGACTGAATCTCAACGAAAAAACTGACAAAGACACGAAATGACCTTGGGAGAAATAGCAAAGGACAGATAGCTTTGGAGAGATGTCATGGAGAAGTCGATAGCTGAACACAGCTGGAGGACATAGACCTGACCTGATTTGTAGCAATTTAATTGCCAGTCTCACTTTGAGGCACTTTTTATCATGCTGCTAAATGTACAGTATTCTGAGTAGAAATCATTACTTTTTGTGTCCACATGTAATAACTATTGAATCTTGCATATCACCTAAATAAAAGTTTGCCTCTACATTAACTCTAGCACCGCCTTAATGTTTAGCATGTAGTCTTTATGTTTGCACTTGTTTAAATGTTTAAATGTTTGCACTTGTTTAAACATATTTAAACTTTTTGCTCTTTAGAGGCTCTTATAAATGTAGAGATTATATTTACTAGTTTCTGGATCTAATTTGGTTTGGTTCATCTGATTTAATTTCTTTGCAACTGCTTATTCTTGTCATAAATTGACAAATTTATGATATTTAGGCTTTCAGAGTTGCTCTATATTTCAATTTTTAGTGACTATTTGGAATGCTGTTTGTTGTTGAATTATTTTGTTACTTTAGAGTCAGTAACCACCTGATTGTTTTTTTTCAGCGTCATAGTGTGTTATGTTATTTATAAGTTATAAAGAGTTTTTGTTTTGGAATCATTTTTAAGCACCAGCTCAGCTTTCAGGATTTCAGTGACAATTCCATCTGTTCCAGGGCTCTTCATGTTCTTTAGCTTCCTCAATACTTAGTGAAAATCCAGCTCATTTATTGAAGTTGTCAACACATCACTGGTCAACAGCATTTAGCTTTTATTGATGATTTATTTCAATTCATCACCATCATCATCCAGTTAAATGAGTGCTGTATCCGTAGGTGTCGGCAGCTTGGTTGACAATTTGTCTCCATATCATTCCGTTAGGCTTTGCTCTGGTTAGGGTATGAAACTCAGTGTGTTTCCATTCCACAATGTCATCTTGCTACTCTGTGCTGCTTTGGTTTTCTCTGTCCATGGTTCCCAGCTTGATCTTCTTTACCGGTCTGCCATCATCTATCCTGCATGTGTGTCCAAAAAAATTCATTGTTCATTTAGGCATTTGCATGATGTTTGTTTTGGCTGTAATTCTTTCTCATATCTCTATATGCTTTATTTTCTGTTGTCAGTTGATATTCAACACTCTTCTGGTGCATTTCAGTTCAAAGGCTGGAATACTTTATTGGTCTTTTTTCTTGATGGTTCAGGTTTCTTTCACATAGAGTAGCACACTGAAAATGTACATTCTTAGCATCTGAGGTTTGGCCTCTATCTACTCTTGTGAGTTGTGACCTTTTCCAAATTATTTTGAAGCCAGTCATTACTTCTGTCGCCTTTGTGGTTCTGCACTTGATCTCCTGGCTACAGGTGTCCATGTGAGCAGACTTTATTGATGTTGTTTATGTTGTTTTAATGATGAACTTTTGTAAGCCATTTAGGGTAATGCACTTGCATTGATCAAAGTTAATTTGTATTGACATTGCTATGTAAGGGTGACTGAATATGTCAGAACACATTTATGTATTTCAGGAGTAGCAGAGAGTTGTATGAACATGATTGTTACATTTTAATTCTGCTGATTCATAAAATATTGTCTTGAATTTTTATCTCTGATATCCTCAATATTGTGACTGACCATTGTCTGGCTGCTTAACCCTGTCGCCCCGCAAAGCCGCAAAAGCGGCTTTTGCTACCAATGCCAGTCCCCGTAAGGCCGCTTTTGGGGTTTCTGGATCTTTTCCTAATCCCCACACGGCCGGTTTTAATTTTCTTCATGGTATTAAATGTTCTATGCTGGAAGTAAACACAGTTCAATTCTGAGGAAACAGGTGGAAAAATTGTTCTATGTTAACATTTGCTCAAGATATTTGAGTTTATGTGGGAGCCCCAAACAATCACTTGATTTCCCCCAGGAGCCTAGGGGACAGGGAACCGACGCACAGGGGCCGTAAGGGCGAAGGGGTTAAGTCAATTTTGACTAGCTGTATGGCCATGCAGAATTTGAGTTGGATTTTACTCCATGTATTCGGTTTAGTTTTTCATTCTTTTGTATATTTTGTAATATTTGCATGTTGGCTTCTCTTAGCACAGACAAGTCCATGTAGTTGCAAAGGATGATCCATCAGATTTTCTTGTATATTCATAGCAAGTTGCTGGCCAAAGCCTCATATGTATACAAGAGGTACTCTATCCTGAAATTTAGCTACATTATTAAAGAAATGAGCAGGCAATTTCTTGAGTTTTAACTGAAATACAAGAAGTTTAAGACTTAGCAAGTAGAATAATGCCCAGAGTCTTAAATACAAATTTTATAGTAGTTCAACTGCACTGACAGCATTAGCATACCAATATAGAGTTTCCTATTGGTTACACATAACAAAACTTTCTTGTCAGCCAGAATCATATGATCGAGCTGAACCACTGAATTTAAAACATGACTATATGGTGTGATCTACTTCTGATCCTGCTTACTTGGCTGACTTTGAATTTATACCAAATTAAAGTTGTCTTTCTTAGTAATTGCTTGCTCTCTGTGAAATTCAGACTAGCAATAACAATGATTATATGATGCAACCTTATATACTACAAATTTTCTATTTTAAGTGAGGGTAAATGACATTGGTGCTAAAATGGAATGGGTTTGCATTACTGCACATAAATTGCTATCAGAACTTTGACATTGATGACATCAATTCATCCAGACTAGGTGCAACTCCAGATCAGATTATTGGTAATACTGTATTTATTGGCCCATTAGTGAGAGTGGAATGTGTGTGTGTGTGTGTGTGTGTGCATATGCGGTGGGGGTGCGTGCACTTGTGTGTGTGTAGAATGTAGATCATGGTCTTTCTTGCATGTTATCTTTTGTTCTTGTATTTTGGCACCTTTTCTAGGAAGACCCTTAAGGCTTTTGGAATTGTAATGACTTTAATTCTTGTGTATTGGCACTGTTTGTGGTGTGCAAGGAATTTCCTTTATTGGATGAAACCTATCATGCTTGTGTATTTTCATGATTGCTGCATGCATGAACTCATGGTTGGATTTTTAACGCAGCTCATTTGATTTATTGACCAGAACTTAATTGAAAGTTGTAAATGCTTTCCACATTTCTTGTATTTGCTTTCTGGGTCATTTTGACTCCTTGAGAAGTTTATTCTGTACATCCAAGCAGTAGTTCTTTCGACATTTATTGATAATATGGACTCTTTTATGTTCCTTGCTGTTTTGTCCTAAAGTTGTGTTTACTTCTTAGAATTTTGAAATGCTAGTCTTTTGCAACTAGAATAGATTTTCTTATTCACCTCTAACAGTTTTTATGACATAAAGAACAGGGATACACAAAATGTCCAAAACTTTATTTTATTCTAGAAGAATGAATATGTATTTGTGGTTGTGCTTGTAAAGCTAGAGAAAAACTAGTTTACTGTATGGTGGCTGGACTACTGAAATAGGAAAAATAATTGGAAGAAAATGCATGTATTGCAGGTTGAGTTATCCAAGCCTCCAGAAATATGTCTGTAGTACTTATATCTTTTTAGCACCTGGGATGAAATATTTACAGGCTGTAAATCTGAAGATGGGAGTTACACAAAAATTTGAATGAAATTTTATTAAGGTTGTTAACGTTAACCGTTAACCGGTCCTAAGAGCAAGGACCGGTCCTTTTAACTTTGACCGGTTAACCGTAATTTCAATTTGAAAATATCAAAACGCTTTGTTGTAGCCGCGCAGGACGCTGGCCTAGGCGCCGGTGGCATCAAAGTGCTTTGATGTTGGCACGACACCAGACTGCCGCTAACGACCGGTTAACCGGTCTTTTTTTGAACGGTTAACTGGTCCTTGAAAACCAGCGATCTTACCAACCTTAAATTTTATGACCATTGATTAAACCAATCATTCTGTCCATCTGTGCTTTGTTGAACTGGTTTTATCACAAATCTCTAAATAGGAGGATTGGAGATTTAGTTGACTGATTAGAAAATGTAGGAATGGGTTAATTATTTACTGAATAACTTTTGGTACCTTATGGGGCCAAAATTTGGTTGAATTTCAAGTGTTCTTTGTAGTATTCTAACTAATATAGTGTATCAATCTCTTTCTTGTTTACTATGTTACTACGGTTAACTGTCTTGCTGGATAGTCAGCTGGTTCTACCTGAAGTAGGCGGCTGACTAACATATTGGCCTCTAGTTTTAATTGAAAGCTTGACCTTTTAATTTGATCTAAAATGTCAATGGCAATGTGCATCAGCCTAACTTTTTAGGGGAGCGCTGAAAATGCAGGACCAGAAAATGGCGGACCAAATGGAGCAGCAGATGGGCAACTGAATAGATGAACATAAGCTAATAATAGTTAGCATGGCCTGTTTGCAGAGAATTCTTGGGGCAACTCGGATGCAAAAGATAATAAATGATGATATTAGGCAGTGTATCGGCTTAAATGATCAACAAAATTAGAAGGAAAAGACTTAGCTAGTATTTCCATGGCAATAGAGTGGAAGGAAATATAGGCAGAGGAAGATGCAAGATAAAGTTGATGGGCAACATAAGAGAAGACATACATGGACTTGAAAGGAATTTCAATTGTGGAAGGAAGCAGACTAACAGAGGACAGGACTTGGTGGTGGTGGTGGTGGTGGTGGTGGTGGTGGTGGTGATGGTCTTATATTTGGCACTAAAGTCTTTTATACTAGTTTCATGCAAAATTCACTTCTTTGTCTTAATAAATGCATCCTGCAGTTTTCTTTGTGATGAATATTTGTTACAGTTACCTTTTGCTTGCTTAGTGTTTTGTAGTATTCTGATGTATAAGATGAAAAGTCAATGACTGAAAAATTCAGTTGCAACTTGTAAATTAACAAACATAAAGACAGAGTTATGAATAAATTTTAATTTATGAATAAAAGTTTTAGCCTTGATAATATTCGTTGCTTTAATCAAGTTAATGTGATTAATCTTCATATGTGTGTTTATATATATATATATATATATATATATATATATATATATATATATAATGATGTGCAAAAGTCTGGGATCACCTTGTCGGTTTTGCAAGTATTTTGATTTGCGGTATTGTTTTGTGACAGCACAGCATGCTTGACAATATTGGAATTATTTAAGGGTGAGAATCTGAGCAGCTGTTGATATAAAAAGGAAATTTGACAAAAAGACTGTTGGCAAATTTAAGTGTGCATGAAATTTATTTGTTTGCATTATAATTGCAATATTTGTGTTTTCAAATCTGTTATGAACACACTTCTTTCCAGATAGGCAAGTTAATGATGAAGGCTGTCAAGTCTTAGTCTTAGACTTCTCCTGACCACTGAACATCTAATTTGAACACTGACTAATTTGATTTTGGTTTGGAACTCATTATTTGCTTCTTCATTATTTATTCCTGCTTGCATATTTACTTGGACCATATAGTTGATATATTGCTATGAACTTTACAAACATCACATGGTAACAAGCTGTGTTTAACAATTCCCAATTTGACTTTGTTGCATAGGGTTAACTCAAAACTGGGGCATATTGATCGCTTGGTCAGCAATCTCTGGCTACATGGATTGGCCATGTCTTACTCTCTACTTGTCTAGTCTTCTCTGGACGATGACCTATGACACAGTATATTCACATCAGGTCAGAATCCAGGGTCACAAAGAGGGAGCCAGAAAATGTTTTTGTCTATCATTGCATGCCTATAGCTAGGACCTTTAGTGGGCTATAGCATTGGCCATGTGTCAGCCATTCCTCATTAAAACTGATCTTTTTGCTGTTTCAGGAATTGTTTTCAAATTCTGTTTCTTTCTGTAACAAAAATTATGACAATTCTTGTCAACTTTTCCAGATGCATTTCTGGTGGTCAGTTTATTGCTTTTTGTGTTCCATATTGGAAAGTCACTATGTTGACTGTTAAGATAATTCCTGAAATGGTTTCTGTGCTGTTCTTTGCTCATTGGTTTGTGTGTTAGATTTGCATTGCTTTCTGCATGCAATTCATGACTTATTATCAAACTTATTATTAAGTTATTCGATAAGTTTTTTTGGTTAAGTTAAATCTGATTCTATTTGAAATCAAGCATCTTGAATTTGTTGCTAGATGTGACTTAGAAGAGCTTAAAGGTTTTGCATCAATGTTGCTTTTCTGTTTATTATTTTGGTAGTGTTCTCTATGTTGTGTTTGATTGTCTGATTTTGAACACCAAGTGTGTGAGCTGTCGCAGATTTGGGCCTCGCTTAAAATTGCTTAAGGTCACATAGTAACGACTAGCAGCAGCTGCTTATGTAACAAATGCTTTCTTGTTTATTTATTCTGTTTGTGCATAAGCATTAACCACAGAAAGCCATTGAATTTAGGCAATCACCAACTTAAAATTGAGGTAAATGCTTTCCCTATTTCTCTCTCATAGGGTTCACTTTTAACTGGGGTGCCGTTATGGGTTGGTCAGCAGTTCGTGGTATGCTGGACTGGGGTGTTTTGCCTTTGTATGCTTCGTGCATTGCATGGACCCTTGTCTATGACACCATCTATGCCTTCCAAGTGAGTAGTTGATAATTTCTTTTCATCTGATTAATGCATGGTGACCACTTAGTAAAAATTAATGAGCTACCAATAAGTCAAAATGCAGTCATGTGCTTTATTCATGTAAAATGTATTTGTTGAATATTTTAAATGTGTGTGGTAGCACACTTAACCAAAATTAGACTTTCTATATTTTATTTTATTGAATTTTTTCATTAATGAAGTATGTTTTTGTTAGTGAGTTATCATTTTACTTTTTCACATAGTATAAGATTTTGATTCATATCTTAACAAATTTTATTTATAATTTTAAAGCAAATGGATTTGTAATTTTTATGCTGAGAATAAATTTATGATATGAATATTTGTGGACTGTTATCAAGTTTCAGCATGAAAAATGCTAATAAAATTGCTGATAAATTGAAACAAATATAATTACCGATAGTTTATACTAAAGCAGTGTTGGGCAACCTTTCTTGATCCCAGGTACCCTGACATTAACTTTTCCCCACTTCACCCCAGTAGTAATTAATTAAAACTTTAGATTAAGAAATTCATATTTTTAGTGATCACATATCAGCTGCAGTTTTTAATGATATGTGAAATTACGATGCAGGTAAATAAGCTGGCCACCACTTACTCTGGTGGGTTATCCCATGTTTTGTACAATTTATTGGTTGTTCTTTAAAAAAATTATGATTCGTAATTTTTGACACCCTTGAAAATTTTGTTGGTGCCCTAGGATGCTATGGCACTCCAGTTGTCCAACACTGTACTGGAGTGTCATACCAAATACAACTGGCAGCCCATTACATTATACAAGTAATTTGGTTGAATGTTAGATTTTATTTTAATTAATAATTTCATTCAAATTGTTGCATGTGCTATAGACTGAATGTAGGAAAGCTGAAGAAAAGTTGTTTGTTAAAACTGTGGGCTAAAGTTTGTTGGTTTTTTTACCTAAGCTTTAGCTATGAATAAACTAGTTTGAACAGATTTTCTTGGCAATTTAAACCTGAAAACTTATTAGCAGTGAGTCCAGCATGAATGGTAAAGATTTTATAAAGTTAATATACATTTCACAATTTGCATTTGCTTCTATACTGTGGGTACCAGATTCAAATATGTACAAGTTGTTGATATCAAATGGATAACATTTTTGGGTACTGTATATTTATGTATATTTATTTTATTTTTGTTCAAGTAGTGTGGACACTGACCTTTTTGTGACACTAGAAGGATGGTGCTTATGCTAATACATAAAAGGATGGCATGGGTCATTTTTGATCCATGCATTAACTGCTGTGATTAGAATGCTCACACTTGAAAGATTTAAATTTATTATCTTCTATGCACACATGTGATAGACAACTTTATTCATTCCACTGGACATTACTTAATATTACTTATGATGACATCATATTTGTTGCCTATTATGTAATGTAAATTCAAATATCAATTTCTTTAGCGCTTGTCAAAGCTTAATGCCTATGAATTAAAATTTGTTTTTCTTTATATGGTATTGTAGTAGCTCTTCCTGGTAGACAGCTTTACTGCCTACCATCACTAACATATCAGAGCTCATCTAATCTTGGTACATCACATAGACAATTGTAACTTCCACTTGATGTTGGCAGACACTTGACTGCCTGAGAAATAAAATCTCTGGCCCTTGCTATTGAATCCATGTGATAGATCATCCCGGCCATTTGTAAGCATACTGATTTATGTGCTTTATGTGTAAATCAGAATCTTTGTGACTTTTGGTTTACTTGTTTTGAAATGAATTACCCTTGTAGATTCAGTGCACAGGAAGCTCTTTGGTAAATCCTGGAGCTAGATGACAATGTGTCCAGGGACTGGTAATGACAGTGAAATATCTATATCAGACAGTGGTTATAGCCCTGCAAGATAAACAGTTGCATTTTGAATTCAGACACTGACAATGATAGTTGAGGTCATGATGGAGACCAAATCATTGCTTTTTTAATTCTAAAAAAGTTGTTTACAACGCACTAAACTGTGCTGACGGAGCAGGATGGAAGATTTGTGTACCAGATGCATATTGTAGAAGGTTTCTGAGTCAGAGCTTGCTGCAGTAGATTTCTGGACTTCACCATTTGAAACACAGCATATACAGAAGGGCGGGAAGTTAGCAGAGTGGTAACAACGTTGGGTGATGGAGCAGGAGGTCACGGGTTCGATTCCCGCAGGAGCCCTAAAGGTCGACTCAGTCTTTTTCGTGGTGGTAAAATGAGGAGCAGTGGTAAAAATCTCTGCAATAAGTCAAACAGGTACGCCACATGATACACTAGCTCTGTATCCGTGGCATTGCACGCCTGGCTGAGGGTTATAGCAACAGAGATCAGCGCCACCCTATGAGTCCGTGAGGCTCGGAAAGGACTTTGACTTGACTGACATACAGAGCATATTATGTGCATTCCATCCTTTGATAGATGAAAGCATGATGTTATAGCCAACACTGCACAGAAGCAGAGGCAGGCACATAAATGTGTAGGAGATGAAACCTGGTCCGATTCGCTTGAAGAGCTTGACACTTTCATTGCTGTTTTGTATGCTTGTGGTATTGGTGCCAGTAAATCTGACTTGAAAGGCCTGTGTTCCAAGCCACAGTTCTTCAGCAAAACAATGCCTTAAAGCAGATTCACAAATTTACTATTATTTGTATATTTAGCATGATCTGCAGTTGTGGTCTGTCACTCGTGTTTCTAATCAAAAACAAAGTATGGATCAAAAATTGCCCATACCATCTTTCTAGCTATTGATTGTTATAGCTCCTGCTTCTGTAAAAAAATCAACACACAATTTGTTTCAGTATTTGCCTAAAGAAAATAATAAATGTCATACAATTTTTCCATTATCAGCTCATGGGTGATATGTAGCACACTGATGAAGTTCACTATGTGTCAGAAATTGCCCATACCATCCTTCTAGTGTTAATGAATGAGACTTGCCATAACTTATATTTATGTGACTTTCAGTTCAGCACTTGCAGAAATTCTGTTTCTTCTTTTCATTTTGCTCTGGCACTTTTGCACAAAAAATGCTTCTAGTCTGTTATGTTCAGTTTCTTTTGTTTCCCAATTTTCTGCATTGTTAACCTTGCGATATATTTTTATGCCTAAAGTAAATAAAATTCTGTGCTTAAGCATCAAATTTGGTCATTGTTTGTTTTGTATGTTACTTTGTGCACATTGAAGCAATATTTTCTTATTCAGACTTGGTGTGTAAAGTTTTGATTTTGTTTTATTTCAAACTTTAGTTCATTGGCAGTTAATTTAATCTAGTTTCTAGACAAAAATTCTAAACTAAAGCTATAAATATATGTTTTGAATAGAGATGCACCGATTATAGGCTGATAATCGGTATCAGTTGCTTTACTGATAATTGGTATCTGCCATTTCACAATTGGCAGTGACCAATAACAGGTAATGCGGTCCAAATTTCAATTCATTCAGCCCAAAAATATTAATTCATGATATTAATAGCATAGTAGAAATTATAGTAGAAAATAGAAATTAAGAAAACAAATCAACAGAAAAAGTCAAAGCTAAAGCGGAATACTGGTTGCCTTTAACTCAAGTTCTAAGAGAATCATTGCAGTTAGAATGCTGCCATGTCAATGCAGATATACCAGTGATATGGCATTTTGAAACACTGTCTTGTCTCAAGACAGTATTCTCAATGTCTTGGTCTTGCTGGCCAGTATCTCGTTCTTGGCCTTGGTCTCGTCATTACTGTGTTGGTCTTGTGATTCAAGACCAAGATAGTGGGGTTTTTCCACTGTTTGTGATAATGTTTTCTGTGGTTGATGACTTCCAAATTATGGAGCTATAAGAGATTGTTACTGTTGGGGCCCTCGATGGAAACACTGATGCTTTTAAAATGCAATGGGGTTGTCCATTAATTACATCAATAACATATGGGGAGAGGTTTTGAAAAAGTTTGTCAGGGGGAGGGGTCAAGAGAAGTTGACGTCAACAATTTCTTTTTTTACAAATCAAACAATTAGGAAATTTCATGGAATACTATTTATTACAACGGAAAAAAGAACTACAAGCAAATAAGGTCATCACCACCACATTTTGACACTTGGTGAGCAAAAAAGGGGAAAAGGTCTTATCACCACAAAGAAATAACCTTCTAAACTTTTAGAGGAACCCGTCTCTGATCTTGGGGGTCAAAAGTGTTTGACATAATTAAAGGGGGGGTCACTGAAGTTTGACAGCTGCTGACAAGGGAGAGGGTCAAAAATTGCCCAAGAATTGTTGACATAATTAATGAACAGCCCCAATGCTCATTTATGACTGGAGTTCGATGACTGCATAAAACTGTTTTGTCTGTTTTCTTGATGTTTAAAATTACGGTCTTGGTCTCGATCTTGCCACTCACTGCTTTGGTCACATCCCTCGGATAGACATAAGCTTTTCAGCTTTGTTCAGTCAGATGTGAGCGGCGATCAGAGTATACGAGCCCAGCACTACTGAGGAGATGCTCAATATGCACACTAGCTGGTGTTGGACACAAAAACTGTTTAGCAACAGTAGCCAACGTCTTCACGTCATACTCAGCCCACCACTTCACTGAATCCAACGTGTGAACAATCATCTTACTAATCTTATGAAAAATACTAGACTCCATTTCTGGTTTCTCTTGAAGTGGGTTATTTTGTAGCTATGCTTTTGGGTGCATTTACTTTAATTTGTTTGGTTGCTCTTCAATTCTTGTATGGCCACCCATCAAGTGCAATTTATGGATGGAATAGTCATGATAGCACTTATCTGATTCATTTGACAATATGTTAAACTCAGTAATAAAGAAATTTCCACAAATAAATAATTAATCGATAATCAGCCGATTGTTTGGCACCAGTTAATCAGTTGGCCAATAATTGGAGGCGCGTATCCTCTAATCCTCTAATACTTATTAGAGGATACTTTTTTAGTAATATAATTTTAAAAGATATTATAACATCCATAGTTTCTTGTAAATTATGTGTTTTTGTTGCAAGTTTTTTGGTGCATTTTTATTTACTTAGTTTGATTGCATTTTACCTTTCTTCAATTCCTGTGCAGTCACCTGGTGAATGTAAGCCATGAATGGAATGACTTGATGACATTTATTTGATTCTGAAGCCTTATCGGTGCATCTCTAGTTTTGAATACACAAAGCACTGTCATTAACAGTTCAGCCATCTTTAAAGTTTAATTCAAATTGCAAGATCACTGAAATTTTTAATCAGTACCATAGTTGAAGTGCTTCTTTGACCTGCTGCAGATGCTGTGAGTGTTGCTTGGGAACTAATTAAAAACTTAGTTAATTTCTATTGTGGCTTTCTCTAATTAAGCTTCATGTTAATATCATGTTTAGTTGCTTAAGATATTTAGTGTCTGTAAGCATTATTTATGCAATATATGCCTTATGTATGCCATTATTTTAATAGAACTAGAACTTTTAAACTATGCAGTCATGATTCTCAGGTTATGCTTATGAATATTCTTAGTGATTGTTTATTACTTTCAATGTTTGATCACAGATATTGGAAGAAAAACATGAAGTCATTCTTTCATGTTGATTTGTATGGTCCTTTTCATATAACATAGCTGCTGAAAATTTTCATTTTTCAGTGCTCAAACCACTTACCATATGATCTCGGGTATAAGACGCACCTATGTATAATACACAATAGAAGTGTGCACGGGGACTGACTGTTGTCCCCATCCCCTCTTGTCCCCACAAAGCTTTTTCCACCCCACCTCGTCCCCATTGACTTGAAATCCATCCCCACCCCATCCCCTCATCTCTTTCCCCATCCCCACATTTTGGTGCTCATCCCTGTCCCCATCCCCACATTTTGGTGCCCATCCCCATCCCCGTCTACTGCATTCCAGGTCTTAATTCAACACACAGCCCTTATTGTTTACCAACTACATACTAATAATGGAAGCCAAGTGATCCAATAATTCAATCTTACCTGACACAACAGTCCAACTTAATGGCCTTTGAATTTGAAACTGAAAGCCAGTAGCTACGCCGATATCGGCTGAACGCATGATCATTGATCTATGAGATTAATCGTCCTCATTTCCGCGATTTTTACAGCATTTTTCAAACCGCATCCGCGGTACTATCGTCAGCCCGGATCCCGTTACCACGGTACTGCCGCCATATTTTTACCGTCCCTATTTAAATTTCGGTAAAATTACAAGTTTTTACCCCGTTACCGCAGTAAATCTGCTGATTACCACGGTTTCACCGTGGTAGCCATTACCGTGCACTCCTCTAACACGCAACCTTAGTTTCTAGAGTTATCATAATGTAAGAATGTTAATACCTATGTATAATACGCACCCAAAATTCTTTTTGAGAATCTCTGTTAATTAACCTGGACAATCACAAATGTCTTTCAAATTCTGCTTAAAATTGGAAGAGTAGACAGTTTCTCCCTGCTGCCGGCGGCCGTCATTATGCCATAAAACAATAAGTCTGCATCATTTTTTTAGCTATCAATGACGGAATGTCTATTGAGGAACCTGGACAATCACAATTGTCTGGCAATTTCTTTTTGAAAAATAATGTGCAAACAAAGTTTTTCTCCACCACCGACCACGTACATAAAATTGTATGTACATAAAATTTATTTCTATGTATAGTATGCATCCACAGTCCACACCTTGTACCGATTTTTTAGGGGAAAATGTGCGTCTTATACGCAAGATAATACGGTATGTTCAATTTCAAAACATGGGCCCAAAAGTTTTAAAAGTTCTGCTTTGTTGCATAGAATGTTATTTTGTTAAAATTCCAGTTTCTTATTTTGTATAATCAGCATTGGCAATTACCTGTACTATGAATTCAACGATAAAATTAATTATTTTCGAAAAGTGCCTTAGCAGAAAAAAAACAGTGGTGTAGCTAGGGGATTGCAGGGAAGCAGTTGCTTCCCCTTATCAAATTTTCAGAAAAATGGCACCTTTTTCAGAAATGTCATATTTACATTTTAAAATGCTAAATTAAAGCAAAGAAACTATGTCATGGTATCCACTTGGGAGCAGTGGCATAGCCAGGATTTTCACAAGGGGGTTTTGGTTTTTGGTTTTGACCGTGACCAACTTTGGAAAAATCTTGACAAGCAAAAAAACATCGCCTCTATATTTTTCCTGACAAGCAAAAAAAAGCCTTGTCAAAAATTTAAAAAATGCATAGAAACTCATTGAAAATATTTTGTTTTCAGCAGCCAAGGGGGTTTAACTCCCAAAACCCGCCTTGGCTATGCCACTGCGCGGGAGAACCTCTTTTTGCTCGTCAAACCTTTTTGAGTTCTCTGGGAAAAAATTTATGTGGCATTGTAGTATTCTGGAATCCTGAAAGTGATTGAAAAGGTGGCATCTTTTTAATATGCTTGCCGTTCCCCCTGGTGCTAAAACCAGGCTGTGCTACTGACAAAACATAGGTAAATGTGACAAGAAATCAGTTCCTCTCCGTGCAACAACACGTCAGTTTACAATGCCTTCTAAATTCTGATCAAGTTTGGTATTCAAAATTTATGAGCATTTTCTTTACCCATCTCATAAAATGTCAGTTTTAACTATTATTGAATTTGTGTAGACAGTCATGTTTAAACAGAATTGTGACCCAATGAAATTCATAAGAGGTAATTTTTTGCTTATTAAAGACATTGAAAATTTTTTAATGATTAAAGCCAATCAATGCATATTAATGAATGTTATAAAGGAGTTTCTCTAGAGAGGCTGTCCATTAATTACATCAACAAAATAGGGGGTTTGAAAAGTTTGACAGTTCTTGACAGAATGAAGGGGGGTTAAGAGAAGTTGACATCAACAATTTCGCTTTTTACAAATGATCAAAAAATAGGAAATTTCATGGAATACTATTAATAACAACAAAGAAAAGCCTTACAAGCAAAAATGTAATCATTTTGACACTTGATGAGCAAAAAAAGGGGGAAGGTCATCACCACACACAAATACCAGGTAATAGCCTTCAAAACTTTTTAGGGGCACCTGTCACTGATCTTAGGGGGGTCAAAAGTTTTTGACATAATTATACGAGTCACTGAAAGTTGACAGTTGTTGACAAGGGTTTAGGGAGTCAAAAATTGCCTCAAAATTGTTGACATAATTAATGGACAGCCCCGCAGATGCTCAGTTAGTCTAGAAAGAACAATTTTCTCAGTGAGTTTGGAGAGGACAAACAGGTTTGAAATGGGGCAATAGTTGTTGAGATTTTCTCTGTCAAGGTTTGGCTTTTTAGAAGTGGAGTATTACAAGGGAATTTTAAAATGAGGATAGAAAAATGCCTGTGGAAAGAGATCAGTTAAATAATATTTTTTGCTATGGTTGGTACAGGAACAGAGGCATGCTGTTTAAGGAGAGAGGTTGGTATTGGATCAAGACTGCATTGTTTGTTTGTAAAGGACTGCAAGAGTTTGAAGATCTGTTGCAGGAGTGAAGCAGGGAAAATTGGAAGGAGTTTGTGATGGAGGTGGGTGATGTGGAAAGGTTTGATTGGTATGGTGGAATTTAGATTGGTACAGATCTTAGGAATATTTCCGGAGAAACAAAATTAGTGAATGATTTAGAGAGCAGGAAATCTTGATGCAGGAAATTATGACGCAAAGATATTTAGACACATAGAAGTACAGATACATTGAATAGTAATGTGTAAAATGCAACAAAGGTAAACCCCGTGCCTAACATTTAAACTTATTTAGTGTGTTATTTGAAGCAATAAGGGGTTAGGTTTGGTTTAGGGTTAGGTTTTTAACGGGTCACGTCAAAATATCCTTGCTTTGTAATTTCCTGCAACAAGATTGTCGTGTCAAGACTTCATGGACCCAGTGATTCAGCTGGTTGCAAGATGGATTGAGGAAGTTTTGCATGGTGGAATAGAGCATTTACAGTGTTCCAGAGTTTGCAGGGATTGGAGCTATTGGACGCAATTAAGTTAGAATAATAGTAATAATATTTGTTATTTACATTACTGAAATTATATTTGGTCTATGCTAGGGATGGGCAAACTGGGCCGCATGCGGCCCACTGCTGTATTTCATGCGGCCCGGGAGATCATTTAGAAATATGCATAGAAATTATTTTATTATGGAAACCTGGCATTTTATTTAAAAATCTCCACTTCTTCCCAAACTCAAAATGTCTTTACAAGCAAAAAAGTCATCACATTGATTGCATCCTATTATGATATAGCAATAATGGATTCTGATTCCAAAAAGTACTTACAATTCTTTTTTTCTCATTTAAAATTATGAACATATTGGCTTTTTGTGTGTGTGGCCCACTTAATGAAGTATTAGGTTTCAACCGTTTCATGCAGCCCTTTAAAGAAAAAGTTTGCCCGTCGCTGGTCTATTCCATTATAATGAACCAATCCAAAAGTATTAACAGGTATTCAGAATTTTGTTAAGGCATTAAAAGCAGACCTGTTCTGGTGGTTTGACTTAATAGTGGGATTATTTGTCAAACCAGGCATTTGATTTACAGTTTTCTGCAGTTTCATAAGATCATAATTTTTATTTTCAATCTGAGGGCAAAAATAATAATGCATAAATGAATTCTCATTGGATTTGTTATCTTTTTGAATTGAAAATAATGCCATTTTTCTTAGGACAAAGAAGATGACATGGTGATTGGGGTCAAATCTACAGCGATAAAATTTGGGGATTCCACGAAAACATGGCTGATGGGTTTCACTGGATTGATATCATCTGGTTTACTGTCAACTGGATATCTTTGTGCTCAGACGTGGCCATATTATGTTGGGGTTGCCTTGTTCACCACACACCTTGTACACCAAGTGAGTGCTCAGTTGATGCTGCCACTTCTTTATATATTTTTTGAAAATCATTAGCTTGATTGTCATCTGTCTACAAATATTTTGTGTTACTGAATCTCAAAGTCCATACACAAGTTAGATGGGTTGTCTGTAAATTATTTAATTGTGCATATGCTTGCGTTGCTCTTTGAAAGATATTTAATAACTGCAGACAAATGTGCTTGTGTATTTAGATTTACTCCGTTGACCTGAAAAATCCTGAAAGCTGTGGACAAAAATTTCGTTCAAATAGAGACTTGGGATTCGTGTTTTGGTTGTTGATAGTGGCAGCCAATCTCATTAAAAGTGATAAGAAAATTGCTAGTACGGAGGATGAAATTCAAGATTCAGATCAGATGTTATGGTCACACTGAATTAGCTGTTATTGAGTGGTTTTTAGATTCATTTCTAACCATTGTTTGCAAAAAGGTTTGTTTTCTTTTGCTATGATCTTATAGGTCATGAGAGACACATTTCAAAGTAAATGTTTTTTGTAATTAATTAGGATAAGATTCAAGATGACTCAAGGAATAGAAATGGCAAACAATATGCTATGAAGTTTAATGAGATAGCCAAACTTCTATTTAGAATGCTTCAGTGACATTTGATGCACCAGATTATACATGAAGTGCATATTTATATTGACTCAAATTGTTGATGCAACCAATCTGTTTCACTCTCACTGAAGATAAGACCAATAGAACTAAATGCCATTTTGATTGCAGCAGATATGTCCGAAATAATGTGATACTAGTGCACAGCTCACATAGAAGTCATGGATAAATCTACTTATTGCCCTGTCAAAAGGAAATGCAGTTTCATTCCTACTAAAAATTGTAAATGTAGTCCCATACCAGGGCTGGAAAACGGTTTTAAAAACCTAGATTTTTAGGGTTTTTAAAAACTAAAAACCCGAAAAAGTCAAAATTTAAGTGTTTTAGAGTTTTTGTTCTATAAGGGGCCGTCCATAAATGACGTCATGCACTTAGGGAGAGGCGGTTCAAAGACTTCAAACATTTGTGATGACTGGGGAAGGGGTTTCCAGAAATGTGATGTCACATAACACTAAATATTTTTAATAATACCGCAATGCTATGTTACCACAAAATTGAACGCATTTTACACTTATAATTATTATACTTCATTTTTAAAAAAGAATTTGATAAAGTTTCTGAATATTGTTTCAACTATAATAATTATAGTGAATCTTTTCAAACGAAACATTAATTTTGACATTGGAAAGACGACAAGATGATGGGAGGGTTATGGGTTGCAACGTCATATTTGAGGGGTCTGACATTTTGTGATGAGGGGAGGGGTAAAAACTGCCAAAATCGTGTGATGTCATTTATGGACGGCCCCTAAATAGAAAAATGAAAACCTATCTTTAAGTCTTTAGAGCTTCTTACTCTCTGCAGACAGTGCAGGGTTATTTCTAGGATTATCAATTTATATCTTAAATAATAATTCTCTTTGTCCATTAAGTTTGTCAGTCATGCTACACAGCAGATGTTCAACAAAGTCGTTGCCATAGGCAACCAAACTTTGTAATCAGCGAAGCCTCAGGAAGCGTCTTGATTGCAGCTTCACGAAGTGTCCTGATTGGCTGATGACCCCATGGGGAAGCGTCCTATTTGGCTGCACGTTGGCTGGGGTGCATCCTTCCGTCGGAGAAGGAAGGATGCGCCCTAGCAAACCTTGTGGAGATGTAGGCCCTACTGGGGGCATAGCTCCCCGTGTGGGGCTGTAAGCCTTAATGTGGCGCAGCATCCCTGGCGCAGCATCCCGTCGAGGACCACTCTCCTCGTGAGACCAAGCCGTATGCCCAAACGGGTCCGTAGGCCCCACTGGGGGGCACACCCCTGTGGGAGACCAAATCCCATTGCAACCGTAGACCCAAACCGTAGTCATAATTTCGTTATGGTGTGCAGCCCTGTGGTGGGGGCAAGACCACCCAGTGAGGACGTTGGAAAAATCTTAAATGATAGTATACGCATTCACTTTACATTTTCAGATTTAAAAATTTTTTATATGTAAGAATATGAACTTTTTGCAATAAATCGGGGAAGGAGATGGCCACTCTCTCCCGTCATTTTTGACGGGTTAACAGCAGTAAAGGTAAAGGTAGGTCCCGTACTCAAGTCCGAGTGTTGGGTTCCGGCGCTTATCTCCAGCCTGGGCAATCAGTGACATAGGTGGTATAATCCATTAATCTGGGGTAGGTTGCCATTACTTCCCCAGACCCACGTTTTACCTCGCAGCTTAACATTGCTCCTCAGTTTACCACCGCCCTCTAGCGAGTAAGGCTGGGTCAACCTTAGGGCTCCTGCGGGAATTGAACCCACGACCTTCTGCTCCATCGTCCAGCATTATTACCACTCTGCTAACTTCCCGCCCCCTAACAGCTAGTACACTGTACCTATATATAATTCAATATAAATGTGTGTGTTTGTGTGAACAAAATTAGAGGTTAAAAGGTTCATACTTAGAAAGTGTGAAAATAAGCTCCACCCTGTAATATCAACCTTAGACAGTCATCTGTTTGTTTGGCCTTATAGCCTCAATTTGACTTGGATCTTGCGCAATTGTGATTGTGATTGACTGTGGCTGATGCCTCTATGTATTATGAAGTGGCGCTACAGAAGTTAATGGTTAGATGAGCTGAGTAGTGCCAACATCCAGTAGCAACGCCAGACGTTTGAGAGTGGCGGCAGTGTTTATTCTAGCCACCTTGACATTGGGGGGATTTTGAAATGTTTGGGGACAAGGTCTGAGTCTTTAAAAACCTCGACAAGCAAAAAATCATCCTTCAAACCTTCCTAATGTTTTTACCCTTCCCAAATGCTCTGGGAAGCAAAAACTTGTCATCCTTGCATTTTTCCCCTCTCCCACGCCTTTTGAATAATTATTGTAACAATGCTGGTCTGAACTGTCCAATTGCTTATGCCTGCCAAATAGACCTACCGCGCTGTAGCCTATATTGTTGTGAATGGATGGATGGATGGATATATATATATATATATATATATATATATATATATATATATATATAAATCCATCCATTCACATATATTATATATATATAATATGCCAATTGTTGTGAATGGATGGATTATATATATATATATATATATATATATATATATATATATATATATATATATATAATCCATCCAGGGAGAGGAGGGATGGGATGGATGGTGGGGAGGGAGTGGAGACAGACAGCGACAAGGTATATATATATATATATGCAGTTCAACAATACTTTGTAATGGATTACTCAATTGACTTGCCCTCGTTAAGTCGCCACCCCCGCCCCTCGCCAAAATAGAACGCCGGACGGATATGGGCGGGATAACGAGGTATTACTGTAATTTTTCTTTTTTGCATGACTTCACAATTTTTCTAAAGAGGTACAATTGCACCCCCTCCGGACGAGCATGCCTCTGACGCAGGCTGCTTGTTATATAGATATATGGAGAACGCTTGATACTTAGGCTAGTAGAGCCGATCCTCAACCATCCCCCTACACCCCTACACACACAAAATCTGCAATTTTGCATGAATCTCACGCGTGGCCCTGATGGCAAGTGGACAGTGGCGGCGCCAGGTTGTGAACTGAGGCAGGGCCTAAACATTTGTGCCAGGGCCACTAGGTCAGCCCGACTAGAGATATTTATGGCCAATCACAGAAGCCTAATTGCGCAATACATGCACAATCAATTACAATTCAACTTTTTTATTGCATTAATAATCATAAACTAATCATCAGTGTTATTTCTAGGATTTTGAATTGGTGGGGGTGTCTGGAAAATCTGGGGGGTCGGAATTTTAAGTCTCTGCCCGGAAAAAGGCTGACAAGCAAAAAAGGTCATCAAGTCTCCAAAACCCTCTGACAAGCAAAAAAGGTCATCAGACAAATTAAAGTTGGGGTGTCCTTCTCCATTTGGGGGGTGTTCTAAGCTAATTAGTATGCATTTTGTATACATACCATTGTCGCATTACCCAAAAAAATTTGGGGGGTGTCGACCTCAAATTGGAGGTGTGTAAAAATGTCCCTGCTAATCACTAGTTCTTCATGCTGATGCATTTTTATGCAAAAAAATAGAAACACACCGTGAGTGACAGTAACGGCAGGCTATCACTAGAATACAATCTGAACTGACAGTATGACATGATGATCATTGACATCTAGACTGAAAAGTACCAGTACACATAGGCCTATAGCTCTATTCAGTCATCAAAGCCGCTCTACCTTTGTAATAAAGTAATAAGACACTATTAACGCCTCAGTCTCCTCGACTCACACGATCGTCATCTCATCTCACTCACGCCCGCTGAATCGGTCAGTTCTAAATCTGCAACCGTGCCTTTTCATTCTATTCCCTGGATAATTTATTAAACGCTATAACATAGCTAGAGCTAAAATCAAGAGCGGTTTACAAATGTTCATACGATGCGCGAAATAAATGCGTCTTGAGGGCAGTCGCAAACGCCTCGAAGGATGTGATCGATGTCATACGCCGCACCTGAACTTTGGAACTCTATCCTAGCTTCCCTCCGCAGCAAGGTTTTGTGACGAAAGAAACAAGTAATTTTACTTTATTCATAACTCCACAATTTTTCCAGGGGGTGTAATTGCACCCCCTTGCACCATCCTCCGACGCCCATGTGCATCCCACGTCCACCTCGAGTGGTCGAATCCACCAAGGCGGCTGAGAACCACCCATTGGTTCTATGTTCGTTTCACCGATGGCAGTGGCCGCTGTTCAAAAGCTTGCTGTTTTGCCGCAGCCGGCGCGTTAGGGATGGTCAGTTATGGTTCTGATATTGACTGTGTATTCCATCAAAATCTACCATTTTTCGAGGACAGCTGAAGACGAGATAGCAACAGGGCCATATTAAGGCGAGGACTGAGGAGGCTGAAGCTCCAGGCCCACCACAAAAATAGGCCCACCGTTTTTAACATCTCTTTCACCGTTTTTCACCAGGCACATCAAAACGAATTTTCAGCAAGGGGTGCAGCCTCATCTTCCTGGGGGTGCGCTGCACCTCTGATTTTTCCAGGGGGTGCAGCTGCATCCCACTTCCTACGAACCTGTTTTTCAGTTTCTTTCACCGGTTTTCACTCACCGTTTTAGCGTCTCTTTATTCGCGATAAGCCAAAGCGCGAACTACGGACGTGACGTTCCACACACACGCAGGGACGTCATTTGCCCCCCCCCCTGATTTTTAGAAAAATGTTTTCGCCAGCGTTTGTGTTATTTAGTTTTTACATGCCCTAAAGGAGTGCTTGATATCGAGTAATCTGAAGTAACTAATGATGATCCAGTGGCGTAACCACGCCCGGGCAATTACGGGCAATGCCCGGGTTACATTGCTTTCTGCCCGGGTTGACAAAATATAAAAATTATGTCTTTATTATTTGGATTTGCTTACTTTTGCACTGCCATGTACGTCATTGCAATACTATTCTAATAGTCTAAAACTAAAGTGTCTGGAATACGTGTCTCACAGGTTCAGTGGCGGCTCTAGGATTTGGCAAGTGGGGGCCGTTGGGGGCAACTTCTAATCATGGGGGCCAACCATTTGTTGTTTAATGTATGTAGCATTAAGTATAGGTCCCAACTGGGGGGCCACTGGGGGGGCCAGGCTCTCAATAGGGGGGGCACGGGCCCCCCTGGCTCCCCGGTGGAGCCGCCACTGCACAGGTTACAGGTATCAGTTAGGAGTGCAGTAATTACTACAGTCGTTTTGTTTGGCAAGTATATGTATCTGCGTGATATATCGAATTTTAGTTATGGCGGTAATCGCCTGTCCCTATGGACCATTCATTTCCTATGCATCTTCCTCTACCGAAGTAGGGTTGCCAGATGCATGGGTAGCCAAAGGAGGACAGAGCCAGACGAAAAGGAGGACAGAGGAGGACATTGTATACATGAAACCAGCTGTGCAGTGATCGTCCATAAATTACGTAACGCGGTTGGGGGGAGTCCGGCCATTTGTTACGAAGTGTGACGACGGGGGAAATGTTACGTAACGCAAAAAATTGAAGTGACCGTTTTTGGCTTGAAAGAGATTTTGAAGAGGAAAAAACAAGGATGACTTCTTTTTTGCTTGTCAGGGTTTATCCAGAGGAAAAATACAAGGATATGAACTTTTTTGCTTGTCAAGACTTTTTGGAGGACGAAAATGGGGGGTCAGCCCGTTGTTACGTAATATTTGAGGGGTCTGACGTTTTGTTACGTCGTGTTACGTAGGGGGTCAAAAAGTGCCAAAATCGCGTTACGTAATTTATGTACGGCCCCAGGTCATCGAGTTGTATGGCTGATGATGACTAGCCGTTTACTGTTTACAGTCTCTGCGTTTGCTACAGTAAATGCTACTGGAAATGAAATTAACATTTTGACCAATGACCATAGACTATTGCATAGACACTAGAGATAGAATGACGAGAGTCGAGTATTTTGGGACTTTGGACAATCGATAGGCCTATTGATATTATTATAACGCTATTTTAATATCGATGATTGTGTAAACTGAGATATCGGGCTAAAACGTATGAAATTCGTCAATACCGCGAGAACGAAAATTGATAGCATACAAAAGCTCAAAAGGAGGACATTTTACAATTTTTAGCTTTGCCGGGAGGACGGAGGACACGGACCTAAAAAGGAGGACATGTCCTCCTTTTGGAGGACGTCTGGCAACCCTATACCGAAGTGAAAGCTATCTACAGCGTAATGTGACAATTGGCGATCTGGCGATGGCTAAAGTTTAGCGTATTGGCGGAGACTAACTCGCAAGACGTCTATTCAAGGCAGCGATCGTTTGCTCAAGACAATGAGCGAACGCCGAGACCTGGTTTTATTGAGAAAACTCAGACAACTGTCAAAAATCCCAGACAACAAAGAAAATGAATGGAAAACAACTACGGCTACCAAACAAGCTGCAACTACTCAAACGCACTGTAATAATTCCATTCAGCGCTCGCGATAAGCCTAGATGATGATGATGATGATGATGATGATGATAATAATAATAATAATAATAATAATAATAATAATAATAATAATAATAATAATAATAATAATAATAATAATAAGCAGTCCATCGAAATCGATGATGACAGATCGCCTGTGAGTCCATAAATGATCTATGACTAGAGTCTGTTTACATTCATATGTGGGTGCGCATATGGCTATATAGTCCAATTTTTGCCGCACACGCTTTTCCACAGTGGTTACATATATAATCCGTTGTAGAGGTGGAGTCTAAGTTTGTACGGTCCTTCCGATCCTGACGCTTTCTTTCAAGTTCAGCTATCCGATTAGCCTCCAAAATCATCGCACCATCGTTGATGACGTTGCGCCAAAGAGTGCGATTGGAGGCCTCTTCTTCCCAATTGTTAATGTTGATTTTGCATTTCTGCATGGTTGCCTTTACCTGGTCCTTGTATCGCTTATACTGACCACCTTTTGTCCTTTGTCCATGGACAAGCTCACCATACATAATAATTTTTGGCAAACGAACATCCTCCATTCGAGAAACGTGTCCAGTCCATCTCAACCATATCCTCGCCAAAGTCGCTTCCACCTTCGTGCAGTTCGCTCTTTTCAGCACCTCAGTGCTTGGCACTTTGTCTTGCCACTTTATAGATAGGATGGATCGTAAACAGCGATTGTGAAAGGCCTCAAGTGTTCTGATATGACGCCGATAGAGAGTCCAACATTCGCTACCATATAGTAGAACGCTCAACACTGAGGCTTTATAAACAGAGATCTTTGTACATAGCTCAATGCCACGAACTTTCCACAGTCGTTGTCGTAGGCGACCGAAACTAGCGGCTGCTTTCTGAAGTCTTGTCTCAATCTCATCATCCAACTTGATCCAAGAGGGCATGTTCATTCAGTATTGAGCCGAGGTACACAAACTTCTTCACTTGTTTAACTTCCGTGCCATCAATCGTTATCCTCACCTGAACAGAGGGAGTTCGAGGGGGAGGTTGATAGAGAACTTCAGTTTTAGATAAGTTGATTGTGAGACCGAAATTTTCCGCCGCATTTGCAAATCTGGAGGATAATTCCTGAAGATCGTTCTGACTGCATGCGAAAAATGCGCAATCATCAGCGTACAGTGAGTCTTGTATCAATTCCTTTAGGACTTTAGTTTTTGCTTTAAGTCTGCCGAGATTAAACAATTTTCCATCAGTGCGAAAACGAACGTATATACCCACTGTTGAATTTCTTGTCGCTTCTTGAATGATAGCAGCATAAAAAAGAATGAACAGAAGTGGAGCAAGGACACATCCTTGCCGGAGTCCGTTTTCGATCTCAAATGCTTCTGACAGGAAGCCAGCTAAGAAAATGTGCCCAGCCATTCCATCATGGAGTTGCTTGACTACTGCTACAAAACCGGGAGGGTAGCCAAGTTTGTGCAGCATCGACCATAGGGCTGATCTGTTTACAGTATCGAACGCCTTCCTGATATCAAAGAAAATTGCGTACAGGGGGAGATTTTGTTAGCGGCATTTTTCCTGTAGTTGCCTTGCACAAAAGATCATATCACAGGTGCCACGATTTGGTCGAAAGCCACATTGAGATTCCGACAGAATTCTCGGTGCTATGTGCTCTTGTAGCCTTTTCGTGAGGATCTTAGCTAGTATCTTCCCAGCAATCGATAAGAGCGATATCCCTCTATAGTTATCACAGATGGACCGATCTCCTTTATTCTTGTAAATCGGAACTATTTGCGCATCCTTTAGATCCGAGGGAACCTTAGCTTGTTTCCAGATGGCAGAGAATAACGGATGAAGTCAATGAGCCAGTGGATTAAGGGCAGCTTTAAAGACATCAGGAGGCAAACCATCAGGCCCTGGTGCCTTTCCGGCCTTCAGTGCAATTCACACAGCAATAAGTTTAGAACTCTTTCAGCAACTCACAGCCAGAAAATGCATTATTCAAACCACTCCATTCCCCCATGATATTCTTCCTGGAGATAGAAATTATAGGGAAGATATTGTACTCGGACTTTTCCAGCGAACGCGACTTCAAATAGACCGACAATTACAAGACCATACGAATTCGCAGATTCGCAAGGTGGCTCTTCTCTAGTCGGATTACAGCCGGTATCTGATCTAGCCGATCCATACATTCGCTCATACATATCGAGGCTTTGCGCAGCCATAAGTACAGCTTTCAGTAAAGACAAATTAGTCAAACACCTAGCTATCTTAGTCACTAGAGTTCTCAAAGGAACCGAATGAATCTATACTCCATTCGTCTTCCCGAATCCTGTTGCTGAAAAGATCACGACCCTTAACGGGCCTATACACAACAAAAGATTTATGAATGCCGACTGATACCAGGGATAGCTGAAGTAGCTTTGACCTGTGCGCTCGAAAGACCCTCGTCGGGTCGGGTCGACCCGCCTTATAGGAGAAAAATGGCAGACGCTTTGAGATTTGACCTTTTTGACCCGAGAGGTACTCCGATTTCCCTGTGTATTTGGTCTGAAACTGGAAGGTCAGCAGTCAGCACTGGGCAACAAGGCACATTGACATTAAAAGAGCATTCCTAAAATTCCTAATTTCCTTTGTATAATATCAGAGCAGGTGGGCAGTGGCGTAACGTGGGGGGGCGGGGAGGGCACTTTGTTGACAGCTCCCGGGCCCCGGGCTGGGGGAGGGCCCGAAGAGGGGTCTAAGCTAGGGTTAGGTTAGGGTTAACCCTAACTTCTTAACCCTAACCCTAGAAATGATGTGCTGACGACCTTTTTTTGCTCGTCAGGATGAAATAGGAGGTGATGACGTTTTTTTGCTCGTCAGCTCGAAACTCTGGGGCCCCCATGGCAAAGATGCCCCCGGGCCCCAAAAGTCACGCTACGCCACTGCAGGTGGGACACCGTGGGTGTGCTTTAAGAGTTGACGCTTATTACAGTTCGCGCCAAGAGTAAATTTATTGTTTTACTCACAATTTCGCGTATAGTCATATTTTTGAAAGGCATAGTTTCACGGACACAGCGTCTGGATTGTAAAAGTTGCCTGCGTTTGGATTTCTCGAGAATTCTAAAGAGCTGAACATAACTGACTTTTGCTTAGAAACATCAGATGACGTATGCCAAACTCTTCGTCGAGTGCAACTAGTCATCATTGCCAAACACTTGCCAGACAGTTAAAATATCGGCGTCGTTGCGAACTCTACTGTAGAAATGAACAGAATAAACAGTCTCAGCCTCTGAATAAGAGCCCAGAGGACAGTTCCTGAGAACTAGATAAAAGTGTAGCCTAAATTGCATACATACCCATGGAAATATTTTGGAGCCAAGAAATCAGCCAAACGTCGTTTCCAAAGTTACTATATTGCAGAATTTCCATGGTTGGCTAATTCTGTTCAGCAGGATGCTGCGTATTGCTTCTATTGTCGTTACCAGAGCAAAGAAAGCTCACCATTTGGTGAACCTGATTGGCAGCACGCAACGGATCAAAGGTAGGGGCCTATGGATTCACTCTTTAAAAGTCATCTGCTGAGCAATTGCGTTGCCTCGTGAAATGGGATCAGTTTAAAATCCTCGTGTTAATTTTAAGAAATATTTTATCGAGTGCCTGTCCATAAATTACGTAAACAAAAGAGGCAAGGGTTTGAAAAGTGTGACAACTGTTGATAAGGCGGAAAGGGGTGGATTAAAATTCGCCCAAAAAAATTGCTTACGTAATTTATGGACAGCCCGTGGTCAGCTGCCCGGGTTACATCATTTTGACTCTGGTTACGCCACTGAACTAATCGTAAAAAAATGACTGACGAGCAAAAAAAGTCGTCAACTTTTTTGCAAACTTGTAACTTGTCAGGCTGTGAAAGTGTTTGCCCCCTGATAAACAGTGAAATGACGTCTCTGCACACACGCACACACACATTGCACGATCGGCAGAAATTTTAGAACTGTACTCGCTGTCGAACACCAAACCACCAGTGTTTATTCTAGGCCTTCTCTGGTGAGGGGATTTCCCTCCCCAGTTTTAAAATTGCCCCCACAATTTTTATATGTTGCATGGGGGATGAAAATTCCTCCCAAAGAGTGAGGACGGGGGGCTTTTATTTTTGGAGAGGGGAAAAATGTAAGGATGACAATTTTTTGCTTGTCAGGGCATTTGAGAAGGGTAAAAATATTAGGGAAGTCGGAGAGTCGGAAGGATGACCTTTTACTGCTTGTCAGTTGTCATCATATTTTGAAAGGAAGATAGGCCTAACCTTTTTTTGCTTGTCAAGGTTTTTGGAGACTCAGACCTTGTTCCCCCAAACATTTAAAAATCCCCCCAATGTCAAGGTGGCTAGAATAAACACTGCCAAACCACCAATCTGTCGAACACCGGACCACCATGATCAGACAAAAGTCACAGTGAACCAGTGGTGTGTGTACAGATATTTGAACCGTTTGTTTATGAGAAAGGATACTTTTCAAAGATTTTCACTTTTATCACAACTTTGAATCAGTTATTTAATAGCCAAGAAGAAAACATTGTGTGATTTATCGTGTAATTGCTAAAATTTATTCCAAACTAAATTTATTCCAAACCCAACTACTATTTTAAATTTAACAAAGTAAAAGTAGAAAGCAGTGTTTTTATATCAGTTTAACAATTTCTATGCGGGGCAATAATGTTACAGTAGGGCCTATATATAAACCGATTATAAAATAATATTATGTAAATAAATACGACATAGGCCTATACAGTGGCGGCTCCACCGGGGGGCCCGTGCCCCCCTACTGAGATACTGGCCCCCCCAGTGGCCCCCATGTTGAGACCCTATACTATATATATACTATATATATACTATATATATATATATACTATATATAAAAATTTACCAAAAATATTTTAAAATTGCAAATTTGCCAAAATTGGCCCAAAAATTGCCAAAAATTGTCAAAATTGCAAACAAAATTGCAAAAATTGCCTAAAATTTGCAAAAAATGCCTAAAATTTGCACAAATTGCCTAAAATTTGTCAAAAAATTTTCTCGCCCCAAGAAAAGTGTGAAACGACGCTACTGTACTTAATACTACATACCTAACAACAAATGGTTGGGCCCCCATGATTAGAAGTTGCCACCCCAACGGCCCCCCCACTTGCCAAATCCTGGAGCCGCCACTGGGCCTATATGGAGCTAAATGTAGCATTTCGAAAACATTAAGTTAAATAATAACAAAAGTGTAAAAGTGGGCTGCCGTTTTTAAGTTCTCCGGGCAAAATAGCTAAAAAATTAATAGGGTCGTCCATAAATTACGTAACGCGATTTCGGCACTTTTTGACCCCCTACGTAACGCGACGTAACAAAAGTCAGACCCCCCTAAAATATGACGTGACAACGGGCCGACCCCCCATTTTCGTCTTCCGAAAATCTTGACAAGCAAAAAGGTCATCCTTGTATATTTTTTCCACTCCAAAATCCCTGACAAGCAAAAAAAGGTAAAGGTCAAAGGTCATCACTTAATTTTTCCGTTACGTCACATTTACGGAAACCCCTCGTCACACTTCGAACGTAACAAATGGCCGGACCCCCGCCCCTAACCGCGTTACGTAATTTATGGATGACCCCAATGGTAAAATAAAATTTTAATTGTAATTTTAAAATTATAAAATAAAATTTAATCTAAAATTTTAAAAATTGCTTAAATGTTTAAAATTAAAAAAACTGCTAAAATAAAATTGCCAAAATAGGCCTCCTAAATACTTTCTAAAATAGTCCCCTAAAGTTAAAAACGGGCCCATTAAAAATAGACCCCTTAAAATTGCTAAAATGGGCCCCTTAAAATATGCAGGCCCACTCGGACCTGATCCGACCTTGGATAGCAAGATTATATAATTTATATTTAATTTATTTATTTGTACTCATATTTACAGAAGTGTGTTGTTAGGCCTATCACATAGTTTTCTAGAATCTAGATCGCATAATACTTCCGATTTTTCTCACGAACACGAACTACTTGCGGTTGTAATAAGCTCGCACGCAAGAAACACTGGTCATTCTGTGCAAACGCAGCAGACCTGTTAAAAGCATGCTCTAAGTATTTGTCAACATAATTTGAGAATGCTGTTAAGTAGTACACCAAAATCTCATACAATACGTTTTTTCCGCCTTACGCCCTAAGCGCCTTTGAATTCATGTTTGACAGGCGTTTATTGCATTAATTTAGTGCATTTTTCATATTCGTGTACGTAAACTTCTCAGCTATTCTAGAGCACCTTTGAGAAAGTAAATGTTGACTTCTGTCCCTTTGGAATTTCGTTTTTATATTCTACTATGACACGTTTGCAAGTCTTTAGTGCAGGTCATCTATCCCTCTACGGACCTACGGGTCTCATCTAAAGATTGAACGCAGACTATTTTGAGCGACATCTTCTTGAGAACAGTCTAGTTAAACTGAATGACCCTGCAGCTCCTTAAACTCAGTGCAAGCCTGCACGTTTTAAGGAATAATAGGCTTAGATCCAGAGAAATACAATCAAAGTTCTTGACTGTGCGAAACGTCACTGATTACAGAGATTATTCGTAGGATTGATAAAACCGAAGTTTACAGTACAGAGCGTTTCAACTTGGAACAGCATATTGCTTTAATTAATTGATTACTTGAATAGTAAAAGAGCAGAATTGCGCATCTGACGCAGTCTTCATCTTCGTGTAAATGCGTTTATAAAGAATCTTTATTGTCGTGAAAATGAATGTCAAACAAAGGCATACTCGTTCGCAAAGTCTGTCAGAATCTGCTACTGAAACTCGGAAAAGATCAGAACGTAAATTGTCGATTAATGAAAATACATTTAGGCCAATTTTTCAACACAACCAGAATAAAGAGGATCAGATAGACACAGAGAATTTAGTGTTATATTCATTAGATAACGAACGTGTGCATGATGACGTGGGACGGCAAAAAGAAACTAATGACAACTCGGCGAATAGTGACAATTTAACTCAGATTAAATTGGCGTCGAATGAAGTAGGGAAAATGTCAGAATTAAAATCAGACATACTTCCAGTGCTAACTGATAATCACGGTATCGGCTGCGAAATAGTTCCAGATTATCTGAGAGCCGATAGAATTGATAAGCTTTCGACTTATTCAAATGTTAAAAACATGAAAGTAGTTATGAGCTCAGAAGCAATTATTGAGAACTACGATGAATGTAATGATTTTCAGCAGTCTTCACTGAAATGCATAGTAACGGGTCTACAACCAAAGAGTACGAGACGGAGCATCAGTCCAGGACCAGCAACAGTTCTCAGAGACGAAATTATCCACCTTCCTTATGACAACAGATACCGAAGGGCAGCTCTGAATGTTGAAATCAAACCAAACATTGATGCACTAGAAATACCCGTCCCAATACAGCTCGTCAAAGTCAATACATTTTATGACAAACAGAGCAGACCATATTCAAGAAGAACCGAAACTTGTTCGCGTAGAATGATATTGTCAAATCAGGAAATACGCAAACACTTAGACCAAAAACCTCTGACATTCAGTTTTCATACTGGCACAAGATCAAGATCTCAAACTAGAATGTACGAACCCACGACTTTGAGAGAATATCGGACAAAACCCATTAGGTTTGCCAGCATGAGCTCTTTGAGTGACATCAGTTACAAGAACGTGCTATTGGTCGCTATGGATCGGGTTTCACCTCTAACTTTCCCCACATTCCATTGAGACATCATTATCAGCTTAGAGATAGCACCATATGGAGCACGCCAGGCATTGAGATTACTAATGAAAGGAGTATTCCAGCACCAATTAACAATGGATGGTTGACGACAATGGAGTCCAACAAGTGGCACACATTAGCTGAGAAAGTTGTCACTAAGGAAAGAAATGTTGCACCAGTTGACAAAAGATGGAATGCTACAACCACAGAAATTGTCACTGAGAACAAATATGCTACACCTCTGGGCCATGAACGGACCACCACAAACACAAATATTGTCACTGGTGGAAGAAATCTTGAAATTATAGATAACGGACCGATTAATGCATCCAGGGAAGTTGTCGCTGCAAAAAGAATCATAGTACCAACGGACAAACAATGGAAAACCGAAATCACAGAAACTGTCAATGAAAGTATGAATACTACACCCATGGACAAGATATGGAACACCACAACCACTGATAAAAGAAATCATGCGCTAGAAAGCAACTGGATTACTACTGTTAGAGTAGATGAAAAAAGAAACAGTCAACCATGGCTGAATATGAAAAATGCTGCAGAGGTCACTGGAAAACTACATGCATCTGGTGATAACATAAAGAACTTTACACATGTAGAAGGATGTTCCATAAAAGAAGATTTTGCACCAGCCGACAACCCAAGCAAAGAGCAACGAGAAATTGGCATTGAAAAAATAAATACTGGAACAACTAACGCTCATATGAATTATAAAACTGTAGAAACTGCGGAAGACATCATAGACAGCGTATCAAATCAATCTTATAGTGCAGGTATATGTGAATTTTATAGTACAGGTCCAGCGTTAAATAAAATGCCGCGAATACAATCAGAATGCGAAAGAAGATACCACATATTTGACACTGTGGTCATTTGTAATTTCGACAGCAAACAGGGTTTTAGCACTCACAGCCACGTGAGCAGTAAAGGAAAAACATGTTCGATGTCAGATATGAAACATGAAACTTTATTCAACTTTAAATGCTCTCCAATAGATATTGGTGGTGACATCAACACTCAATTAAGCAAGTCAAGGAAAAAATCAGGAGATATTCATCCAAAAACAGGTACACTTCACATGTTTGACATTGATTCTATAAATGACAAAAAGTCAAATAATGACTTCCTGAACCTTCCACAAAGCACTAATAAATTTGCTCCTGTCCATAAAGCATCATCTTTTCCAGAAATATCTGATGTAAATAACTTTTCTGCAAACTCAGACAGATCACAATCGACGGAAAACATTGAAACGACGGAACGCTTTGGAAAAAGAACAACTTCGACAGACAGTATAACCTATGTATTTGTAACTAAAACCAGAAGACCAAGCTCTACAAAATTAGATAAAGATAAAATAGGAAAGCTTCTTCGTCAAAAGTCTGATCCCACATTGGAAAGCTCCAATGACTTTGATAGTTCTGACGACCACTTCTTTGTGACACGAAACGATTCATTAAACAAGCAAGCCCAAACGTCAGATGTATATAGGTATGAAGTTGATGAAAAAGAAATTTCTAGTGATAGTGATTTTGATGAATCAAGAGAGATCCAAAAAATTAAAAATAAGTCGAACCAGCTTAAGCACCGGCTTCATAAAAAATACAGCAGACCTCAAAGAGTGCATTCAAAAAACCACATCATAATAGCAAGTCCCCGTAAATCTGCATTTGCAGCAAACTCTTCAGCCAGCATTTTGTCTAATGAACAAGCATCAATTGACAGGCTACGAATTTCACAAGATTTATCTCAAGTTCAAGACGTATATGTCATACTCGATAAATCAGATGGCGAAAAGAGTACAAAATCGCTGAGTTCTGCAGAAGAAGAACTTATTAAATCTGCTGTTTCAGCTTATCTGAATGATACCGAAGTTACATCATCATTTGCTAATCGGACAGCCCAGTCTAAAGACCAGAAGCATATCCCGAACACTAGGATGAATAAAAAGCAAGCAGATATGCTAAGTAATCGATCAGACACGCTAATGCCACGAGCAAAGAGAAACATACAAATTATATTCGACAACGCAGGTAGACCAGCGTCACCAAATAATGCAACACATACTCAACAAAAAGATCATGGAAAACCACAAAATACTTATATGACCACACAAAATCTATCGGAAGTCAAAGCTTTACCGATCAAAAATAAAATAATCACACTGAAGTGCAGAGATGAAGAACCGAGAAATTTCACCATAAATCATCAGTGGCACAACAAGCCAAATGTTATTAGGATCTATTTGAAAGAGCAAGTAACGAAATCTCAAGCAGCAACATCAAAGGCAATGCCTTCTCGATTGAAGACAGTCTCAGAGCTGCAAAGTATTGGCACTTTCGCCGGAAATCAGAATTCATGTGAAAAAACTGAGCAACAAAAAAATTCAGGCTGGGTTCGTGATCACACTTTTATTTCAAATGATTTTGATAATGACACTGACAATGAATTAGAGAGGCTACGCAGAGAAAGACAAGAAGTGCTTGAATTGCTCACAAGAGACCAAAAATCTTCAAAGATGCAGGTAAGTCTAATCTAGCTATTTATTCACTTTATAGCTTTCAGGCTGTGCATCTATTAAACATTTATTATTTATTTTATCTATCAACCAAATTTTGATAGACCAAATTAATGCTAAGAATTAACTTGAACACCAAAACGAAGAATGCACTTGTACCGAAAATTGCAGTTGACAGTGTCATTGTACACCTGCAATCTGTTTTTTATGGTCAGAGATGAATCATTATGTGATGTAATGTATATGTGATGTAATGTTTTTGTCTTTTTACCTACATATATAAACCCCTTCATTTGAATGTTATAATGCTAATCTCTTATCAATGTTAACATTCTCCTGTTTTTGTGTAACATTACATAGACAATTATAGAAGTTCCTCTTGATCCTTGACCATATGCATAATAGTGATTACGTTATACTGTGACATTCTAGATTAACCAACTATCGGGATTCCAGGATCCCTTAGGTTAATCTTGTTTGTTTCCAGGATCCAATTGTTTTTATTTACTTAACATGTAATGTCCTTTTCATTTTTCCACCTTAATTAAGTTAATCTTGTTTGTTTCTGCCAGCTCATTAGCGGCAATATTTTCCATTTATCTTTTCCATGGTAATGTCATCTATTGTTTTATTTACTTCTTTGATGTTATCCATCCATGTAATGTCCTTTTTCATTTTTCCACCTTTTTAATTATTCCCATTATATATATATATATGTTTATAATCGAATTGATGATTACTGTATGCTTTTGGAAATAAATAAACTCATTCATTCATTCATATAATGTAATGAATGACTTTAATAGCACTTCTTGTAATTTTACTAAGAGGCACTCCCAGCTTTATCGCTTAATAAGAAAAATGAGACTTTAGTCCTCGCAATGAACTGAGCATGGAAGAAGTAAGACAAAAGAAAGTAAATGAACACAGCCTATCCCAGAGATCATCCAGTTACTCTGAATGAGCGAGTACGCTTTGCTGTCTGATTTGAGATAATAAATCTCGATAGTATTTTACGGTTTTTTACCCATAGTCTCGTGGTCTTTAACACCCACTGGTTCACCCAGTGAACACGAGAACCCGTTCCTTTCCCCCTATAAAAATATATAATAAAACTTAACTTTCTTAGTCTATAATTAATTTTGTCCACTTGTCTTTTACTGGTTTTGAAGCATTTTTAAAGATAGCGTTACTCCCTATGTTTTGATGATTACTGCTTTTGAAATTGTATTCATTCATTCATATAATGTTAATGACTTTAATAGCACTTCTTGTAATTTTACTAAGAGCAGTTCCAGGGTTTCTTGGTGAACTGGGGAGATGAATGAATTCATCCCAGAGAAAGTTGGTAGGGGATGAAAATAGAAGGAAAAAACTAAACTTTTTAAAGATAGCGTTACTCATGTTTTGATAGCTTTATTGTACAGGTTACCAGTGGCAGTTCCAGGGTTTCTTGGTGGGGGGAGATGAATGAATAAAAACTTTGCAGAAAAAGGGAATTTTACCCATAATTTTACGGCGCTTTTACCAAAAAATAGGTTGACAAGCAAAAAGGTCATCCCAGTTAGTTTGACTAGACTTCTACCCAAAAGATAGGTTTTCACAAGCAAAAAAGTAACTCCGAAAGTCCTGTGGGGGATGCGTCCTCACGTAGAACCGCCACTGCAGGTTACCCACCACTGCCTGACTTGCATTACATACTTCAATAAATTAATTGTAGCCAATAAAATACGAAATACGAGCGTTCTGTTTTATTTGATTTGATTAGGTTGAACTTGCAGAAGCTGAGCTCAATTACATCTATGGCCAAACAGACACTTTGCTAACCAATATTGAAATACAGAAGACAAAACAAAGACACAAACCAGTGAGAGCTCCAGATGACATTGAATTCCAGCTGAATGTAGAAAAAAAAAATTTTCGTCATCGCCATAACTTTTCTAAGGATCTTGGCAAAAATAATTTCAGTGTAAATTCCGATGGCAAGAATTCTGAAGACCAACTTAATTTTAAAGACAGATTTTCACATACAGAAGATCAAAGAAACTACGGCTGCTCCGTCAAATATATTTCTCAAGTCAACGAAGACAGAAAATGTAAAGATTGTACCATTTTAAATACTCCCAAGATTTCTTCATGTACCTTAAAGACTTGCAACTGTTCGTCTTGTAATCTATCGCTAAATAGGCGAACCAGCTGCGACCTCTCCTTCCCTGCTGCTTTTAATAATCACAAAAATGGCAGCATACCACGAAGTCACATCATTTCTAGCTGTCTTGCGAACTCTCATCATTCAAAACAGAGCATGTCGATTTGTCAGAAATGTCCAATATGTTTGCTTAAAAAGCAATTATCGCAAAGTTGCTCGGATTTGTTCGGAATAATGAAATTCGGGGATTCTCTTGAACAGGACATCAAGTCAACACCAGAAGACGTTTTACAATTAAATAACCGGAAAAGTGACTGTACTAAAGGTACTTTGATTAATAATTCAAGACGTCTGCCGAAACTTACGCCTCATTGGAACAATGGTATAATTCAAGACAGTAGTTCATCATCGACTTCCTCACAGTATAGTATACTGAATGGTCCTCAGGCACAAGGGTAAGTGAAAGAAATAAGACAGCGAAACACTGTCGTTATCGACAGGGTTGTCTTGCCATCGTTTTCTTATTGTGGTGTATTGCAGTTAGAACAATAGGCCTATTTCGTAAAACACTGGTCGACTTATGGTAACTTTTATAGTGATGAGCCACTGTGAAAACTCTGCAGGTGCAGGTCAAAATGGGTACAGTTGAAGTTTGTTTTAGTTGACTGCCGGGACTGATGATGAAATTTACGAGATTAATACTGAGTAGGTAAGTAAAATCTTGTGAATTCTATAGGGGCTGTCCATTAATTATGTCAAGAATTTTTGACCCCTCCCTTGTAAACAACTGTCAACTTTTAGTGACCCCCTATAATTATGTCAAAAAACGTTTGAGCCCCCTAAGACCAGTAACGGGTCCCGAAAAAGTTTATGTTATTATTTTTTGTGTGGTGATGACCTGTTCCCCTTTTTTGCTCATCAAGTGTCAAAATGATTACCATTTTTGCTTCTCAGACTTTTCTTCATTGTAATAAATAGTATTCATGAAATTTCCTATTTTTTGATTTGTAAAAAGTGAAATTGTTGACGTCAACTTTTCTTGACCCCCTCTTCCCCTGTCAATAACTGTCAAAATTTTTCAAACCCCATCCCCTATTTTGTTGACGTAATTAATGGACAGCCCCTAGTGCTTTTGAAGCAGGCACCACAGCAGCTGCCTATCTACAAGGGCATAAAACACAGGGGGACGGTCCCCCAATAATTTGTTAGAGGGGGACAGATTATCAATTATCCCCTCAATGTTTTGTGCCTTATGGTAAAATCACACATAACAGATGACCGTTTTTTATTTGCTCATCAGGGTATTATTTGGCCAGGGAAAAATATAAGGATGACGTTTTTTTGCTCGTCAAGACTTTTAGGGAGACGAAAAGGGGATTCTATCCCCAATGTTGACGCCAGGTTTACGCCACTGCTTATCTAGGTCAGAGGTGGCCAACCCGCGGCCTCCGGGCTGACACTGCTCCACTGTATTGTTTTATTGATAGACTTCTTATTCTATATAGCCTAATACAACTTACATACATTTCTGTTCTTCTTACCCACCCATCTCCCTCCCCTTCTCACATACTTATCCATCATTCCCCTACAATGCCCCCCCCCCCCTCCCCTCCAAACCATACTCGACCGTACAGAGGCGGCACCAGACGTTTGAGAGTAAGGGGGGGGGTTAAGGGTTAACCTTTGCATTTAGGGTTAGGGATAACCCTAAAATAACCCCAAATTGATAATCTTAGAAATAGCCCTGCTTCCTCCCATTCCCACACACTAGACACTTCCCTCCCTGGCTGCGTCTAGTGCGGCCTCCCTTGGAACGGGGGTCCAGAGGTTTCTCCCCAGAAATTTTTTGAAATCGTAGATGCTCCTACATGTGTTTTAGAGCATGTTGGACACAAAATCACAGGTCTGGTATCAATAGGTTCCATGTCTGTAATTTCTTATGCTTAAGTCAATTTCAAATTATTCTGCTTCGATTATATGCATGTTACTGTAAGTCAAAAATTACTTGTCTTTGGCCCATTCTAGTGTCAATGCTAGCAAGAGTAAGAGTCACGTGGCAGATGCTACTGATCAAGCAAATCTTGAAATCTTGTTTTAAACCGCTGTAAATCTATTCAGTGTCACAACTCACATTAAGTGGCAAAAGGCAACAAAAAGTAGACAGCAGGCAAGGAAATTGCTGATGAAAACTTCAAACCACAGTTACTAGTTAAAAAGCAGTAGGCTAGTTAAGCCATAGCAATTAACAGACATCCAATACTATCAATCATTGTTCAGTTATAGGACTTGTACAATTGATTCTGGTCTCAAGTATATAACACTACATTTAATAGAACTTTGCTCGCCTATCCAGTCGTTCAGCAAAGGTGTTTAGCTTTGCAATATCCAATGTACGATTCTTGTGAACAAACAAACGTTTAAGCCCGCAACGCCATCCTGTAGATATATACAGTTGAGAACGCTTGATACTTAGACTAGTAAAACCGATCCTCAATCATCCCTTACCCCCCTCACAGAAATTTTCTCTGCAATTTCGCACGAATCTCACGGGTGGCCCTGATGGCAAGTGGGGGTTCAAACGCCCCCGTGGCCCCGCCAATGCGATCATATCCATTGCCAAATCGTTCGTTGCCCAGTTGTTACATACCGAATCTAACTTTGTGTCTCTGATTGCTATGGTCTGAACCACTATAGGCTTATCAGTTATAGGCGTAGCTAAGACACCACAGTGTATTCAATTATGAATCATATTTATTCATGCTTGTCTTAAGTGATAAGTTATAGCCTTCACATATTAAAACCTGCAGAAACAATAAACGTACATACCGGTAGACTGATTTGACAAATTCAAGTGTCTAGAGCTTGAAAATGGCCTCCTGTATTAGGCTTGCCCGGGTCCCCCAAAGAGGTTAAAGCGACCCTGCAGTGATGTGGTCCGTTCTATCGATTGGCTGCCATGCAAGCAATGTGCTACAGATCCATTGCTAACGACTCTACTAAAGACGGAGGCTAACACGTTTGTGCCACACATTACAAAGCTGTTTAACAATTCTCTGTCATCAGGGACTGTTCCTCGAGAATTTCAGTCAGCGTACATTACACCTATACTGAAGAAACCTGAACCTGACACATCAGGTGTTAGTTCTTACCGGTCTATATCCAATCTTTCAATGTTGAACAAACTACTTAGATGCATGGTAGCTGTGCAACTGGTTGACTATCTGAATGCTAACAACTTGCTGCCAAACTTACAGTCAGCATATTGCAAAAACCACTTGACTGAGACTGCTTAGCCAAAGTTCTAGGTGATATTGTTACATTCTTCAAGCGTGGGATACTGACAATTTAGCACTGCCAACACTCCTGGATTTATCCGCTGCGTTCGATACAGTAGATCATGAAATTCTGCTAAGGCGTCTGGAGACCTAATATGGGCTGGGTGGAGTAGATCTCAGCTGGCTTCGCTCATACTTTAGTGGACGCACGCAATGCGTATGTTGTGCAACATCTTCCTCCACTGCAAGGTGCATTATGCTGTTCCTCAAGGCTCAGTTCTGGGACCAATCCCCTTCCTCCTGAATATGTCGGACTTACACCGTCTTATTGAATGACATGGTCTGTTGCCCCATTTGTACGCAGACACACAGGTGTATGGGGTGGGCCATTGTTTTTTCTAATATATATAAATGATATCAATGAAGGATTACCATCAACTCTGATAATGATGCTCAAATTTTACAGGAGGATCTCAGAAAAATGTATCAGTGGTTTGTGGACTGGCAGATGCCTTTTAATATCGACAAATGTTCTGTAATGCATGTTGGGAAATCTAATAATGGTAATGAATATGCTCTAGGGAGAAGGTTCTAACCACCACAGAGGAAGAAAGAGATTTGTTGGCAATCATCCATGGCTGCTATATCAATGATTTGTTTGTTGGAAGTTTATTGTATGTTGATGATATCTTATTGGTGTCACACTCTATATCCGGCATGCAACACATGCTGGATATTTGCACCAATGACTTTGTGGATTTGGATTTGAAATTTAATGTGAAGAAATCTATGGTCATGAGGATTGGGACACGTTGCAATATCGCATGTGCTGTATTGATCCTGGATGGTGTTGCCATGTCATTTGCGGAGGAAATTAGGTATCTCGGAGTGACACTGAAAAAGGGCAGGCACTTCGGGTTATCTATTTCGGAAGCTAAATTAAAATTTTTTCGTACGTTTAACTGCTTGTATAGTCGCAGCAGAGCTGCCGCTTCTGAATTTATATGCGTTAACCTGGTAAAGAGCTATTGTCTACCTATTGTATTGTATGGCATGGAAGCCACATGTCCAAACAAAAGTAATCTTAATGCTCTTGACAGACTGATTCGAGTAGTTGTGTGCAAAATTTTTAAAACATGTGAGGCAGATAATGTCGAGTATATCAGAGTCCTGACGGGTTTGGATAGTATGCATGCTATTGTAGAAAAGCGACAAGCATCCTTTGTTAATAGATATGAGAAGCCACTGTACTTTGCTCAGTGCATTACTAGAATTTGTCTGAGGGCAGAGGCTGTACTGTGTAAAGTTTGTGCTTAGTTTATTTGTTTATTTTTTTTATTTTTTTATTATTTAGTTTTGTTAAGTTGATTTGTGTTTTCCTTGGTTGTGTACTACTGGTTGTGTACTACTTTTTTATGCTGTGCTTGTCACGAATAAAGATGATTATAAAGGTAAGAATCCATCTCAACAATGAATGGAGACAGCAAAAATGGCAACCAAATGTTGGGAATGATGAAAAGAACAATAGTAAGTAGAGACAGAGATACTGTGTTCAGGCATGGAATCAATTTCTGAAAAGATATATAACTTTTAGAAAAATTGCAGACAAGCAACAAATATGGTCAATGGATACCATAATTTAGGGTAACAAAAAAGCCTTCAATATTGTGGATTGACAACATTAGAAAGAAGAAAGAGGGGATTTGATAGAAACATACAAAATAATGACTGAGAAAGTAGATGTGTCATATGATAGATTCTGTACATACTACAGCAGCACATAAGAGGCCACATATGCAAACTGTTTAAGCAGAGGGTGGGACCACGAAAGAAATTTTTTTAGTGCAAGGGTTGTGGACAAATGGAACAGTTTGGACAAGGTGGGAGTGACAGCTAAAACAGTACACTGTAAACAGATTCAAATGTTATCTCAGAAAACTATAGGCTATTGAATGTGAAGAGTAGCTACAGTGGTTTTTCACACAGGCTTACCGGTACTTAGCCTCCTAAACCACTTTGATAAATCATGTTATTATTTCTCATACCTGGAGGCAGGATGTTAGAGATGTGTGGGTATATCCGTACCCACGGGTATACCCTACCTGTACCTGCAGGTATACTGTACCCGTGGGTACGGGTAGGGTACACATTTGATGGTTACGGGTCGGGTATAGCGTTACGGGTACGGGCACACCCGTTTTTACCCGTAAAAACATGACATTTTCATTTCTCACTACTATAGCAAATTAGCAATGCAGTAATAGAAAAAATATTATTGACTAAAGCGTATTTGTGTAACTTGTATATCGCGTTTACTTTGTTGGACAGTTATGGGCTATGCCACTGCATGCATTTTACTTACTGAAAGCATAAAGAAAATACAAATGGCATTATTTGACTAACCCTAACTGTTGTTTAACTTCAGCTCTAATGCTTGCCCATAGCTAAACTATATCTACTAAATATTTTAAACAAGCCCATCGAGTCTTCTATAAGTTCTAATCCATGTCCGACATACATGTAGGCTTAGGCTAGCTGTATTACACAATGTTATCAATCAGTAGTTCACCAGTACCACAGAAAGAACTGGGCCTACTATTTGCTAAGTGGATTACCCCAATTCCTAAGTCCTAGATCTGTCCTAATCTAAACATGTGCCTCTTTAAAAAAATTCTTGTCAACATATGACACATTTAAAAAATGTACACTGCTTTTATTAATACATTAATGTTGTTGCCACTCTATAGTCTCTAGGAACGGATATGGGTACAGGTCCTCGTACCCATAGGTACGGGTAGGGTAAGGAACCTTTTGCATGGGTATGATAGGCATTTTGCTTTCACCCACACATCTCTACAGGATGTACAGCAACTTGCCTCCCATTACATTCATCTTAGATCATACCTCGGAGAGCCTAACCACCCAGTTACCTTTCATTACCTTTGTCGAGGTCTGTAACAGTCCCATTTGCCAAAATGCCTAACTTTGCCACTTGCTTTGAGATATCCAGAGTATACATTTCATTATGGATTTTGCTTGATTGTGATCTGGGAGATCCCCATATTCCTTTTCTAGGAGCCTCTTGCAGTTATGACTTTCATTGCAATTTATTTAACAGTACCTACTGTATTTTGGTTTAAATACTGTACTTACTGAATTTTTGCGAACTAGGCATATAAATAACGGATGGTCTGAAGCATCCCAAAGCAAAATTACTGGACCAAACGATTTGACAATAGACCAGTCTACTCAAATAGGATGAAATGCACTATTTTGTTTGTGTAGATTTGCACCCGTTTTCTGAAAAAAGGAGAATCACTGCAGGAATCCAGTTGTGGCACTGCTATTGGCAAACTTGTCAGATCCTATTGAAGAATTTAAATGCAGTACGGACTATTTTGTATTGATTGGTTATTCTGAAATACATTTCCAGTTCAAAAGTAGAAAAGACATGAGAAAAAGGATTACAGATATGTGCATTAATAATTATTTTACAGGCTTTTAGTCTAGACTGTTAAGTACTTAAATTTGATTTTTAAAATGTCATGGCACTAAATGTTGCCATGTTCAATGATCTAAAAGAAATCATGAAATTTAATTTGGTGGCATGATGGTTAGTTGTAATATGTATTTGTAGTTCATCGTGAAGTTCTTTAGTTCTAAATTAAATGCTTATGAATCAGCTTTTATCCAGCATTTTCTGACATAACCTAGTCTCTGCTGTCTTGACCCAATCAGTTTCATTGCATATTGTGACTAAATATCAACGTACTTAGTGTGTTTCACAGAATATCTTAACAGCTTAACTGCCTCAATATATATTTTCCTGCATGAGAAATAAACTCCAATTCCATGATCGAATTCGAGTAATGGACTAATCCGAATGATCCAACGTTCTGAAATATTGAGTTTAGTTTCCATGTATGGGATTTGAACATTCATAAAGTATGTCACGCCTGAAGACGAGCTTTTAATGGTTGCAGTTAACTTAGAGTTAAGTTGTTCCTTTGCCCTCCTCTGGAAGGAATCAGAGATGTGCGGATAGCGGATAGATCCGCAGGCAGATTCAGGTCTGCAAGAATTTAATGGATCCGTGGACCTCAGCAGACCCAAGTATCAAATAACTGGTGGACGCGGAATATCCGTGGACCCTGGCAACTGGCAACAACAGTGTCATGCACGCACACACACACACACACACACTGTGCATTGCTATTTACTACCTTCTCAAATTACCTCCCTAAATTGTTTGGCTATGGCTCGGTTTCCATTGATCAGAGCGGTAATTACGGCTGTGATCAACAGAAACGCTAAGTTAGGTGGTTGACATCAGAGATCAGACTCTCTCACGGGAGACGACTTCAGACAAGTCCAAAGACCAGACAACCCACATCGTCTGTGTCTGCCGAATGAGGGTTTTAATTACATGTCATTAATAGATATGTCACCCAACACTATGACAACGCTGTTGGTAATTTAAAGAGGTATTGGGGAATTTGGAGCTCCTTTTATTATTGAAATTTGGTAACCAATTTATTGATACCTAAATTTGCTTTGTAAAACATCAAACTTATTTACTATCTGCAAATTCGGATCCTCCGCAGTTCCTGACAGCGGAAACGCTCGCAGATGCGGATCCCGCGGTCTCAAAATTTTTGGATCCGCACACTTCTGGAAGGAATACATAATATTGATGATTGCTTTTTTCTGTTGTCCATTTAATTTGGGGAAAGGCATTAAAATTCAGAAACGTATACTATATTTCAGGCTATATAGGCATAAAGATAATTTTACTGCTTGCTATACTCCGTGAAGGAAATTTTGGGGGTAGGGTACAGTCCTAGCCCAAAATAGCCCTCCCAACATTTTGGTCAAATTTTGTTCCAAGCCCAATAGCAAAAATTACAGGGGTGATTGTAAAGGGGTGTAAAACATCAAAAATTTTGATTTACTATCTGCTCATTGCTCGAAATGACTCTGCAGTTTTCAATCTGAAAACCCGAACAACTCCGTATATTTCAGGCTGTATAGAAGCTAGAAAGATGCGGTTTGCACCAAGTTTAGCATTTTTATTGCTCTTTCAACCATGCGTGCCAAAAAGAAAATTGTGGGGAGGTCCACTCAAAAAATTTCCCCAAAAAATTTCAAGGCGATCCGGTGACCCCAACTGTGAGCTTTTTAGAAGAATTGGAACAGAATGGTGCAAAAATTGAGATCGGCCCAGAGCTATTTTTTCAAACCAGACCCGAGGAAAACAGGTTTGGATAAAATGAAATCATTCACAACATTAAGAAAGTGCTCCATTATCAACATTGATAGTCAACTAAATCGAAGCGGAGTCCCGGACAGCCTCAAATGCAATCGATGGTTATGTGCAATGACGGAGGTTGCCAATGTGTTAGAGGCTTTGTAAAATGAAATCATTCATTATCATTATCAACAAAACAGGCCTCAGTCGGTTATGTGACGTTAAGAGATGTCCACTAATTACAACAAAACAGGGAGGTGGTTAAGAGATGCGACGTCAACGATTTCATTTTGTTAAATAATCAAAAAATAGAAAATTTCATGGAATACTATTAATTTTATTGCAGCGGAATAAAGCCAGACATGCAAAAAAGGCCATCACCACCATATTTTGACACTTGATGAGCCAAAAAAGGTCTTGTCGCTGAAAAAAAATAATAACCTTCTAAACGTTTTAGGGGGACCTGTCAATGTAATGTAATGTAACAGTGTTCTTATATAGCACTTCTTCAGTCTTGATAAAAAACCACTCCGAAGCACTCCAGCTGCGGTAAGTACTGTCAACATGGCAAAGCCAAAGTCGGAAGCACTGTTAACAGCGTTGACGCCTCTGCGGATCGGAAGATGGTCTTTAATATCCACTCATATGGTAACAGGGAGTTCACCGTTGTGATGAAATCCAAAGGTGAATTCCTAAGAGACCGACCTTCCACAGGATGTTCCCAACACAGAGACGCCAATGAATGACGGAAGATGTTGATAGTCCGCTAGACGGTAGACGGAATTCGCGACGTGGAAAAGTCCGGCATTGAATTCCCATGTGGCGGTCTTCCGTGAGAATAATCAGCCACCGAGTAGGTTCCTGCCACCGAACTCATCAGATCCAACAAAGATGGAAAATTCCAACAAAGATTGGAGCAACAGTCGATCAAGTCAAACAATTGCCAAGAAGGGCAACATTCCAGATGCACAAACACACGCTGGCGATGACAGCCATTGTGGTGGACAAGATGGCGCACTTGACGATAACGACCGACCGAAAACGCCCAGAACCGTCGGAAAAATATAGAGGACTGAGTAAACTCCTTGAAAACCGACGAGCAAGAACTAAATCCTCTCATTTGGCACAAAAAGCAAACGAAGAATGTCGAATCCTGGCTAGATCAGCGACATAATCCAAATGAACAAACACACGCTGGTAAACGGAAATCTACCGGAAACTGTATATGATGATGATGATGTTAGTGGGTCAAAAGTTTTTGACATAATCATAGGTGGGTCACTGAAAGTTTGACAATTGTTGACAAGAGGGGGAAGGTGTCAAAACATGCCCAAAAATTGTTGATGTAATTAATGGACAGCCCCTTTGATTTTCAAAGTTCCTTACAAAAATGTTTTGAAAAATGGCAATTACATGTTAAAATAGACTACTGGGACTGATCAGATGCAAGATAAATGGTCTCTTTAAATTTGTGATTGAAAACACGATCTTCAAGATTTTGGTGCTATAATTAATAATCAGTGGCATAGCCAGGACTTCAGAATAGGAAGGGGGCACTTTGACATTTTCCGGCCAAAACATCTTGACGCTCGTCAAAAAAGGCCGTTGTCACAAACGCTACTCACTGGTGTTGGATGAATCTCACAACTGGTCTGAATAGGGAGGTTGTGCCCCTTCCCATGGCTATGCCAATGATAATCTGCCGACTCAAGAAATCTGTAAGCTCCTAAATTTCCTTGTCGACTTATACATGGGTCATAGCAAATTACATAATTTTTGACAAAAAAACGGGTCGACATATCTGTGAGGTCGACTTGACCGCGAGTATGTATGGTAGGCAGAAATCAAAGAAGAGGCAAGACACAAGAGGAATGGAAACAATGCAGCCCAGGACCTGTCCCAGGACAGAGAACACAATAATGATGATGATGTTCTACAGATCAAAATTAATATACACTCCATGCATGTAGACATGTAAATTAATTATTGATTACTGCATAGTCTACTTGTCCAGTTGAAAGTATCACCTGTCTCTTTCCATTTGATTTGGATACATTTTATTTTTATATAAGGGCCTAATGTAGTCATATTGGCTTCTTCTATGCACAGAATTTTATATAAACATGCAAATGCTTGAGATAACAACAAATTTCCATTCGCTGGGATCGATGCCAGGTTCACAGCTGAACTATCACAAATGAATAAATTGTTATCAGTATAACTAACATATTGAACAAGAAACAAATGCTTGAGAAATTTTGTTTGCTGCTGTTTTAATTATAGCAGCCATAACCAGTACAATGCACATTTTAAAGCAAAACTAAAGGTGTCAGCTAGAAAATTGCATAATTAACAAAAAACAAGAAAAATATTAAGAAATTTACTGTCACAATATAAATGTTAGCTTAGTTTTTCCACATAATTCACCAGCTCTGATATGGTGCACACTGACCATGAAAAACCTTGAAGCTATTTTCATCTGAAACTGAATTGAGTTCTGCCCAGAAAAAGGCTTTAATACCCATAAATCCCTCTTTGGCAATCAGATCCCGTAGTTCTCTGTATCCTATAAACAGCAAATTACAGAGATTTTTAATACCAAATTGCCCGATAAATGTAAACAATTGTTGCTAAAATGAGCTAGGATAGAATATGTACCGTATTTTCACGCATATACCACGCACGATATATGCAATTTTGCAAACCGCAGCAAGGGTCGTGCGGTACATTCGAGTGCATGGTATATAACTATTCTGTTAAATCCTGACCTATATTATTCATGTACTTTGTAATGTGTTCAAGTAGTCCTTCTAGGATGATTCACCACATAAATCGTAACTTTCAATAAATAAATAAAATAAATAAATAAATATAAAAATTATTTAACATGTACAGTTCTTTACCAATATTAGTATAAAGAGTGTCACCAGAAGTAGAACAAAATGAATAAAATCATAAAAGTAAAATCATAAAGGTAAGATAAAATGCCAACCAAAGACTATGAATACACAAAGAGCCACAAATGAATTCAATCCTCTGGGAGAAATTGATATTAAAATAAGAATTGTATAACCACCATTAAAATAATGATTTATTAAATGATTTTAATAATAACTTTTGGTAATAAATTGTTGAAATAAAAGAATAAGATTTGTTGTTTATATTGTTTCCTAATTAAGTTAATATTTCGTTATGACGCTTTCCGACTGCCTTCCACATGCATTCGCATGCCTAGAAAAATTGTTGTTCTCTGCAGTTTGAGGGCTTCTTGCGCCCGGTCTTAGTGCTAAATGTGCGGACTTCTCGTTATTTTCGGTGGTCCTCTGCACTTTATCCTGGTAGATTTTGACGTTTTTTATCGTTCGCCGCCGAGTGTCAGGACTGCTATCATGTACCGGTTGGCATGGTTGGTAGAACTCTAGACTACATACACGCTCAAGAATGCTACAATGCTGCCTTTCAGACTATTGAATTTTCACCAAGATCACAGGTCAGCCATTTGTAAATAATGCATTATTTACTGCCATTTGATCTGTCAAGCATTAACTAACAAAAGCACTAGATAATATAATTAGAAGCTGCTAATGATGTAGAATTTGATAACGAAAGAGCACTAAATAACTAATATTCGCTATCGAAAGTGCGCTATATGCAATATAACACAAACAACACCAAATGCCAGACTTTTGTATTTCTTTCATTACACAATTTGTTATGCATTATATGCATTCAACAACATTTTTAGCACAATCAGTACTTAGAACCATATTACTAAGAGGTTACCGTTAATTTCCGGTTGAGGCCGTGACTTATACTCTGCAGCAACTTATAAATAGAATTGACATAAATTTTTGCAATTTTTAGTGCCTTTGGTACCACAGCAATGACTTATACAGTAATAAGACAAGCATAAACTCCACCCATGGACATGACATCATGTGTGCCATGCACGCTATATAAGTGTGCGATATACAAATTTTTTAAAACAAACTGCCCAAAAGTGCGCAGTATATGCGTGTGCACGGTATATGCGTGAAAATACAGTAATCGTGAAAACTAAACAACTTAAGAGTGAAGAAATTTTGAGTTCAGTATAATAACTAATGAACAACTTTGCATACTATTCCAAATGCTTTCCTTCTGATACTATGTTAGAATCTTTCAGTTCAAACTTTACAGGTATACTAAAAAAAGGTAACAGGTATACTAAAAAAGGTAGTCCCATATTCGAACGAGAATAGGGTTTCTGTTGCTGTTATCCGGTACTAGGCAAGCAGCGACACAGGTGGCTTATGCTATTAATCTAGATTAGGTTGATATTGTATTCTCCTGACCAGCGTTTTACCTTTGCAGCTTAGCATTGCTACCAATTTATCTATGCCTAAGCGATAAACAATAAACGGCTAAGCCTAAAGGATAAACAGCTTGGCTGGCCACCGGCACCACGACTAGATCCCGGGAAGACTAGATCCCGGGAGGGTCACCCATCCAAGAACCAGTACTAACTGCGCTCAATGTTGCTTAACTTCGGTGTTCTGACAAGAACCTGTTGCACAACTCCAAATAGGATGAATCATATTAAGACTAAGGTATACTATCTTATGGCTAATCTAATCTTTAAACATCAAACCTCTTTGATCCGGTCCAATGAAGCCATTGACACTGCGATCTGCATTATAAGCCAACATATCTTTGCCATTTAATTCAAGAATACCAGGATTACCAGCATCTGAAAATATCAATCATCTTATACAAATTTCAAATTGTAACTAGAACGAAACTCGCTTCACTCGCGCTCGCTTCGCTCGCAATGCAGGATAAAACTATTGTGGAGAATTTGCATTTCTCGTCTATTGTTAGCAGCTACTGGAATATACGGCGTCATTGCCGCACGTCTACGGGCAGTGTTGCCAGTGTGGGTTTTTCCAACCCAATCTGGTTTTTTGGGGTCTCGTTTGGTTGTTTGGTTTTTTTGGCGGAATCTGTTTTCGGAACCATGCTTCGCTCGCAGTGCAGGATAATACTAATCCAATACCTATACCTAATACCCAATCATTGAATTCATGCTGAACAACGTTTCAATGATGTACATACGCCACCTAGCCAAGCTCTGCGCCACGTAATAATTAGGACTATGTACGTTAAAATCACGCAACTGTGACCATTTGTGACGTTTTACACGTATTTTTGTGTACGTTAAAATTGCGCAACTTCCTCAAGCTACGCCCACCAACGCATCGCGACGTTGTACACATTATGACGCTGCAATGAACAATTGAACGTACGCTTCGTCAAATGCTTCTTCGACTAAACCGTTTGGTTACCAATAGCAACGTCGTCTTCGAACATCGCTCACCAACGCATCGCGACGTTGTACACTTATGACGCTGCAATGAACAATTGAACGTATGCTTCGTCAAACGCTTCTTCGACTAAACTGTTTGGTAGTCAACCAATCAGAACGCCTGAATCTGACAGAACAATTTAACGTACGCTTCGTCAAACGCTTCTTGGACTAAACCGTTTGGTTACCAATAGTCAACCAATCAGAACGCTTGAAGGTAACAGAGGCACAGGCACAGAGGAAGGATTTTAATATGATAGATTTAAAGAATGCTGCAGCTTTTGGTTGCAGCAAAATATGAAAATATTTTCAAACAGTGTAAAAAACTGGTATTTCCTATACAATTTGGCAAAAACTGGATACACAATAACCAAGAGCAAAGGGTCTCTTTATTTCAAATTGGGTTCAGTGTCTGCAGACACTAGATACTGTAAGAGCTGGGAAAAACAATGTAACAAGGTAAAAAAGAACTTGATATCAAAGTGCTGTTGATGCAAGAATTGTCCATCCAAATGCATGCCATCACAGACTGGAAGCCAGTATTTAACAGGTAGTCTGAAATGCCTGAAAAATAAAGTTCTGACAAGAACATGCAGTATTCAGCACCGAGTTAGTTTGGCAGTAAGGAACTAAGGATGCATTATAGTATAGTTCAATAGTGGGCGCTGTATGCTGCTGCTTGCAGGTGTTTGTGCCTGCTGTCGTTTGTTGACATTCGAGTTACTTTTCTCGGTTTTTGTGAGAAATACAGCGATCTAGTGCTTATCTAAAGCACCGTGCTTTAGTAGATGGCTTGGAACTTTTATTCTGTTGAGCGGTTATCTCCAGTTTGGCAGCTGAATTTGCCAGTGCAGGTGGGCGGTGTCACATCTTCGTTACATTGATGCTCGCTAGACAGCCGTGGTTCCGTCCGACTATTTCGAACTCTCTCGATTTTATTCCTGGATGTAAGTGACTGAGTTGGCCGCGGGATGACGGAAACTCCTTTTTACACGCGTGCCAAGCTTCTTGATCTCTGAAATAGGCCATCAGGGTGCCTACCGACACTCATGCGTCGTCAGATTGATAAACTCTATCACTCTTCTCCCCCACTGGAGGAGGATCGGGCAAGGGCGTAGAGCCTGTCAGAGGATTTGGAGAGCGATTCCAGTTAGATCGGTTCAGCAGCATCCTCGTAGTTTACACCGGATTACCATACATCCTGAACTGAGCTGCCAACCGAGGCCATAGCTGGTCTACCCGAGATTGGAGCGCCATACTCGTCCTTTGGAAAGGAATCTTCGAGTTGGGCTGTTGAATATCTGATCCATATGCAACAAAAGTTACAACGTCCTTGATCTCTTTTATGAGTACTGGCACAATGTGCTGGTACTCACCGAAACTCGGCATGAGGACTTGGATAGCGTTGCTGTAAAGAGACTTCGTAGCATGGGACTAAGTGTGATCAAAGAAAAAAAACCCACTCCCGGTGTGGCTGCTGTATCATTCCGGATCAGACTCGGCTCGACAATGCCTATTTCACAAATCATAGAGGTATTGCGATCGTCTCGAAGCCTGGGACTTGCGTCGCCAAGCTGGATATCAAACAAAGACTAAAAACTTTTGAGCTTAGTGTGCTGTAGGATTAGTGGTGGTCACCCGCCGTTCATAATAGCGGCCATCTATCGGCCGGGTTCACAGCACGTCTCCGATCATTTCTTCTTTGAAATTGCTACACTACTCGAATCGCTAGCCACATTTAACTGTCCGATATGGATAGCCGGCGATCTTAATATACACCTAGAGCAACCAATGGACAACGACAGTCAGAAGTTGTCCCAGCTCTTGAATGTATTTAACCCCTTAACTGGGGATCCCAGATATATCTGTCCATTTTACATTGAGTTACAGTTAAATACACGGTTAAGGGTTTAAATTAAAACTTGTTTGTAAGCCTACCCATGTCCAGGGTGGGCTGCTAGATGCAATCATCGCACCTGATGACGGTGAACCTCATGACGTCACAGTGAGTGACGTCAGGCTCTCAGATCATAAATTGATCCATTGGTCGATTGCAGTGGCCCGACCTCGCCCAGAGTACATGATGTTACAGTGCAGGCGCTGGTCGTCCTTCAATAAAAGAACAGTTTACTGAATGGTTGGAGACGTCCGAGCTTTGTCGATCTATGGATTTTAAAGAGATTGCATCTGCCACTCAACTCGCGGACCGCTATCATTCAGTCATAATGACTATTCTGGACGATCTTGCACTGGAGACTCAGATGTCTGTATGGATACAACCCCACCATCCATATTATGATCATGAGTGCAGGCAAGCTCGACATATGGAGAGGAATTTCCGTAAATAGAAAAGGAAACGATCAAAGAGGCTGAAGCATTCAACTCTTGACAGGTGGCTCTTCAAGCGAGCAGACAGCTGGTGAGGTCAATAGGTCTACAATACTGGAGAGGAGAGCTTGAGTCGTCCAAACTTGACTCACAGCGGATGTGGAGAAACTTGGACAAGCTACTTGGTAATGCTGACAAAGACTCTTGTCCGTCTTCCAGTTTCTCGGCTGAAGACTATCACCAGCACCTCGATGATAAAATCAACGCCATCAGGCAGAGAACGTTGGATGCCTGACCTGCTGAGTACACCTTGTACACAGCATCTTCTCTAAATGAGTTCTCTGCTTTATCAATGGAGGAAGTCATAGCGATCATCTGAGCACTACCGAATAAACAGTGCAAACTTGACCCACTCCCGGTGTGGCTGCTGAAGGCAGTTGTTGAAACACTGGCTCCATTCCTTGTGACGCTCCTGTCTATTTCTTTGCGAACAGAGGAATTTCCTTCATAGTGGAAGCATGCGGTTGTGTACCCGAATCTCAAGCGACCTGGCTCCAATCCTGCTTAAGTAGCCAACTACCATCCGGTCTCCAATCTTCCTTTCCTATCGAAAGTGTTGGAAAGAGTCGTAAATAGTCAAGTGGTTACATACCTGGTGTTGAACAATCTCAAGCTGAGGGAACAGTCGGCTTACAGGCAGGGCCACTCCACTGAAACCGCTATACTTTGGATTTACAATGACATTGTCGATGCCGTAGTGAATGGGCAGCTAGCCCTTCTCTGTCTACTCGATCTCTCGGCTGTGTTCGACACTGTGGATTATGACATCATCATCCACCATCTCGAACTCACATATGGCATCAAGGATATCGCTCTCGTCTGGCTTCGTGACTACCTTACTGCCAGATCACAGTCAGTCTGTTGGAATGGCCATAGGTCTGCCCCACAACAGGTTTTCTGTGGCATGCCTCAGGGGTATGTATTTGGACCCCTTCTGTTTGTCCTATACGTTGCAGTCATTGGTCAAATCATCAATTCGTGTGGTCTCAAAGTGCACTCCTATGCCGACAACATCCACATGTATTCCTTCTGCCCTCCAAAGGATACAGAGCGGCTTCAAGCTCACATCAGTGACTGCATTGCTAAGATCAAGCCATGGACTGTTTCAAACCATCTTGCCTTAAATCCTCCAATATGGAGATACTGTGGATTGCGACCACTAGGAAAAAAATCATTTGATCAACCACGCACCGTTCTTAATTGATAGGGTGCGCCTTCTGGGAGTGTTACTGGACGAATCGTTAGCGTTTAACTGACACATAAGTAATGTCTTGATCCTGCTACTATCAGCTCCAGGGTCCCTGGAACATTCGGTACCGGAGAATTTGGTACATGTTTGACATACAGATCAGATGATGCCTCACCACCTAACCCTGACTCCAGTGGGCCCCCCGTGTGGGCCGTTAAACACATTTCCGCCCTGAATTTGCTGTCCTGAAAATACCGCTCCCAATGATCCGGTACCGAATTTTCCATGATGTCCCGAATCTTCCAGTCACCCAGCTCCTGCAGATAAGAGAGATTCGTCGCCACCTGCCAACCTCGTCAGTGATCTTATTGGTCCATGCATTCGTCCTCTCAAGGGTCGATTATGGCAACAGCATTCTTCTTGGCTTTCCTGCTGGCCAGCTGTACCGTCTACAAAGGGTAGTCAATGCCTCTGCTCGAATGACCTTTGAGCTAGATGGGGTAATCATCTCACCCCTCTACTGAAAGACAAGCTTCATTGGCTACGCATTCTGGAGCGTATCACCTATAGGTGATGCTGGCTAACATCTCAAGCTTTGTATGATCCAACATTCCCTGGCTACCTGGCTGAACTAGTTCACAGGCCTTCGCCTACTGACTGGCATCGTCAGCTCCAATTTGGTCACAGCGTCAAGTTGCTTGTTCTCCCTCCAGCCAAGACCATGCATCTTGGCGAGAGATCCATTACGTGGGGAACCCTGTCCTCTGGAACACCCTACCTAACAACGTGTCTATGGAATCTAACCTCTAATTGTTTGCAAAGAAACTTAAGACGTACTTGTATGAGATATCGTATAAGACTATAAGTGCAGTGTGTAAAGTGCTCTTGACTTTGGCCTTCAGCCATGATTATTGTGCTATAGAAATTGACATTTTAACATAACATAACATATAGAAGTGCATCCAACTTGGGGTCCATCCATATACTTACGCACTGAGGGGTGGGGTCATGGATTTAAGAGATTCTGCACACGGATACATAAGTCTCGATTGAATGTGTATGTACAAACAAATACAAATTTATATAGGGTAAACAATGGAACTCTGGCCTTCAATTATAATCCTGGCCGATTTTGAAATACTATTTAAGGGCAATAATTAATTGTGAAACATTTGAATGTTCTATTGTAATTCTTTAAAAATTATAAACGTTAGAAATCACAACATTAAAAACTCTAATTTAATACTAAAACAAATGCCTTGTGACCATGGCAAAATTTTCTTTTTCAACTGGGGGTGGGGGGAAGCTAATTTGTTTGTATGAATAGGGAATGCAAAAAATGTATGGGCTGCAACAGGGGAGGGGATGAAAATATGCCATTTTTGCATACGTAATATATTGATGGGCCTTTGAGACAATAGAAATGACTAGGAATTTTGGTGCAAGCATGGAGTCCATGACCCTAACCTGTATGAGCTAATAATTATCTAAATGAAATTTATGATATGTAGCATAAACTTTGCTACTTATCAGTGTTTTAGCATTTTGACTAATTTCACAAGATAAAATAATGCATAGCTACCCATTGGCACTTGAACTTTTACAATGAATTTCTTCTTCTTGAAATCTAGACTTGGCTTTGAATCTTGTTGATTAATATAACCCTGCATCTGTGGAAGACTAAGTAAGAAAGAATACTTATATTTCATTGTAGCTATCACACAACCTACAACATTTAACAAGTAACTCATGTCAAACCCATGTTCAAACTGGATTACAGTAAACAAATTTTACACATACAGTAAAACCTCTTTAGCTCGCCACCATTCGTCCGAGATCAAACTTTGACGAGAGGCGATTTGGCGGCTTAACGAATACAATGCTCACTATTGAAACTGCTGTAGTGGGGATAATAATTTCGGGTGCCCCACAGATACCAGTAGGGACGGGTCAGCTCGTGAACAAATGATAAGTTGCTACACTTCGTTTCACGTATAGACGACAGGTCGACCATGAGAAACTGTAAACTTGTAAAGGTAAAAGTCTCTAAGCTAGTAGGCTGTGTCGGTGTTTCATAATGTTGATAATGCAGACCAGGGCACCTGCTGCTGATGTAATGTAATTAGCTATTTATATTGTGCCTAATCAATCAATGTTAGCAAGCGCATTACAATTAATGTCAATTATGTCAATTATTATATGCACAATTAAACAGATGTGTCTTCAAATGTTTACGGAAAGTGACGGGCGACTTTATGCTCCGTAGCGCTGGTGGAAGGGCGTTCCCAGGCATGGGGTCCAGCGACGAAGGCTCGTTGTCCCATGACTGTCCAAGACGAGGTTTCTGGTATTGACTGGTAGAGGCTGATCGTAGGCCTTCTGGTTGATGTGGCTGGAGCAGATCGGTCAGATAGGTCGGACAAAGACCATTCTGTGCACAGAACATCAGCGTGCATAGTTTGTGTTGTATCCGTGACTGGACTGGAAGCCAATGAAGTTCGCGAAGCGCCGTGGTCTCGAGGTTTCAGGTCCAGCACCAGACGTGCAGCAGCATTTTGTACGCGCTGCAGGTTGGCCAGTGTAGACTTTGGAAGGCCGGCAAGAACAGAATTACAATAGTCTAGTCTGGACAGAACAAACGCAGAAACCAGTTGCAAGGTGACTTCTTTGCCAGCGATTCGACAAATCTGGCGGATACGTCGTATGTGATAGAAGCAGCTCTTGGCTAACTGTCCAACATGTTGCTTCATGGTCAATTCGTTGTCAAACAATACTCTGAGATCTCTGATGACGGAAGAAGGGCGATGTAATACAGCAGCATATAGGCCTACAGGTGAAAAGTTTTGTAAAACCGTTCCATTGTCTGCTGCCACGGGGGCGGAGACAAAAAGCCACGGGAGCGGGATTGGCCATCCCAGGGTGGGGCGAGAGTGGCGGGAGAGAGGTCGACTGTCGCCGGGCGGGATCAGATTCTTGCCCCCTCCCCCATGCAGACCTCTACCACAATCTCTTCACCAGTCATTAGCTGCCAGGTTAATAGCTGATTATCAACAAAGATGTATTCATCGGGGAGGGTCATTAAATGTGTAAAAGTCGGTTGAGAGCTTGGCCTAAACGGTCAGACAGGTAAACAAAGTTGCAATGGCGAGCAAAAGAGGTAATAATACATAGGCATGGAATTTTGAAAGTTGTGGCGACAGTGAGCGGCGAGTTTGGCGACTAAACGAGTTATTTTATATGAGTGGAAATCCGTTCTTGACCCATCAGGGGCGAGAGGGGAGTTTGGCGACCTAAAGAGGGGCAAGCTAAAGAGGTATTACTGTATAACAATATAAACAATGTCATTTTACTGCTGTTTACAATATATATGTTTATAATGGACTTGATGAGTATTGCAGGGAAGGTCACAAGGTCAGTTATAGCCCTATAGATAAAATCATTCACAATGGCTGGGCTATGACAGGGCTGCTCAAAAGGCGGACGGCCTGCAGGCCGGACCATGGAGGTGCCCTAAACGGAGAGCAGTGTGGGTCAAAAACTGTCATATTTATTGAATTATCTCAAACGAATTTCATACATTGCAGGGAAATAAGTCTTATTGCTGCAAAATGCTGTGAAAATATTAATTTTACTTAAACGTACAGAGTCAAAGTGGTAAAATTACTTAATTATTCATTATTGTAGTGTTTTATTTAAGTTAAAAGCACTGAAGATAGGACAAAACAATGTTTTTTGTTTCTCAACAAAAATTAACTCGAACCTTTTGGTCAGCCCAGACCCCTGTCATGTCTCGATATAAATTTCTGGACCACCATGCAAACAATTTGAGTAGCCCTGGGCTGTGACCTTGGCTATATTATGAAATTGATATAGGTTTCAGAATGATTCTTGCCTAGCAATAAATCCTTAGTACTATCAAATCTTGAATTAAATCATGTCTCTTTTGATGTCTTTTTTCATAGTCTGCCTTGCTGCTTCCCCACTCCTACTCCGACTGATCTCTGTAATTGACCTTGTCTGGCTGACCACTAACTTCGGCTGTAGCCATTTCAACCTTAGGTTAAGCGCCTAGGAATAAGTAGCTACTATGGTATCTACTTTCGAAAGTACTATTAGAAATTCATGAGATTTTACTTACTTTAAGATGTCTGGAGACAAAATGAAATAAAAATTCATGTAAACTGTAGTATAGCCCAAGACAGCATAGTTCAAATAATATTCATTTGAGGATCTATTGTTGAAGAAAAACCAAATTTCTTTATCAAAGTAATAAAGGATTTAATTTGTCAAAAATACTCTTCTCTTTCAAAAATGACTTTGAAATAGGTCATTACTTTCAAAATTCTAATTCTTGCCTGTATGTAAATTTATATTTTTATAAAATATATTGACAAAGAATTCCTTGATTTTTGCAACATTAGCACATTGTCCTTCTCTGGATCTATTGTTGCACAAATAAAATGCTTGCAAAATTAGTTCAAAATAATAATGAGAAATTTGTGTGAGCAGGTCTCCCATTTTGTATAAGAATTTATTTCAAAATAATATGATTAATAACCCACAAATTTTAGTAATCACATAACCTTGAAATTTTCATGCATATATAACTAAATTTTTAAAATGAAATTAAGCTCATAAGTAATGTAAGTCAGAAGAAACAATAAATTTGCAATAAGCAGGATTATATTTTTAGAAAATTTAAATAAATTACACCATTGCCAAAGAAATGCTGCACTCATTTAGCTAAAGAAACGTGCCTAGAACTGAGAAGTCAAATTCTGACAAGAGAAAGTTGTTGCCAAATCACATTAGCCGGATTTTATTGTTTGTCAGGCAAAAACGATTAGTAGCCAAGCATGAACTGTAATAATGAAATCTCTAAGGTCAAATATGGACTATGTGAATAATTTGCATACTAGGGATACTAGGGAGCATTTTGCATTCAGGAAAGATAAGAGGTATAGAGAAGGCAAGGCTAAAGAAGAGACATCAAAGAAGACTGAAGATCATTCAGTGTGTTGGATCGGTGACCGGAAGATTCGGTACCGGAAGATTCGGGACGGAAAATTCGGTACCGGTCATGGAGGATTCGGTACCGGAACATTGGGAACGGTATCTTCAGGATGGCAAATTCGGTTACATGTGTTAGACACTGGCTCTACCTCTCCCACCCCACCTCCCCTCCCCAATCCCAGGGTCCCTCTGGCTTTGGGTGGTGTCTATGCTTATGTACAGTATATGCCCATATATATTTAGGTAGAATATTTTAGTAGAATTTGGGTAGGTATACTATTGATAATTATATTCATTTTACTGATTTATAGTTTTAGGGTTAGGGTTAGAATTAGGGTTATGGCTACTGATTTGTATGCCGAACATGTACCGATTTATCCGGTACCGAATCATCCGGTACCGAATTATCCGGTACCGAATGTTCCGGGAACCTTGGATCATTTTGTAAGATAAGATGTTAACCATATAAGTCAACTGTTTAAAGCTATGTTGGCAATAAAAATTTCAGAACCCATGGATACATGTTGAAAAATGAGTAGTGCCAAGGATGCAACATTTAAACAAATGAGAGTTTAGCTGAATATCTAGTGCAGTGATTTTGATGGCATGCTATAATAGATGTCTGATGATAACTAGGTTTTCTACATAAAATTGAGATGCCACTTTGTTCCATAATTCATTGTTTGTTCCATTTTTGTCATGACTTTGTAACTTTGGAGGCATAACAATCAATGCCTGTAATCACATTATCACTGGGTAACCTGGTCCAGCAGGTCTATTCCATGTATACATGCTGCAGGATGGCAATAGCAAACAATGGCAATGGCTGGCTTGTCAAGTACAGTACTAGACATCATTCACTAAACCCAGCCGTTTTCAAGGCACCAAGTCATTACAGAAAGAAATGCATATATTCTAAAAGTTGACATAGGCATTGTAGTTGAACAAGAAGTTTGAGCAATGCAAGTGCTATTTTTGACATTTTCTACTTCTTTTTACATCAGCCTTCAAAACCTGTGCAAGAATTATTCCCAAGGCTAAATTATCCAAACATGCTTGCAATATGTAGCTGGAGCACAGCAGAAGTTTCAAATGAAGGTCAAAGTTCTTACGTTCACATGATGTCACAAAGAACACAGTACATTAAAATAACTGCAAAAGGAGAATGTGACTACAGATTTTTGCACATCACTGTACACACACAGACACACACACCATATGTATAGTTTCCTAATGTGTGTCACTCATGTAATGTTGTCTTTATTGGAAGAGGTGCTGTTGCCATTTTATAATCATTTGGTAGGATGTTGCTCTCTATTATATCTCTTATAAATGCATAGTTTTCTAAGTGGAACAATCTAGATGAAAAGGCAGTAACATTTAAAACAGTAAATATATGCAAAGCAAAAGTTATCTGGGTTATTAAATGTTGAGAGTAGCCCCTAATTATAATAGTGGTTTTCACAGAGACTAACTTAGCACCTAAACCACTTAAAATCATGTTGCTGTTGTTCTTATTATCACGTGAGGCATGTCAAATTCTGCTATTTCAGTCCAAAAATGACCATTAACTACTGTTTAAGTACATATGGCACAGAAAGCTTTTATAAATTGGCAAAATTATGAGACAGACAGGCAAAAAGCAATGAACAGGAAATGCAAATCAAGAAGGCTTTGGCTCGACCACATAATGCAGTGAACTAGAATGACAATTAAACATTCAGTTAGGGCAACAAGAAACAGAAGATTGTAGAGAAAGCACATCAATAAATCAGTTAATCTATAAGGACAAGAACTCTTCTAATAGAACATGCCTTTGTCAAAGCTGTTGACAGGTGGCTGATTTTTTTGATTAATTAAATATTAAATTGACAACAATACACATATTGACAACAATATACCGTGGAACTTACTACCGACCGAAGTCACCACTATCACCTCCTCTCTTCTTGACCTCATACTTTGCTTAATATGTGTCTAAGTGTTAATTTTTACGTTAAAGTGCACTTGACTTTACCTTTATGCTATGCGTATAGCGCTTAATAAGTTGTCAGAAATACTACTACTACTGCTACTGCTACTGCCACTACCACTACCACTACCACCACTACTACTACTACTACTACTAATAATAATAATAATACATGATGACATAACAGCTCAATAACTAACTAACAATGTCTTTATACTTTTAGACAAATAGCTAACCAGCACATGTTTGACGATGTCCTGCCTTCCAATCTGCAATCTGGCATTTTTGACCACAGTATTTAGCCACAAAGCAACGGCCACAGCGTTTTAATTCAGTGCTTTTTAGTCCACAACGAACACAAACATCACCTAGAGAATTGTTAAAAATACTTAGACAATGAGAAGATAAGATATCAAATAGAAGAAAGTCATCGCAAACACTGTCCAGTCATTAAGTAACACTTAAATCAATTTAGCATATAAATTATTATAAGGTTTGAATGGATAACTCATTTGTTGCAATGTCACTTTTCTTCTTATCATACTGTTTTCAATGTAGCCAACTATACTATATAAAGTTCAAAACTAAAAAATATTGTCATATCTTGATATTTGCAAAGCCATGTATTTTACCTAACAAACAAAACATGACATGATAATAAGTGCAAGACAAATGATAAAAATGGACTTGGCATTATTGCTTCATAACAATAAAGGCAGTGAATGCAATGCAACATAGAATAAGAAGTTGTTAGGTGGTGCTGTGTGTGGCAGCCAAAAAAATCATTCCTGCATTTTTTATGCTACCGGTATTTCTGTTGGACTCTTTTTTACATATTGGTGTTCAGCTATAGCCAAAATTAAAAGGGTGTGGGAATTATTGGACCACAATGTATACATATAATCTATATCAGAGGTTCCCAAACCACAGCCTGCCAGCTCTCATAACGTGGCCTGCGAGGTCTCCTCAATATTTGATACAATGTATTTGTATCAATTTCAAAAATATATTGATGTTCAAATAAATAAATAACAACTAAAAATATGAATCTGGCTTGGTGTCTTATAGGCAATATATGTAAGCTGTAAGGTGGACGACAAGTAGTGAAAGTTGATCATACCTGAATTATCATCGTATGTTTCGTTATGCCGCAGAACCTTCTGCAGCAAATCCTTTGCAGCTCTGTCTTTGGCTAGATCAAGTGGTGTGTTTCCATTGTGGTCTGTGAACTGTGGATCAGCACCATACTTTAGTAAGAGAGTAATACAATCTATCAGTCAAATATGAAGCATAGAGTAACATTAATAACCTTAGTAATGAGACATATTAAATAAAAATATATCACAAAAAACACAGTCAATGGTAATTACCAAAGCAAAAGAAACCCCTATTTGCAAAGTATATGTTCAACAACACGAAATTCAGCAGGTGCAACAGTTCAAATACCTAGGTGCACAAATCACAAGTGATGGAAGATGCGACAAAGAAATCAGAAAAAGAATTGGCATTGCCAAGTCAGCATTTAGTGGACTTATGAACATTCTAAAACATCAACACACAACAATGCCAACTAGAATAAATGTGTTGATATCTTATTTGTGGCCAATAATGCTATATGGCTGCAAGACTTGAACAGTATCCAAAATGATGGGTGAAAACTCGCGACAACTGAAATGTGGTTTTTTAGAAGGATGATGAGAATCGGCTGGAAAGACATGGTGAATAACAACGAAGTGTTGGTCAAAGCAGGAACAAGAAGGAGCTTGATGGCAACAATAACAACAAGACATGGAATTTTTTGGTCATATAACGAGGAAAGATGAAATAGAGAAGTTTGCTACAACAGGAAAGATTGAGGGGAAGAGATAGAGGATGACAAAGGAAAAATATTTGGACAGTTTATGCTATCTACAGGGAGGAATGTACGGAACAATTGACATCATTCACGCAACAGATGACAGAGGGATATGGAGGTCCATGATCACTGACGCAGTCAACCTGCATGGCACCTAGAAGAAGAAGAATGAGACATATACAAACACAAATTAAATAATTTGGACATTCTTAAATCACTACCGTATTTTCGCGACATATAAGACGCATCTGCGTATAAGACACACCCGCGTATAAGACGCACCCGCGTATAAGACGTGGGTTTTGATTTGTGTTAAAATAATTATGGATAAGACGCACCAATACATAAGACACACCAAAAGGCGCCCCGTCGGCACTCCCAGCGACCCGTCGGCGCTCCCGGTGACCTGTCGGCGCTCTAGGCGACCCGCCGGCGCAGTTATTCATGTTCCAAAAAATTTAGATAAGACGCACCCGGGTATAAGACGCACCAAGGGGGCTAATTGTGTAAAAATTTGTAAAAGCTGCGTCTTATATGCGCGAAAATGCGGTACTTTTAATAGATCTAAATTTTCACTCTCAAATGATATTTATTAACACATGATACCAAAGTTCTATGTAACAAATTTAAATATTCTCCATTTCAAGTACCCCCTCATATTTCTCCAAGAAGTCTGTAGCAGAGTTATAAAATTATGCTGACAGTCAGCAATTATATACATAAATAATTTCTTAATGTCTGCCCCATAACACTGCCTTCATTGAATGAAGGATGTTGTCATTTTATAATTGTTTGGTTGGATGTTTCTCTCCATATTTTATAACATTGTGTTGTGCATATATTCCTCATTTTTTCCAATTTCTCCATTATCCATCCCTTTCCCTCCCTCCACTCCATCTTCCAATCCTTCTCTCTCTTTTACCCTCCTCCCCTCTGCTCTCATTCCTCTATCCCATTCCACACCTTTCAACACCTTTCAAATAACTCACTATATAATGCTCATCAGTCTGCCTACGCTAAACATCACTCAACTGAAACCGTTCTCGCCTACATTCATGACAGACTCTTAACCGCAATTGGTCTCCGACAAGTTACTGGCCTTTGTCTCCTTGACCTCTCTGCTGCACCTGATACCATAGATCACAAAATTCTGCTCGAACGACTCTCTCTGGTTTGGAATATCCGAAAAAGCTCACAACTGGTTTTCATCTTACCTTAAATCCCGGTCTTTTCAAGTGTCCTGTCTTAGCCAAATTTCTCTATCTCACAGTGTAGATTTTGGAGTGCCTCAAGGATCTGTTCTTGGGCCTGTACTGTTCAGCCTTTACACCACACCGCTCTCATCTTTAATTAATTCCCTTAATTTAAATCACCAACTCTATGCCGATGACACTCAGCTATTCCTTTCCTTCTCATCTCTTTCATTTAATGCATCTATTATTGAGCTTGAATCTGCATTCTCATCAATCTCTGCATGAATGTCATCTAATATCCTGGCTCTTAACCCATCTAAGACAGTTTCTTTTAATTGGACTACCCCAACAACTCAAAAAAATTCACAATCCTAAACTAGTTTTGGCTCCTAACACAACAATAATCCCTGTTCCAACTGCTAGAAATCTAGGATTCAAATTTGATTATTTTCTAAACTTCAAATTACAAATCTCCCAACTATCAAAACCCTGCTATCTTCATATTCGTGACCTTCGCCGCCTACACCCTTGCCTAGATACTAAAACTGCCTCCACAATTGCCATCTCAATAGTCCACTCCAAATTAGATTATTGTAACACCCTCTACTATAACCTTCCCAAAGCCTCTATCAACAAATTGCAATCAATACAAAATGCACTAGCTCGCACTGTTACTAAGTCACCTAAATTCTCCCATATTTCACCCATACTAAAATCATTACATTGGCTTAAAATAACTGAACGTATCCAATATAAGATAATAACACTTACATATAGCTCACTTCAGTCATCAAAACCTGTCTACCTTAGATCACTATTAACCCCTCAGCCTCCTCAACCCACACGTTCATCATCTTACCTCACTCTGTCACGCTCACTGAATCAGTCATCCCTGAAAATTTGCAACCGTGCCTTCTCATACGCCTCACCTGAACTTTGGAACTCGATCCCAGCTTCCCTCCACAGACTTGGACACTTTCAAACAATAAAATCTGAATCCTCATTTCCTATAATTCCTGCATTATCTCCTCAAGTCTTCAGGTCTAAGCTTAAATCATTCCTTTTTCTAAAATCATATCCTCCATAGCTGTAACAACCTAGCCTCACTGCCCTTTGGATGTTGACTATTGCCTGGCTGATAATATACCTTCCCCATAGCTATTTTAAGAGAGGCTGAGCTCCTAAGAATAAGCAGCTACTGTTATGCTGCTTTCCAATGGGATAAATTAACTATAGAAAAGCCTGTGAACAACGTTCAGATTTTTAATTCTTTGTCTTTTTCCTTACACTTACACTAAAACCACACTTCATCGATAAACATATTATAATAGGCACATGATGGGATAAATTAACTTGCCAAGAATTTACCCTCAACAGTTTCCAGAAATATTTTACAAAGCCTGAAAATGTATATCCAACGAATCAAAAGAAACATGTATATTCAATTAATTCAGCATTTGTCAAACTTTTTTCCTCTTAACAACACAGTGTAAGTCACATCAGAAATATGTTATAAAACATCAAAAGCACACTTGAAAAGACGTCATAATTTTTGTGTGAATGTTCTCATGAAAGGCTTTTTGGAACCTTCCCAAGTGAAAAAGCCAAGACATTAGTAACATCAGTATGGTATAATAGGCACGTATATTCAGAATCCATTGCCTCACAGAGCTTTGAAAGAAGTCAAGATTTAAGTGGTCGAAATTTTTTATGAAATTCACAATTGACAATGTATGGGAAACTATCTGAATTTATGTAGAACTTGAATAGCTTGGTTGAGAACAAACTGCAAATCCTCTGTGCCGGTGCAAAGCTGCTTAATATTTTCAGATAAGACCCATGCGGTATACATCTTTTCAATCGCTACTTAGGCGTCATAGAAGGGTATTTAAAATTTAAATGCCAGAAGGATCACATAAACCTTGCATTTTTCCAGCTACCTAATAGAAGCAAGCGCTCTCTATTCCCTAATCAAACCAGACACAGGGCAGGGGTTGTATCTTAGTGGCTTAGTTGTATTTGGCAAACTGCAAATCCTCTGTGCGTAGTCTTAAGACCCATGCGCGGTCACAACCCTCCCGACACAACAGCATTGTCTCCAGCTACCTAATACCAAGGGGCTTGGTAATCAAACCAGACACAGGGCAGGGCGCTTAGTTGTATTTGGCTCCCAGGTCACGATTTATCAAGGCTCTAAATTCATCAGACTTGTCGGGCTGTCGGTGACGCTGCAGCCCTCACTGGCTATGCGTACAAGATAGTGTCGAAGAACAATCATTGATCTGAGACATTTAAAACATTGGAATTCTAAATTTAATCAAAAAATTCCATGGCACACCTGATAATCTCGCGTGGCACACCAGCGTGCCGCAGCACACAGCTTGAGAAACACTGAATTAATTAATTTCATGTGACTTATACGATATTGCAGTATGAGCGCAAAATTGGCAGTTGATTGCATGATCATTCACTGTGACATATTACATATGTCTTAAGATTTTTCTTGAAGGATGAAAGAGAAAGGAATGATTTCATGGATATCAGTAGATCATTCCATGTCTGTGGCCCTGCCACTGCAAATGACCTGGAACCGAGTGATGTTTTACAGTGAGGCATCTTCATAAGACTTTGAGAATCAGAGCGCAAGGACAATTGCAACCTTCATTTTGCTGTCAGCACGAAATACTAATGAAAGGTACGCTGGAGCAATCTCGTTTATGAACTTGAATGCAAGAAGAGAATGTTTGTACTCAACTCTCTCGAACTTTGAGCCAGTGAAGCTGGAGAGTTAGTAGAGTGATGTGGTCACAACATACAACACCAAAGACAAACCTCACAGCTGCATTTTGTACCGACTGTAGACAATTCAACTCGTAGTCAGGTAGGCCATAAAGAAGACTGTTGCAGTAATCCAAATTCAGCTGTGGGAAGAAACTCGTGTATTTCCCTATGCCTTCGCAATATCATGAAGCAGAATATGACAGTTGCAGAAATGTTTGAAGCAAATTATAGCATTGAGTCAAACCTTACTCCAAAATTGCACAATGTGTTGATAAAGGGATATTTGCATCTTTGAGCTGAAGATCATAATGTACAAAACTGCTATGAATCCAAGAAATTATAAAAAACATTTATGATTCCAAGAAGAGCTGAACCACATTAAGTTTGTTTTTGATGGATTCATTTTCAGTCGATTTTTTCGCAGCCAGTCATCCAAACCACTGATAGAGGTCTCCATGGCTTCACCCAAATCAAGACTGTGTTCTTTCAGGCAACCTGAATATATCTGACAGTCATCTGCATATTGTATTGACTCCATCAATACTTGTCTCAAGCTGATGTGACCCATGCCATTAGAGAGCATCTGGGATTCTCATCCGCCATGGGGAACCAAGATGTTGCTGCTGCCCAACACCCCCGGTAGCTCTTTGTTGACCAGCTGGTGCCTGCGTCTGTTCAGGTACATGTGATCCCCAGGCGTCAGCAGGTCGTGGCTGGTTGTTTCCAGTTATGCCACAAAGAGGCGGCTACCGACGTGACCGAGTAGTAGGAGCACAGGATGAGTAAATTTGGCAATCGTCAGGATCGAAGAGTGATTCCAGACTATAGGATTTAATTACCGGTATATCTTTGAGACCTCAGCCACGTACAGCATAAAAAGAAGGGGTCCAAGAACTGAGCCTTGAGGCACGCCACTGCAGACTTGATTTGGCTGGATGTAAGGCTGTTGATCCAGATAAACTGAGTTTTATTTGTCGGGTATCTCCAAAACCAAGTGAGCGCCGAATCTTTCATCTGCATAGAAGTGAGAGAAGTGTAGATGATGCTTTTCAATTATTCTGAACTGGTCCACTGTGTACAGTACGAACAGAATCGGACCAAGAACTGATCCTTGTGGTACACCATTGAGGATCACCTTTGAGGTTGTTGTGGATCCAGGTAAAATAACTGACTGTGTCCTTCCAGATAAATAGTACCTTATCCAATCAAGCATTTTTGCTGTCATGCCAAATGAAATCTTCAAGCAATGTAGCAGAATTTCATAATCAACAGTATCAAATGCGGATGACACGTCAAGACATGCAGAAAATTTGGCTTTTATCCATTGCTGTAGCAAGATCGTAGAAAACTCTGAGCAGAGCTTTCTCTGCTATATGAATATTATTCAAAACTGAAAAGAATTTTCAACATTTATTGACATTGAAAATATTGCTTATCAGATGAGATTTGTATTGCATTCATAAGGAAACTTATATGCTATTGCAAATTTATTATCTGTCTTTAACATGAAAACAGCAGACAAACCTGTCTTACCTAAATTACCCTGTAATGCTGCTCCATGCAGGGCACATGCTCCTTTTTCTGTTGTGATGTGCACTGATGCTCGACCCTTATCAATCAGATAATTGGCAATTTGAACATCAGCATATCGTCCTGACACACAAAAACCTTTGATAAGCAAGGCTTTATTATATCAGCCGGTGATGGCATTCAATATGCTATCAAAAACTGAAACTAAATTGCAAAAGTAATTTTACAGCTTTAAATACTGAAATCCTGTTAGGTCAATATTCAAATTCAGATGCTATTCAATTGTGTAAATGCAGAGCACATATGAACAATGACTGAGAATAAGAAATCACAAGAAATGACCAATAAAAGACTGACATTAAAAAAAGTAATTTTAAAAATAATACATCATTAACAAATTAAATAAAATCATTCATCAATAATATGAAAATACAAAATAGAACAAAGTGTACCAAACTTTTATTATGGTATTTTGTTTGGTACACATCATATTCACCTACTTTACTATTTGCCACTTTTTATTTAACCCATTGCAGGGGGATTTAATTTTTTCAAGTTGTCCCCAATCGGGGTATTTAATTTGGGGGAAAGGCGTTCATGTGAAAATGTGAACATACAAGTTTTAAACTTACTATATTTCAGGCTATATAGAAGCTATAAAGATGCGGTTTGCACCGTTGTTTAGCATTTTTATTGCTCTTTCGAACCATCCGTGCCAAAGAAGGAAATTTTGGGGGGTAGGGTCCACCCTACAGCCCAAAAAAGGACCCTCCCCAACATTTTGGTCAAATTTTGTTCCAAGCCCAATAGCAAAATTTTTCCCGCGGTAACCCCCAAACTGTGAGCGAGAACGTTGTAAAGGGGTGTAATTGGAACAGAACAATACAAAAATTTGGAAGATTGGACAAAATTTGGAGCAGTTATGCTTTTTCAAACAATATTACTCATTGCTCGAAGAAATGACAATTTTGCGAACAGATTTTCAATCTGAAAACCGAACAACTCCGTATATTTCAGGCTGTGTAGAAGCTAGAAAGATGCGGTTTGCACCGCTGTTTAGCATTTTTATTGCTCTTTCGAACCATGCATGCCAAAAAAGAAAATTTTGGGGGTAGGTCCACTCTACAGCCGAAAATCGGAAACCTCCCCCCAAAAAATTTCAAAGCGCAATAGCAAAAAATTTTCAGCGGTGACCCCCCAACTGTGAGCGCGAAAGTTTTAGGGTGGTGTAATTAGAACAGAATGGTGCAAAAATTTTGAAGATCGGGCCAAAATTGGCGGAGTTATGATTTTTCAAACTCCAGGCTTGAGTCTTTTTCGAGGCATTTCAATGCAAAATCAACGGACGATCAACGGCAAGTTGGACAATCATCGGCAAGTTTTCTTGCTTATATTATAGTCAACAACAGCGAAGAAAGTGCTGCCATCTATCGAATGGATAGTAAATAAATCGAATAGTCGCTTTTGGTGCAGTTTAAAACTTCAATGTCCGGAGTACACACATCCTTATGTGGCGCGCCGTGAGCAACGTTTATAAATGGCTTTACCCGCCAGAATATGATTTTCGGGCGCCGTCTTAAGACGGCGTTGCCCGGGAACAAGTTAAAGACGGCGTTACACTTTCAAATATGATTTTCGCCGCCGTTTATAGACGGCGCTGCCCGGAAACAGGTTAAAATGGCAAACAGATTTCCTCTGACATATTTATTGCCCAAGAGTTAATGTTTTGGAAACTCATATACTGATAAACAATTTGGGTTAAAACCACATATTACTTCTGTTCCATCAATTTTGGCAAAAACACTCCATACTTTATGACTAGAGATGGAAATTTTTGGGGGCACTCACAAATTTCATCAATTTGTGCATCCACCATAAATTTTTAATGATGCTGTGAGTCATCACCATTTCTGCAGATTTCAATTTTCGCACTAGTCTTGGCTTTTAGACTGACCATTTTAAGTCAAATTCCATGTTTGTATCTATGTTATGATGTCATCACCGCATCACTGTCCTCGTTAATTATAATTTGTCATTCAGTTTGGCCATGGCACAGGTTGCTTCCGTCAATTTGCAGTGAACTTTTACTATGCGTGTCGTGTGTTTGATGTGGCAAAGTTTAACATCCTGAACATGAGTCACAAGTTTTTTCGGAGAACATTCCATGTTTTAGAATGACATGCAGGCAAAAACTGAACTGCAGTTCAGTTTTTGCTTGCAGTACAGGCCTGTCAAGTGCTCATGATCTGAGAGCAATTCCTCATCTGGTAGACTTTTGACAGCAGTTTCCAAAACTATCACACATTGCACAGATATGCTAGCGTTCTTGATGAGCGATCTTTCAGTTTGTACTCTGGCATGTTGAGAGATGACAGAAGTAGCATTAAGGGAGACAACTTATTGATGTACAAAATCTTCTTCTTCTCCTCATAGTCCCATCAGAACTGTTGAGACCAGTGGCACAGTTCATGAATTGACACCATTTCACACGGTTTTCAGCTGCCTGTACAGCAGTGTTTCTCAAACTGTGTGGGCATTTGTGTTGTGGAGATTATCAGGTGTGCCTCCATTCCTTATGGTTTTATTATTTGTTGGAAATTTTATTAAATTTAAAATGTCAATGTTTTAAATATCTCAGATCAATGACTGTGCTCCAATACTCTGTCTTGTACGCATAGCCAGTGAGGGTCGTCCCTTGCAACTGCGTCACCGATGAGTCTGATGAAATCTAGAGTCTTGATAATTCACCCCTGGGACCTTGGAGGACGGGAAGCGCAGCATTGCATGCAAAGCCCCTTGGTATACACCTCCCAACCGAGACGATGCTGGTATGGAGAGGGGTTGTGACTTTTGCAGTTAAAACTACATGGGGCCAAGTAGGCTAAGTCATTAAGATACAACCCCTGCCCGGTGTCTGGTTTGTGGCACCTAAGGGGTGTTATCTGCAGAGCGACTGTGTGCCGGCAGAGAGGACTTGCATCTGTTCTCTGAACCAAGCTAATCAACTTGTGAACTTCATAAAATCCTGACCACTTAAATTTGATTTCTTTCAAAGCTCTGTGAGGCAATGGATTCCGGCCAATATACATGCATATTGTACCCATAGAAGCCTTTAGAGCACCTGGAAGTGGAAGGTCAACTGCAGGCAACCAACAAAAACTGCGGTCTAAGTTGGTCAACAATCTAAACCGCTTAAGAAATCAGCGGTTTTGCGTATTTTCACGTAATTTTAGATTGTTTTCAACTTGCAATTGTTCGAAACTTTGAAGGCTAAAAAGATGAGGTATACACCAATGTTTTGCATTTTTATTCCTCTTTCAAATTTTATCCGTCAATGCAAAAATTTTAAAAAATTGTGAGGGGACCGCTTTCTGGCCTAAAACAAACCCTCCTCCAAAAATTTTTTGGGTTCCAAGCTGTGTAGCAAAACGGTTGAGTGGTAGTCTATCTTAAATCTTTGGTTACGGCAAAGTTGTAGGGAATATAATGGGAACAAAATTAATCAAACATTTTGAAAATCGGACTGTATTTGGTTGAGATATCGCCTCCCTGCCCCGATCACCCTCTGTATAGTAACCATAGAAATTATGCTCATTGATGGCCTAAGTTAGTCAAATTCTTAAATTCTCTGCCCAACGTTGACCTTCCAGGTGCTCTAACTAGGCTTTTATGATTGTATCATACTGATGTTCACTGGCTTTAATGTATCCGTCTTTTCAAGTGTGCGCCGATGTTTTCACGTATTTCTAGTGTGCCGCAAGAGTCCGAAAAAGTTTGAGAAACACTGCTGTACAGCATCTCTCATGCTCCTCTGAGTCGCTCAGTAATGTCATCTCTCCATCCTTGCCTGGGCCGTCCTTGTGTTGTGGATCCTTCCATTACACCATCCATGCAGACATTTATGAATCTTTTGTCCTCCATTCCTTATGGTTTTATTAATTCCGTTCTTCTTCCCGTGACGCTCTTTATACAAATACTGGTAAGGAACTGTACAAGTAAAATAATTTTTATATACCATGCACTCGTATATAACGCGTGGCCCTCTGCGGTTTGCAAAATCGCGTACACCGCGCATGGTATATGTGTGAAAATACAGTAATTTATTAAAAAGTGCTCAGAAGTAAGCAAAAACCAATAGTCTTGCAAATCCCTTGCAACTGCAAAAGAAGTTACCGGTAAGTTACAAATATCAGAAAAACATTGAATCAGTTATTGAGACTGCATGAATTCAAATAAAAATAAAATGATCTGTTATAATTACTGCTCATAGATTACCTGTAGCCCAAAATAATGGCGTAAAACCCATATAGTCACGTAGATTTGCATTTGCTCCATATTCCACAAGTGTTTTCACCACATCAATCTGCTTTCATTAAACGAAACATATTACACACAGTTAATGAATTCAAAATGCAGTTCACACCTCCCCAACCGATGCTCCTCCTCTAAATTTCTCACATACCACATGTTCATTTGATGCTTTCCAGCCAGTAAGTGCAACAGTTTAAAACAGTGTTTCTCAATTTTATTATTATTATTATTGTTATTATTATTATTATTATTATTATTACTAAGACAATTTATATAGCGCTGTAACATGGTTAAGTACCAAAATCAAAAGCGCTTTGACAACGCTAACATGTCAATGGTGGACAGAAGATGGCGATGTTGAAATCCGCTCGGATGAAGAACAACAAAACTCGCTGCCGAGAAATCTGGTGCAGTCATAAGAAGCGGTCTTTCACTGGAGAACTGCATCCACCACGACGTTGTCAGCACAGAATGGAAGAAGATGTTGTGGGTCCACGAGATTGGTAGAAGAATTTCCCACAAGGAGACCGATGGCGATGGGCAGACCCGAAGACGGACGCCCCAGCCAGTCAGAAGTATTCCCTGGCGGCGAAATCCAAGAGCGGTCTTCCGAGAGAAATGTTTATTTAATTTCCGATATCAGCGAATCCGATTTCATTACGAAGATGAATTCAACAAAGTCGGAAAACATCCCTTCTCGGTCGCGCTGTACCACGCGGCAGCCATTAGCGGCTGACCTTGGCGAGCTTTATACGAACGACGGCGGATTTGAAACGTTCAGAACGACGTTAAAAAGCGAAGAACTGCAGAAGATCCTCGAAAAATGAACGAGTCGATGCAAAAGTCCGCTCGTAGAACATCGGATAATACCAAAACGGCGACGAAATCTGAAGCGCACACAAACGTGCGCTGGCGGCCATGACGGCGCCAACCGAAAATTTATTATTTTGCAGTACATTACATGATTACAAATATATGAACACATCAGCAGCACACATGAAAAGTTGTACCAATTTTTGATGTTTGACATATTGGATAATAATTACAAAATTTTACGTGAAGGCTGTGCCTGCTTTCAAAAGCAAATAAGATTAAGCAAGGCTCCAAAGTCGACAAGCAAGCTCACATTTCAGGGTTGATTTCAAGAAGACCGTCTCATTTTTTTATTTGATTTCAGTCAATGCTGAAAAATCCAAACTCACAACAGCAAGAAGATGCAAATGGCAGAATTATTTTTATTTCTTTAGAACTAACTGCAACATAAGACCTCTTCATTAAGATCCATAATTCATCCAGGCTCTTTTTGATATGTAGACGGAACAGCTTTATTGTTTTGAAATCAATGAGCTGTTCTTCTAGCTCAGTAGTTAAGATTATTTGCAATTTTGCTGCTTGTGTTGATTTCAAGTCTTTCAGTGAGTCCAGCATTTTGGCAATGATTTTCTTCTTTGAAAATTCATTTATAGTACGAAGGCAATTGTGGACTCCTTTCGAGACCTTACTTTGCCACAGCAACAACTTCATATTAAATGACCAGTTTTGATGTTGCAGTGATTAAGTTTTCCAAAGGTCCTTGAAAACTTTAATTTGGCAAATTTAGTTTGTCAAATAAATCTGAGAGTAAATGAACCTTAAGCCTAGGAATAAGCGGCTACTATGGTATAGTACCTACGTTTGAAAGCACTATATATATTCTCAAAATTTTTAATTACTTATTAAATGGCTAAAAGTCCTAGAAGTTGTGACTTATAAAACAGCTCTAATTTTTAAAAATCCTGCCAGATGGTCATACCCATATCTACTTATTGTCAAACATCACACCTATGTCCAATATTCCTGGTTACAGCCAATATCACTGCAGTCCTGCATAATCTATTAAAGGCAAACATATTTGTTAATATTTTCAGTGCCCTTCCTTATGACTCTAGTTTGTGCATGATGATATACTGATATACAAATTGCATTATTTGTACAACTACTACTACTGCTGCTACTGCTACCACCACCGCCACTACTACTACTACTACTGGAGAATATGGTAACCAAGTTGGAATCACTACTGAAATGATGGAAAAACTTGCCAACCAAGCAGGTGATCATTAAATTACGCCAACCTTATGGCAACCACCAAATTAAATGGCAAATGCATGAAAGTGTTTACAAGTGCAGCAAACATTCGTGCAAATATGCAATTAAATTGAAAATAATGCTCAATAGACAGAGATAGCTACAACTATTTCATAAAGAAATACAAAAACAATGCTGTCAAAATACCCTTTGTGATGCAACTGCAAAATGTAGTGGTGTGCAGCCCTTTGAATCCTGCTCATTGATTCTGAGCTCTCCAGTTAATTTCGTCATCTAAAACGCAAATCATGAAGATTAAATATTCTAATCAAGTGGTGCACAATGTGGGCCACATCCTTCCACTAAAAGTCACCTTCCAGTCCGCAAAGTCAAAGAGGAAACACTGAAAATCTGACGCCTTTTTAAAGCTAAGCTTAATGGTGTTATGGCTGACTGTGAGTACTAATAAACAAAGATGCCCCAGCATGAAGTGTGCTTCTACCTGGCATTCATTACGACTTGCTATAGCGCAGGCACGGGCGCCATGTGCTGGGGTGTTAGTGTCCAGCCTGGCAACGTGACTGAATAATGCCATGCAGCGACGGGATAATTGTGTCTGGTATTGAAGTTAATCCCATGCACGATGAAATGATTTCGTTTGAAATATGGTTGAACAGCAGAAATGCAGAATCCAGTGGTGGCCAGTGGCTATAAGAAGTGGGGGTTGCAATGTTAGTTAGAAAAATTTCACCCTTAAAATTAGACTGGGATACTTCGGTTCCAATGTGATCCTATTATGTGGATAGTGATTGTTTTCCGCAGGATATTGCCTCAGCACGAATATAATTATTCCTTATTATTCTAGCTAGCTTAAGCTCTGTTAGGTAACAGTCAAAACTATACTGCATAGGCCTATTTAATTAAAAAAATCATGAATTATTTAAACAAAATTTAAGAATATATAATAATGGACGTCGAAAGTGAAAGACAGAGCCAGTTAAGGCATGCTAGCAATGCGCCAACATCTCCCCCCGCAGAGAGTTACCCGGTATTCAGCCAGTGTATCGGGAGCCCCGCTAAGCCTCGGCGAGTGTGTGCAGAGCCAGCTATTTATAGTTCAGCTCTGGTTGCAACTGAAGAGCAACACAAGCCACGCCCACTTCTGCAATGCAAAATGCGTCCTGTAAGCTCCATTACGGCCTATGTAGTATATACGGAGCATGGAAATTCTACTTGTGTCGCAGTCCGTCTGCAACTGCAACACAAATAGCTCACAGCACACTGCAGCCAAAGCGCAGTTAAACACTCAAACCTATTCATTTACCTGATCGGAAATAATTTACTTTCTGCACCAAACAAAATTCCATATGAAATTATTATTGGAAATTATTATTGCTATTGACAAATTGTGCAGCGAAAAATTGGAGGTTGAGCTGGGGGTTGCGCAACCCAGCGACATGGTCACCGGCCGCCACTGGCAGGATCTGGCATTGACATTGCAGGTGGAAGGCAATGTTCCCTCTAAGCTGCGCTGTGCACTGTTGGCACAACAAGGAATTCCTGAAATTTGGTATTTTGCGCACAAAGATATTCGTAGTTGGTGTTATTATCATCTTAGTGCATTAATAAATGACTTCTGTGCCATCCAATGACTTTTAAATTTTAATCCTCCAACAAACTAGGCAACAACCATTCTACTACTTATATGTAAATAGATAATTTACAGTTTGGATGTTAATTTCCATTGCCTCACAATTCCTAAATAGGTTATACTGTCTAGAGGCTTATTAAGCACTTTGCTATTATTGAAGTTTACACTTGCATGATGTTCTAATGCCAAATTAAAATTTTAGACAGAGTTTAGTATTCTGCCACAATCGTTATTAGTCTTAATCATTGTAATTTCTTGATGTCTTTCTTTCTGCAATTATGCATGTTGGTGGAAAACAAATTTGCATCCAAGTATTGGACCAGCCAAGAAAAACGCTCGGACTACTGCACTTTCAGCCCCCTCCCCCCCATCCCAAAGGAACAAAGTATTCAGGGACATCACCACCTTAACCATGGCTCCTTCCTACTAATGCCGATCAACTTTAGATCTGAGTTTTTGAATGCAGCACAACATCAAATCGTTAATGGCATCCAACTGCCTCATGTTGAATCCTACAAATATCAAGCTCCCTATAGTATGCCTAGAATGATCTGATAAACCAAGCACTTTTTACGCTGGACAGTGTGGCAGTTGTGCTGACTTCAGTTACTCATCTCCTCAACTGCTTATTGACGAAGCACTCTCCTTTGATAGTCACATCAGCCATCTGTCTTGGAATTGCTACTACCAACTACATGGATGAAGCCATTCATCGCTACATCTGTTCCAATTCAACTAACACAAACATTCATTCTGTCTTGGATCAACTATTGTAACGGTGTCCTCTGCCTTTTGGACATTTAGGCAAATCACCTGCAATCAGTTCTTAAGGTATCAGCTCATCTGATTTTGGGTGTCATTGGCTATTTTGGATCCAACCATCTACATGCAGTTCAGGACAGAAAGCAATAGAAGTCATTCAATCTGTTTGCAGTCAACTGTCACAGTGTGATGATGACATATGACAAGACATCAAATTACATTTGGCTTGATGAGTTATTATATATTCTGTGCATGTGCAAATATATAGGAAAGCAACAGCAGAATGGATTTGGCTGGAATTTAAACAACTGCTGCATCATGATCTTACAGTCCTTTGGCCTCCCCTCCTCCACAGATAAAACTAGCAATTATAGATATAGACAAATTAGCATAACCATGAGGGAGAATATGGTGCTTGGCCTCCTATTCTGGCTGGGACCATTCACAAGATTCTTTATAGGAGGGAGGGGTGACATGTCAATGGAATCAATGAACTTAGTACACTACAGCGTTTGGCCACTTGCTAATAAATCTCAAATAATGTCTATAAAGCATTTACCACAGCTAATGGTTTAACCCCATTAATACTTAAAGGCTTTTGCAGGTGAGGATCTGCCCCATACCCTGGTGAAGAGCTCACAATGTTCCCAGTGTGCCCTAGACGGACTAAATGAGAAGTGCATGTTTGTCTTGATGTGCCCCTAATCTGAAACCCTGGCTACATCAATAAACCTAGCATAACATCATAACTGAGAGAATATTTTAAATGTCAAATCAAAAAATTCATTTTTCTGCAATTCAGATCATGGACTTGCTACCTTGAACTCTTCAATCTGTATTATCACTAGCTCCATCTCATCAGTGTTTCTGTCTCTCGACAGGTCCAGGTATCCAGTTAACCCACTCCGATCGATTGCTTGCTTCTTCTTTGAGTTCCTGATATCCTTTATTCATCATCCACTCCAACATCATCTTTCTCGGTCTACCTCTCACTCTCTTTCCCTCCATTTTTCCTTCGATTATTGTTCTTAGTAAAGAGTCATGCCGGAGGACATGTCCCATCCAATTTCTCTGCCTTTTCCGGATTGTATCTATCAGGCTTCTTTCTTCTTCTATCTCCTTCATGACTTCCTCGTTTGTCTTATGCTCTGTGTATTTTACTTTTAGCATTTTCCTCCAAATCCACATTTCAAAAGCCTCTAATCATTTTAGCTAGCTCCATAAAGTAAAAATGAATTATTCTGATGGCACTATATTTAAAGAACATACTTGCAAATAGTCTTTCAGGTATCGTACATCTCCCATTTCACCAGCATGCAATACAACAATTGCCAACTCTTTCTCTGGTGTGTGGTGACCATAATCATCTGATGATCTGCTTTCTCCCTTCAATTTCTTCTTATTTTCCTTGACTTTCTCCATATAATAAAGTTGCATTCAATTTTTTAAAGAAAGTCATAAATGTGTAACCATAGGTATATCAAGAACTCTCTGCTAGCTGCCAGACAATAATTAAATCCACTGAACTTTCTAAAATGAAAAACAGATAACACAAAGCAAATAAACAAAATGCTGAGATAAAAATAATAATTCTTCTTCTTCTTATTATTATTATTATTATTATTATTTGGTGGTGGTGGTGGTGGTGGTGGTCGTAGTAGTAGTAGTAGTAGTAGTAGTAGTAGTAGTAGTAGTAGTAGTAGTAGTAGTAGTAGTAGTAGTAGTGGTGGTGGTATGCACTTCTCTAGCATCAGTTCCAGTGTTCATAGATATCAACTGACAGTATTTCAAATCCACCCACAAAATACCATGTCATTTCAGATCAATCAGTGAGAAACATCTAGGGAGGAAAGCCAAATGGGAATGTGTTTTTAATACATAAATTCAAAATACTTCATTGATTGCAAGATCCATCAGACAGGAAAGGATTTCCAGATTTTTTGGCCTGCAATAGAAAACATTCTCTTTGAAATCTCAGTGTTGGTTTTAGGCACATTTATCAATGAATCAGCAAATCCTGTTGAGAGAATACCTTTGATGATTTAGCCTGGTTGAAACATCATTCATGCTAACCACACATTTACATAGATTATAAGTCTTGATGATGTTCTCCTGCAAATTCTTATTAAGTGTTCATTCACATTCACATGGAGTGATGGTGGGCTAAGATAAGAACCAGCAAATAAATTATATCAGCTAACTAACTATTTTCAACATTTACCGCCCCCATCATCATCAAAATACTCAACCTCATTCATGACATCCCATGACAAATTTGCCTCCTTGTTGGGCTCTGCAGCTACAACTCCACATGAGTTCTTAATTACAGGTGATTTTAATTTATTTATTGAAAGTTAAGATTTATGTGGTAAATCATCCTAAAAGGACTACTTGAACACATTACATAGTACATGAATAATATACGTCAGGATTTAACAGAATAGCTGATCTCGAACAGCCAAAGTCTTCAGACGCTTCTTAAATATGTCCAGAGAAGGTGATGTTTGAATACAGATGGGAAGATGATTCCAGGCTTTCGCTGTGGTAATCGGGAAGGCACGGTCGCCGGCAGTGGCAAGGCATGTGCGCTGCACGAGGAATGCTTGAGTGGAGCCAGATCGCAGATGCCTTCTACTGTCTATGTCTGCCGATCTCTGGAGTTCGCACCGGAGATAGGAGGGACCGATGTTGTGCAGGCACCGAGAGAACAATGGTTGCCAGCTGAGTTATTCGCTCAGGGACTGAGAGCCAGTGTAGGTCGATCAACAGTGGCGTGACGTGATCATACTTCCTTGATCGATGGATCAGGCGTGCAGCTGCATGAAGTACGCTCTGGAGTCTGTCGAGGAGATGTTTAGGGAGCCCTGCTAAGGTGGCGTTACCGTAGCTGAGTTTAATGATAACTAAGGCACTGATCAAAGTCTTCAGGGCATTAAGAGAGACATATTTTCATATGCTGTGGATCAACCGCAGTGCTGCGAAGCAGCTGGCGACAGTGCGTGTCACATGTTGCCTCGTCGTGGCAGTATTATCGATATAGATGCCGAGATTTCTGACGTAGGGGCTTGGTTGGATATCATAACCATTAATCCGGACCGAGGTGGATTGGAGCAGGTGCTGCTGTCGGTTGCCATCCATATCATTTCTGTCTTTGCAGTATTGAGCTGGAGACGATTTGAGCCCAGCCATTCTGTCATTTCTGCGACACAGTTCGTAATTCGTGATTGGAGTTGTTGGGTGAGAGCTGAGTGACAACTCCCATATACTTGGGTATCATCTGCATATAGGTGTGCCTACAGATCATGCTTATGAGCTATGTCGAGTAGATCGATCCGGTATAATGCAACGAGGATGGGTCTGAGGACCGAACCTTGAGGGACCCCATTCGTGACTGGGTAATTCTCCGATGTTGAGTTGGTGCAGCGTACAGAGTAAGTGCGCTGGTTAAGGTATGATGAGAACCATGCAAGTGCGGTGTCACCAACTCCGTAAGTTATTTCCAGCCTCTTAGAAAAGTGTCATGGTCGACAGTGTCGAACGCTGAAGTCAGGTCTAGTAGTGTCAGTGCCGCTACCTTTCCAGTGTCAAGTTCACGTAGGATATCTGTGATTACCTTCAGGACCGCTGTCTCAGTCAAGTGTGAGGCGCGGTAGGCTGACTGCAGACTTGGAAGCAGCTTGTGAGTCGTTAGATATTGGTTGAGCTGACTTGCTACAAGGCGCTCCAGTAGCTAAGAAAGAACCAATAGGTTGGAGATCGGTCGATATGATTTGACGTCTGAGGCATCAGAGTTAGATTTCTTAATCCGAGGAACAACATAAGCGGTCTTAAAGATAGTGGGCACTGTCCCCGAGGAGATCGAGCGATTGAAGAGCTCAGTGATAAACGGAGTTAAAATTTCTTCAAATTTTTAATGTACATGTTGATAAGAGTGACGATCCAAACTCTACCCAATTCATACAACTGCTCACCCAAACCTCACACAACACATATCTCTTCCTACTCACACTTTTGTACATACCTTAGACTTGATCATCATGTCTTCTTCATCACTATCTCCATTTTCAGCAATTAGCCAATTCTCTCCATCTGATTATTTTCCCATCTTCACCATTTTAAGTATCCGCTCGCCAACTCCTCCGCCTCGTGGCATCTACTCATTCCGCCATCTTAACAAAATTAACGTAGCCTTGTTCTGTGACAACATTAAATCATCTGACCTAGTTACTAACCCCACCCCCACCCCCCACTACTCTGCTGTCACTGATCAACAAATCCAATTCTGTGTTATCTGGTTTTCTCGATAAACATCCTCCTATCATCACAAGACCTCTTTCATCTCATAACAGCAAACCCTGACCAGTACAACTCTTTCATTCATGCTTTCAAGTCATCCCGCAGATGTCTTGAACGAACCCACCATAGAACACATTCTCCATCTGACCTTTTAAATCTTCATTCCGCCACCAAACGCTACCATAATCTCCTTATATCTGCCAAAAAGAAGTACTATTCTAATGTCATTTCAACAAATAGCTATAACCCACAAAAGCTCTGGAAAACTGTAAATGATCTTTTCCATTGCAAAGAATCAAAACCTCTCCCTCAATCCATTTCCCTGTCACAACTTGCTGAATCTTTTGCTAATTTCTTCTCTGGAAAAATCTCCAAGATTTGCATTAGTCTTAAGTCTTCCACTATTACTCAAACCACCTCTCCTCATTACCCTCCATCCCCCACAACCTTCATGTAATTTATCCAGCTTCACTCCTACAACTGAAGAAGAGGTATCCAAACTTCTACTCTCTTTTCCAAACAAACAATGTGACCTAGATCCCATACCTACCTCTTTACTCAAACAGTGTGCCATCGTGTTGGTGTCCCGTCACTTCCTGGACCATTCCTGGACCGTCACTTCCTGGACCGTTCCTAATGTTCTATCTGTTATGTGTATGTAAACAAGTGTATACACTATGCTATACAAATCGTTTCCTTCTGCAATAATACTTAGAATTACTTAGAATATATAATATAGAAATTCAAGATATTTTACTTACTTCCTTACAAAGTAAGCAGTGGACCAGTGAAGATTAGACTATAACTATTCAAATTTTGAATCGTTGGATTACGAAATTCTTACACTGGGCGGAGGGGTCAAAAACTGCCCAAAAATTGTTGACACAATGGACAGCCCCCAACCAACCTACCTACCTACCTATCTACCTATTTACTTCCATTTACAATGACGGTCCAGGAAGTGACGGTCCAGGAAGTGACGGTCCAGGAAGTGACGGTCCAGGAAGTGACGGTCCAGGAAGTGACAGGGAACCCATCATGTTTATGCCTATCATAACTAGAATCATTAACCTCTCTCTTACCTCAGGCACTTTCCCATCCTCATTCAAAAACTCTTTTGTCACTCCTCTCCTAAAAAAAGCCTCATCTCGACAGAGAACATCTCAATAACTATCGCCCATCTCAAATCTTTTCCTTCTATCAAAACTTAGTGAGAAAATTGTGCTTTCTAGACTGACCAAACACCTTTCGTATAACTTGCTCTATAATGCTCATCAGTCTACCTACACTAAGCATCACTCAACTGAAACCATCCACTCCAAATTAGATTATTGTAACTCCCTCTACTATAACCTTCCCAAAGCCTCTATCAACAAATTGCAATCAATACAAAATGCACTAGCTCGCACTGTTACTAAGTCACCTAAATTCTCCCATATTTTACTTATACTAAAATCATTACATTGGCTTAAAATAACTGAATGTATCCAATATAAGATAACACATATAGCTCACTTCAGTCATCAAAACCTGTCTACCTTAGATCACTATTAACCCCTCAGCCTCCTCGACCCACACGTTCATCATCTTACCTCACTCTGTCACGCCCACTGAATCAGTCATCCCTGAAAATTTGCAACCGTGCCTTCTCATACGCATCACCTAAACTTTGGAACTCGATCCCAGCTTCCCTCCACAGACTTGGACACTTTCAAACAATAAAATCTGAATCCTCATTTCCTATAATTCCTGCATTGTCTCCTCAAGTCTTTAGGTCTAAGCTTAAATCCTTCCTTTTTCTTAAATCATTTCCTCCATAGCTGTAACCACCTAGCCTCACTGCCCTTCGGATCTTGACTATTGCCTGGCTGATCATATACCTTCCCCATAGCTATTTTAAGAAAGGCTGATTGCCTAAGAATAAGCAGCTACTATTGTGCTGCTTTCCAAGGCACTATAAAAATCCACGAAATTTACTTACTTACTCAGAGGCGGATTTACCACGGTACCAGGTGGTGCATCAACACTGGCCTCCTTCAAAATACAAATTTAGGGGCCTCCCTTTTCTAATAATAATTTTTAAAGACTTTTAATTATTAATTTCTTTAAAGTAATTTATTTTCAAGATATACATGAATGTTGTATCGTTAGACGTTAGTAGTGTTTGGACATGGATTAGTAATAATTTAGTATTGAAATGCAATTTAATGCATGCTCCATGAGTCTATGTTAAGAAACCCTATATCTCATATACTTTTTAGCTGACCTCAATTAATGGTATGGCTCATAATGGCTGGACTCTGACCGAAAGTGACCCGGCGGTTGCACCTCGTGAGACGCCCGGCCTCTTGCATCATTATGCAGATTAGGGTACTGCATGACTCAACCTGAGTGCCTGTACAGTGTGTCTCGACGGGTCAATTCTTACCACGGTACCATCGGTCAAGAAGCGCGGAAATGGGAGGAGTATGTGTATTTGTATGCCTCCGTACCTTTGGAATGGCAATGCAAAGTTGCATACAGACTAACGCCATCACTCATTTGTCTTACTGTAAAATGCGTAACTCTGTGACGGTGACCTTTTGGCAAACGACACAAATCCTAGTTATACTTAGTGCTTTTTTTCTAGAAAAAGGTACTTGAACTCATCTTCGTGTATGATTAAATTCATAAGAAATAAGTTCAAATAACACTTAAATAAATTAAATTAATTTATACGCCATAACACGTGGTTATAGCGCATTAATATCTAACAGATCATAGGCTGTCATCCTTAGCCATACTGAAACATTGAAAATAAACTAGTGAAGACAATCGACTTTGCACAGCTAGTGGAGGCCTTTGCTACAACAAAAAGTCGTCGGCGACATGTTGAGACCATTTAGACTAATTACCAGCTACGGTGGGTTACCAGTACACTACTAATATTATAAACAGATAAGACAGGTCGACTGCCCCAGTTCTTGTACACTGACTGCACGACTGCAAATTCAATGCAAGTTTATTTGAGTTGAAGTTAATGGCATTTAATTGTTTCATTTTTCAATGACGCTTGTATCTAGCCACCTTGACATTGGGGGGATTTTGAAATGTTTGGAGGGACAAGGTTTGACATCTCAAAAGTCTTGACGAGCAAAAAAAAAAAACAAAAAGGTCATCTGCCCGTTTTCCTTTTTAAACGCTCTGTGACAAAGCTTCCTTATTTTTCCTCTCTCCAAAAATAAAAAAAATATTTACACTTTTTGGGGAGAAGAATTTCCCTCTCCTATGCAACATATACAAAAAAATTTTTTGGGAATTTTTCATTTTGGGGGGAATCCCCCAAAAAGGGCCTAGAATAAACACTGTCTTTAAGTGACCACGATGGCGCCGGGGGCCTCCATGGAAATATTTGCACCGGGCCTCCAAAATGTAAATCCGCCTCTGTACTTACTTACTTGTCAGACCTCATCAAACCACAAGCAGCAGCATGCAGAAGAAAAGGCCTACGATTGGCAGATACCAGTCGATATAACTTGCCTCCATACAACAATGGGAAGAAGAGCATTCTCTTATTCAGGACCACTTGCTTGGAATGCTCTACCACAGGAGATACAGAATCAAACAAAAATCACGGCATTCTGGAAGCAGCTGAAGACTTACCTCTTTAACAGTGCCTACCACGATTGACTTTTGTGATGCACCTGCAAACATTATTTGGAAGAGGCACACTATAAATACTTAGGAATGAATGAATTTGATTCTCCTCGAGACAAACGGGTACGCAAAACAAGTTTTGCAGGCTTGTTAGAAACCTGAAGCAAGGATGAGAAAGTGGATTGACGTCAGCCAAGATGAGATCCTGGCAGTGTTGTTAACGAGACTTTTGAAAAGGTCTCAAGACCAAGACCAAGACTTTACCCCTGTGGTCTCGAGACCAAGACCAAGACCTGCTGTGGGCAAACTCGAGTGCACTCGAGACCGAGACCTTGATCTCGAGATCACAACACTGGATCCTGGTTTATATTTCCCTTTTGATTTACCAAGGAATCATCAAGGAGCCAGATTTAGTTATGTACTGGACTTCAAAACCTCTTCTGGAAACGACATATATATATCAGAAATATTATGCCTGAGAAACATTTTGGCATGATTCAGAAATGTCTACACTTTGTATACAACTCAACTTTGCAGGAACTTTCACACATTCTGAGAAAAAGTCATTTATATAAATCACGGCTTTCTATTCAGCTATAGTTTGTTATGATCCACACTGTCAAAAGCGGTAGGCGTTGAGACGAGCTGTGTAACCAAAAGTAGTCCGTAAACACCAAAAAAATTCAATTGAAAGGGTTAGGGTCAGGGCAAACTCGAGTTCACTCGAGACCAAGACCTTGATCTCGAGATCACAACACTGGATCCTGGTTTATATTTCCCTTTTGATTTACCAAGGAATCATCAAGAAGCCAGATTTAGATATGTACTGGACTTCAAAACCTCTTCTGGAAACGCGATTAGGGTTAACTCTAACTCTAACCCTAACCCATACAGAGGCGTAGTTACCAAATAGCAAGAATAAGCAAGGCATTAGGACCCAGAAGAACTGGGGCCCTTTTTGACCACCAATGTAAAAAAGAAAGTAAATAATAACCAAAGTAAATAATTAAAAACACATTAAAATCAGTCTTAATCAGACAAATTTGGTAGGTATTAAATATGACAGCGCTGCAAAAACAAAGTCGTTTAATTTACAGCTTTCAGTTTCCAGAATCCGGTGACAGACGATGCGTTATTATTAAGTGTTAAAAAATGTTTAAGCCTTAGTGCACTGTTCGTCATGTTGTGACTTTTTAAGTTGAAGGGGCCCATTAATAATTTTTGCATTAGGGCCTAAAAATCCTAGCTACGCCATTGAACCCATACTGATACGTACTGATACATTACGGGTCACGTAGTGATACCTTACGCCGCTCGTCCCCACGTCTACCTCAAAAGCTTTCAAATAGCCTATAAAGCACATATATATATGCTCTTCTGGTTTTCTCTGCTCTTTTCTAGGATCCAACTCATGTTTGTGATCTGATCTCTTGTGCCTCTTCCTTTCCAAAAACCTGCTCTGTTCTTCTGGTAGCTCTCTATCTATGTATTGTCTCATTCGTGTCTGAACAACCATCAACATTATTTTGCTAGCATGTGGTATTAAGGCAATTGGGTATACCAGGCAATTGTCCGATGATTTGAGCGTTCCATGGAATTTCCCTTTTTGGAATTGGGATATATAAGGATCTTTTCCAGGGCACTTGTACAGAAGTTGAACACACTTCATATTTAACTATATGATACTATATACCACCAGTAACAATACCCACCACATTTAAAATCCATCAAACATGGGGAAATAGGAGAAATTTAAATTTTTATTTCACAAATCTAGTTCTTGTCAGTTAATTCACCGCCAATAGTTTATTCAATAGGGTTTAGGGTTAGGTTTAGGGTTTGAGTTAGTGTTAGGGTTAAGTTGGCTGTGATTTTACCGAACAGCCCTTACATTTACTAGGGTTACCAGACGTCCTTAAATGATAAGGACAGTCCTTAAATTCCGTTGCCCCGTCCTTAAGGGCGTTTGTCCTTAATAAGGACACAAAATGTCCTTAAATTTCATGGTTTGTCCTTAATAAGACACAAAATGTCCTTAAATTTCATTAAAAATAGTGACTACCGATTTCGGACATTACTCTAGATTAAAATGACTTTTTTATTGGTTGATATTGATTGCTAAAACTGGTCATCGTTAGTTCTTTATGCCTTTTTTGCGTCCGTTACGTCCTAAAAATGTCCGAGAAGCAAAAAAGCTAGTCATCACCAGTTTTTTGTGCTTCTTTAACGTCCTTAAAAGTCTGAGAAGCCAATGCGTTTTGTGTGTCCTTAAATTCTTTCCAACTGATCTGGTAACCCTAACATTTACCCAATGTTGGCGGTGAATTAACCGACAAGTACCCCTTTTTGCTCGTCAAGATTTTTTTTGAAGTTCTCAATATTTGTCCCCCGTCCGTATTTTTTCTTGACGGCCCTGCTAAAGTGCCAATCCAATAAATTTGTATAGCGCCCTTATCAATGAACAAAAGCATAAACCAAAGCCACGCCAAATCTTAGCCGCGCAAGAACCAAATCCAAATTCTGGACAACTGGATGACAGACATTGCTGCTAATATATTTTCATTTTATCCTGATCCGCAATTCTGCATACACTCACCGTCAACACTTCTATCGTCCCGCAATACTTACTAAGCTACTAACACCTGCACGTTTATAAAGTCGTTCATAAATTGCCGCGCATGCGCGTGAACCCATAGAATTTATTGAATTCTTTGCGTGATTTTGCTACCAATGAATTATTTACTTACTAGCATTGAGCAATGCCATTGACGCTTACTAAGTTATTAGGCATTGTCTGCTACTGACCAACAAGAACGTGTAAAATGGCTCGATTAATCTCTATTCTACATCAGTTACTACAACCATGTCCACAATTCCAAATACACGACCGCAAGAATTATGCTCCAAATGGGATTCTATTGCTCTATGACAATCAATCAACTTCTATAGCACCACTATCATAATGACCAGGGCATCAGCCGATGGCGCCAGTGGCGGCTCTAGGATTTGGCAAGTGGGGGGCCGTTGAAGTGGCAACTTCTAATCATGGGGGCCAACCATTTGTTGTTTAATGTATGTAGCATTAAGTATAGGGTCCCAACAGGGCAGTGGCGGCTCCACCGGGGAAGGACAAGGGGGCCCGTGCCCCCTATTGAGTGCCTCTTCCAGTGCCCCCCAGTTGGGACCCTATACTTAATGCTACATACATTAAACAACAAATGGTTGGCCCCATGATTAGAAGTTGCCACCCCAACGCCCCCCCACTTGCCAAATCCTAGAGCCGCCACTGCAACAGGAGCCCACTGGGGGGCAGGCACTCAATATGAGGCACGGGCCCCCTGTCCCCCCCGGTGGAGCCGCCATCGTGGCGCACCAAATCCAAATAGAATTAGAGCCAGATGAATCCGGAAGATAAGTCGGGAGATCGGTCCGAAACGGCGGGAAGTCAAACAGATGTTTTTAAGACCAGATCTGAAAGATAGTAGGCCTAAATTGTTAGTTATACGGAGTGATGTTGGTAGTGAATAATTCCAGAGCTTAGGGCCGCACGCTGAGAAACAACTATAGTGTCAATGACTGTACGAGAAAAGGAACAACAAATGAAGTTCCTGCCGAATAACTAGTGGAACGATTAGTAGGTCGAGGTATAAGTCGCATCTTGAGGTAATAGGGTGCATTATATACCGTGGTTTTGAATACTAAAAGATAGATTTAATAATTAATTCGGTATTTGATAGGAAGCCAATGTCTACTATCTGTCTGCTGTCTACTAGTGTCTATATAGCTGGAGTTATAGGCCTATGTTCGAATCTAGGAGTTTTGGATATGACTCTAACTAAGGAATTTTGTACTCTCTAGAGTTTCTGCATATTTGAATGTGTGGTGCCGAAAAGCAGGGAATTGCAATAATCTAGGCGACTAGATCAGTGGCGGCTCCACCGGGGGGGCAGGGGGCCCGTGCCCTCTATTAAGTGCTTGCCCCAGTTGGGACCCTATACTTAATGCTACATACATTAAACAACAAATGGTTGGCCCCCCATGATTAGAAGTTGCCACCCCAACGGTCCCCCCACTTGCCAAATCCTAGAGCCGCCACTGGACTAGATGCCAATGCATTGACTAACATTGATTAGCAATGGTGTGAGGTGAGCTGTATTCCAGTCAATCATACCAATGTACGTCAAAGCATTGGCGTTAAGGTTGATGGTTTACTTATCAAAAACATGCACGGAAGAGCCAGATGAATTACTTCTCAACTTAATTATTTTGTCACAAGAGAAATGTCTTATGGTATCATCATTGTCACATACACCAGCGAGAAAAACCTTTTTGGAATGGGAAAGGTAACTGTTGTTCTGCAACACAGGTTCCAATATTTTCTAACCTTCTGCTCCAAGCTCATGACACTGTTTCTGCAGGTAGAAAAAGTTATTTGCTCCATCAGCACAAGAAAGATGACTCATTGACTCTTGATGTTGAACCATGAAGAAGCATCAACAATAAAGTGTACAATTTTGTACAGGAATGAAGACCAAGACTCCTTTGACACGTACAACCTCAAAATTCTGTTTGCTTTTGTCAGCCACCGTGTGTCCGTGCATAACTTAAATTTCCTGGCATTGTGTTCAGTATAGGGCTGTACTGCATGCAAATTTTTGAAATCCGGCCGGAGCCGGATTTGGCCGGATTTATGAAGTGAAATCCGACCTGAACCGGAGCCGGATTTACAATTAAAAAAGAAAAATAAAATAACTTAAATAAGTAATAACTAATAACGTACTACATCACTTGACTTAGGTGAGTGGAGTCACTCGACTGTTCATTGCTAATTTACTGCAGTTCATTACTAATTTACTATAGAGTATAGACATGACAATGATGACAATCATGACATATACTCATAATTTATTAATTTAAATCTTGACCTCATAAAAACATGTACAGAAAATTCACTTGACTGGGCAACACAAATCCGGCTTAAATCCGGCAAAATTGGACCGGAGCCGGATTTGTAAAATTGGCCGGATTCCAGATTTGCCAGAGCCGAAATCCGATACGCCCTAGTTCAGTAAATACGTAATTTCATCATTATCTTCGGAATAATCGTCCTAACCTTGATGCACTGCTAAGCATGTTTGAAGATGATATATTTGATTTGTAGGCTTACTTAGATCATTCTTAACCTCATCAATTACCTCAACCACTTTTCCTTGAATGGCTTTGAGCTTTGCAATCCTTGGGATCATAATCTAGAACACTCATAATTGCACCCCTAGTGCTAGTTGGACCTCTAGTACACCCTCCATCAATAGCAGAAATGTGTTTCCGAAATGGTAGTTCATTAGTATACAACAAGAAAACCAGCCATTGCAGTAGTCTTGCAATCCCATCCTCTACTCTGCGAATCACGCCATTTCTTTTGCCTGTTATTCACTCTGCCATCACAAACAACTGCCTGTAGCATGCTGAATTTGTATTTGCAATAATTGGTAATAGCTCATTTGCAATGTCTTCCACTTTACCTGTTTCTGGCACTACATGATCAACGTAGTTTGGAAATGACACAATAGCATAATGTTCTTCCTTTATACTCCTACATACACCAGATATCTCAACAAAAGTTACATCTCGTTTTCCAACAAAACCAATAAAAAACTTAAGTCTTGAATAAGGGCAGCATGATTAGAAACCAGTTAATGTCACCAAAAAGTTCTCTGGCATCTAAGTTTGGCAGGATCTTTGCAGGATCTGCTATTCATGTCTTTTAGCACTGCATTCACTATAAGACAAGTGTCCCTATTACTAATCTTGCATCCATCCAAAGTTTTGCATAATTCTGGATACTGCTTCACGTTTCTGTCTGCTATGGCACCATCATCAGATTCACCGCTTGAAATTTCACTGCTCTCATCTCTTTCTCCTGCAACGTGGCTGTGGCCGTTTTATCTATATCACCTATATACATTTTACATTTCATTTTCTGGTCCAACCAGAATGATCATTCAGCCCTAGGTATTTTTTGTGAGAGTGGACAAGTACTACTGACTCAATTAAACCAATCTGTGGCAAGAATCTACTATATAAATCACAGCATACATGTTAAACAGGTGCAATGTTACATTACTTAATTTAGCAATTTTTTGCATTTTCCATCATTTTCAACTAAAAGTTGTGGGTACTTAGTGAGCTCAAAATTTTAAAAACTTTTATGGCACTTTGGTTTGGTACCTATAGGGTAACTTTTTATGCCATAGCCAAAAAAATTTTATATGACCCACTCTAATATATATATATATATATATATATATATATATATATATATAAATTTTTGTATGACTCACTTAATATATATATATATATATATATATATATATATATATATATATATATATATATATATATATATATATATATATATATAGTGATGATGAGAGATGGGCAACTAGTTAACTAATTAGTTACTAAAGGCTTAACTAATTTGTTGAGTTAACTTCATAGTTTAATTAAATATAAATAGTTTAGTTAAAATGCTAGTTTAACTGAAAATTTTTAGTTAATAACTAAATAGTTTAACTAAAACTTTTTAGTTGCTGTCCTGAATTCTCAAGAACACAGTGTGGTTTCAGTTAACTGTAACTGAAATATCAGTTAGCTGAAAAATAACAAATCAGTTAACTGCAACTGTAACTATAACTGAAAATACCAAAAACTGTAACTGTAACTGAAAAATAAATAACTGAAATAGTTAAAATAACTGAAAATGACAAATTTAAAAAGTCAAACACCACATAAAGCAATCATCGATTAAACACATTGAAGCTCTCGATCTTCCTAAATCATTTGTCATCTTTTGATGGACATGCCAAAGTTGTCCATGGGTAGTTGGGTCAACTCATGGATTGGGTTGGGGCCAGATTTTGAAAAAAAATAATGGGTTGGTTGGGTTTTGTGAATCTGTACCTGTCAACCATGTAAATATAGGTTTTCTGTTTACTGTTTTGACAGATTCTTGTATTATGTCATATGACTACATTTGCTATTGGACTAGATCGATCCAAAACGCATTCAATAGTCTGTACAAACTGGACCATAATTATTCAGATTGAGCAAGTCACGTGGACCTCTGTTATTGACTCTGAAAACATTCCTTGAACCGGTCAATAGGCATAGTAGTAAGATCTTTTCATGGAATTTGATAATTCTTGGTGTTACAATTCAGTACATTACAGAGACGTAGTACTTGGTACTTGTACTCGAGTTGTACTCGAGTACAAATTTTCAGTACTTGTACTTGTACTTGGAGGCCAGGTACTTGTACTTGTACTCGGAGATTTTGGAATGTGTGTACTTGTACTTGTACGCCAGGTACTTGTACTTGGAGTATTGTGTACCAGTGATGTGACTAAGGCAGTCCAGTACAAGGCCAAGACACTAACCCTCAAGACCAAGGCCAAGACCAAGACTCTGAGCCTCAAGGCCAAGGCCAAGGCCGAGGCAGTGACCTACAAGACCGAGGCCAAGGCCAAGACATTTCACTCAAGGCCAAGGCTTTGATCCATTTTAACTATCGGCAGGGTAACACTCGTAATGCAATATAAATATGAAATATGTACACTACAGCAGCGCTGACGATTGTTACACTATTGTACTATGTGAAAGAGCTAACACCACAGCCTAATAATAAACTAGTCAATCTTGTTGTTTTGTAAATGTGTAATAATGCAGTGAACATTTTAGTTATTATGATCTGCATTCTGCAATCAGTTTTTGGTTTTTCAGTTACTTGCAGCTATAATAATAAAGATGTTGTCATTATTTAAACAAAAAACTGCTCATTTCACTCATTTGCCATTGCAGCAGCTATAATAATAAAGATGTTGTCATTATTTAAACAAAAACTGATTTCACTCATTTGCCAAGAACATCAACGTTTCAATCAGCTCATTCCAAAGTCTGGCTCGATGCGGTCTCATTACAAATCCTCCTTGTGAAAATACTCTTTCAATGGGGGCCGAAGTTGCAGGCACACAAAAAAGCCTAGAAAACAGTGGCCTCAAGCTCATGAAATTCCTCTCAGCAAAAATGTTGTAGTCAGAATCTGGATCAAACGAATCACTGTTGATTGTACACATGTTGTAATGACAAACTATAGCTACCATCAGTGCCTTGTGATGTGACCAAGGCACTTGCTTCCAAGACCCAGTCCAAGTCCAAGGCACCAACCCACGAGGCCAATACCAAGACATTAGACCTCAAGACCAAGGCCAAGGTCAAGGCTTCTAAATCCGGCCTTGAGGCCAAGACCAAGGCTTCACATCACTGTTGTGTACTTGCTACACCTCTGTCACTAAGCACTAAGCAGGCAGCTGCTAGGTTGCTGAAGAACTATGTGGTCTTGTCCGTTGGTCAGGGAGAGCATTGAAATTAAACACAGCCTATTAAATATTCTGTGGCATAGGCAAACAATAACAAGATCAACATGGCTGAAGATAAAGCATTTGAGTGCAGAGTGCCTCATGTCGTTAAGTTTGCATTTACTGATTATAAAGTTGAGAAAAAGTCCTAGAGGTAAATGTAAATTGTGTACAAAGAAAGTGACAGTTATAACAGACAAATGCGGTACAGCATCTAACTTTGTGAAACATTTGAAAAGGAAGCACACTGACAGGCTGATAAAAATTATTACTATTAATTTATACAGCATTCCGGGATAGACAACTGTGATGGTATTGAGATTGTTCACCACTGTAATGAACTAATGAATTGACATTATGACTAAACCTCGTTGCTAATTGTGTCCATTTTATTGAATAACTGTGACAGACAGCTACCCGTTAATAAAATTGTAGGCCTACTTGCTGTTTGTACTTGGCTATGAGCATTTGTACTTGTACTTGAGGCTTTGGTACTTGTACTTGAAGGCCAGGTACTTGTACTCGAAGTTTTTAGAATGCATGTACTTGTACTTATAGGCCAGGTACTTGTACTTGTACTCGGAGTTTTTGGAATGCAAGTACTTGTACTTGTACTCGGAGGCCAGGTACTTGTACTTGGGGTATTGTGTACTTGCTACATCTCTGGTACATTATACACTCGAAAATGGCAATGGCAAGTGATGTTGAACGTACAGAATTGCTGCAGCAGTGAGTCTAAATAAACACTTTCTTTATATGCTTGAATGAAGTTCATTTTTGAAAACTTTTGGTTATCAGAAAATTGAATGTTGGGTATTTATCAGACATCGGTTTGATGTAATGTAATGTAACAAAATATTTGTATAGCAAGTCTTCTGAAGAATCACTCAGAAGTGCTCCTGCTGCAATTACTGCATTATAAGTTAGTTGAATATATGCATCTTTTTAAAATGGCGATTGTACTTTCACGTTTTCGTCAGGTCGGGTCAGGTAGTGATGGGTTGGGTCCTCAGATAGGAATTTTAGGTGGGTCTGGTTGGGTTGGGAATTTGGTGGGTTGGGATGGTTCAAAAGACTGACCCCCTCCCCCTACGTAACGCGACGTAACAAAACTTCAGACCCCCTAAAATATGACGTAACAACGGGCCGACCCCCTCCATTTTCGTCTTCCAAAAGTCTTGACAAGCAAAAAAGGTCATCCTTGTATAGTTTCCTCTCGAAAAACCCTGACAAGCAAAAAAGTTCATCCATGTATTTTTTCCTCTCCAAAATCCCTGACGAGCCAAAAATGGTCAAAGGTCATCACTTAACATTTTTTTGCATTATGTCACATTTACGAACCCCGCCCCCCATCGTCACACTTCATAACAAATGGCCGGACTTCCCTAACTGCGTTACATAATTTATGGATGACCCCTAAGCCAAGCATAAAAAATTAGAGCAAACTGCAAAGACGGCATCAGACACCAACCAGTAGTAAGATCTTGATTTATAATGATGAGTTGCATGGAACCATGCCCCAATATTCTACTGTCTACAATATCAAATTTTAACTTAATATTATGTAACATGCAACAAATGGACCTGCTCAAGATCCTTAGAAGTCCATTTATGAAACAGCTGTCCCCTATATACTGGTATGCAAATACAACCATACTGGTAAATTAAACTCTTCTTTGGCTATTAGATGAACATTTATATAACTGATGAATATCAGATTGTTCAATGCTCCAGCTATTGAAATGCTCATATTGGAGAATTCATAGATATAAGAAATGAATAAGCAGGCCTATAAAATACAATATTCTAAAATAAATGAATTATCATTCTTTGATAATTTGCTGCTTGAAGTCTGGCTGAATAGCTTTGGCTAAAGACTCGGCATAAAGTGGAAGTCGTTGAGTCATCTGTAGAAATAAACAAGGCATACAAATTATTTAAATTATTCTCATGGAATAATTAATGCTGGCATATACTTATGCACTGACATATCACGGTGTCAGCTACGATACTCCTAGTCCGGGTGTTAGTCCTGAGCTGGATTGATTACTGTAACAGTGTGCTGTTGGGCCTTCCTGCCAACCTGCTCGACAAACTGCAATCCGTGCTCAACGTCTCGGCGCGGACTGATCTTTGGAGCTCGATGGAATATGCACCTCACGCCGCTGCTTCGTGATAAACTCCATTGGCTATGTATATGAGAGTGAATTGTTCAATTGTCTACAAGCAATGCCTGTTGACTTACCAAGCAGTACATAGCCTTACTTGCCTGGACTACATTACCTCCCTCCTACGGTGAACCACGACACTGGAACGACGTCGGCTGCTCAGATCTGGCAGTCGAGTCAAACTGCTTGTGCCTCCCCCATGCAAAACGGCCAAGTTCGGGACAGGTCGGTTACACGGGGCAATCCAGAACTGTGGAACTCACTACCGGACTACGTTGCGAACTCTGACTCTCTCGGACTTTTTCTTAGTAATCTTAAGACTCACCTATTCACCATCGGGTATATGTAGTATTGTAAAGCGCTCTTGTCTTTGGTCAGTCTGCCATGCTTATTGCACTATATAAATTGTCCAGCTAATAATAATAATAATAATACACAAATACAATGCTAGTCAGTGGCGTAGCTAGGCAAAGTGCCTCCTGGGGCGAAAATAAAAAGTGCCGCCTTTTCGCGACAGAAAATTTTCAAAATTTCCTGGAAAAAACTCAAGTCTTTTAAAAAGTCTGACAAGCAAAAAAAACGTTATCAAGTCTCTAAAAAAGTCTGACAAGCAAACAAACAACGTTATCGAGTCTCTAAAAAAGTCTGATAAGCAAAAACACCCTAATAAAGGCTAATAATTTTAAAAAATTAAGAAATCTCGAAAATGCCGCCCCTAGGGCAAGTGCCGCCTGGGGCGCTTCGCCCCCTCTGCCCCTCCTCGCTATGCCACTGATGCTAGTTAAATGCAGTACAGAGTAAAAAATACGTGCCAATCAGGCCTCAAGAGGAAAATCTGTTTTAAAAAATATTTGAGGAAAATGCATTTGTCTATCGACCACCTGCTTATATTGATCAAATGTTCCCAGTCATGGCCATTGAAGACAGCATATTTTACTTGGCTTGGGGTTTCAATAATAATCTCATCTATTCTCCTTCAGTTCCAAGGCGTGTCTGTGGACGGAAGGGTGTCGAGATAAGGATAAGTATTGATTCTTTTATTGATGCAATTCTGATTGTGTTTTTGCGTAGTTTTGTTCGTGTAGAAGACTTAAGTATTGCTACTGAGCGATATTGAAGGAGCGAAGATCACGTCGCGATACTTGATTAAAATTTTCCATACTCTTATACAGTTAGATAATATTAAAATTTACAAATGGGTCGGGATAAGGAACCGTTGGTCATCTGCGACACCTGTGGCATGAGCGGTGTGGCCGACTACATGGATGAAGAGGAGATCTGTTGCAAGTGCAAGAGGATCGCGGCTCTTGAGAAGACCATCGTGGAGCAGGGGAAGAAGCTGGCGGAGGTTGAGAAAATCCTCCAGAAGATATTGGAAGAAAGACCGCAGAAGGAACCGGAGCCGGCAAAGTCCTATGCGGATAAGGTGAAGGAACAGATGCCGGAAAGAAGCAAGACCATAGTGGTGAAGCAGCCGGACACACCAAAGAGGAGGGGCCACAGCAGAGGCGTAAACAGACACTTGTTTACGTGGGCGAGGCGGAAGAGAGAACGGACAAGGAAGGTAGCAAACCGGCTGTTGTCTTAGTGGGGGATTCAAACGCTAGGAATTTAGGAAAGAATTTAGTTTTACAGACTAAAAACCAGTACGTGGCCATCTCGCGTTCTGGTGCGAGAATTGAAGATGTGGAGGAGTTACTGGAAGAAGAAGCTGGAAGAGAAGCAGAGACGTGTGTGGTGGAGCTGGGGACGAACAATCTGCTGCAGGATGAAAAAGCAGACATAATTGAGAAATTCAGGAGAATGATTAGAGAATTGAAACAGCGGAGGAAGCACTTGGTGATCACAGGAATCATGCCTAGAAGAGACCTGTCTAGAAGCAATGAGAGCAAGAGATTGGAGGTCAATGCCATGCTGATGGGAATATGCAGGAAAGAAGGAGTTGATTTCGTGGACGTGGAATTCAACGCACAGAGATCAGGATACCTTGCCAGGGATGGGCTTCATCTTAATTGGATGGGAGCAGACATGGTGGCAAGGAGGATATTTCATACAGTGAAGTCTGCTTGCCTGTGTAGGCATTTAAACTGAGGACAAAGGCAGTTAGAACAGATAGTAGCAGTGGTAGCCCTAGTAGAAGTAGTGGAGACTTTAGTAGTAGTAAACGCTTAGGTAGGTTAGATAGTAATAGACGTAGCTGTAGTAGTAAACATTCTACTGGGGAGGGGCGATTGAAGATTAGGGGTATCTCTAACTGTCTTGAAAATATAACAATAAATAGCACCGACACCAGGAAGAAAAGTAGGGCTTTGATAGGGAAGAAACTTAAGTGTTTTTATACAAATGCCAGAAGTATTATAAACGCAAGTAAAAAAGCTGAGTTGGAAATGTGCATCAGTTCAATCAAACCAGATATTATAGGTATTACAGAGACCTGGGCCAGACAGGAAATAGACGATGGAGAGCTAGGTTTGAATGGGTATGTAATGTTTAGAAAGGACAGGGAAAACCTAAGTGTCAGAGGTCATGGAGCTGGGGGAGTAATACTGTATGTCAAAGAAGAACTGAATGCATTGGAAAGAAGGGATATTCAAGATGACAATTTTAGAGAAAATATTTGGTGTGAAATCAGATGCAAAAAAGAAAAAATACTATTAGGCATATGCTATCGGGTCCCAGATGCAAAGGAGGAAATAGATATTGGATTGTTTAGGATTTTAGATATAGTAGCCAAAGAAAATGTACTAATAATGGGTGACTTCAACTATCATATTAACTGGGAAAGCATGGAGGCAGACAGGAACCAGGACAAGAGATTTCTTAAGTGCATGGATGACAATTTCCTCACACAACATGTCACTGAACCAACGAGAGGAGGTAACACACTGGACTTAATAATTACTTCAGATGATCAGTTAGTGAAGAATATGATGGTTGGACAAAACTTAGGCACAAGTGACCACCAGACAGTGACATTTGATGTAATTTTAGCAGAAGACATCGAGCACACGCAACCAAAAAAAAAAAAATTATTTCCGGGAAACTACGATCTGGCTAGGAAGATGATCGAAGATTTGGACATAGGAAGCATGATAAAGGATAAAAATGCAGAAGAAAGCTGGGAAATATTTAAAAATTGCATGTCAAGGGTTATGAATTCAACAATACCAAAACAGCGGACACTTAACAAAAAACTTCCATGGGTTACGAGAGAGGTACAGAAGAAGAGAAGGGCCAAAAACAAAGCGTGGAAGAAATTGAGAAGGCACCAACTAAAAATGCAAAGCAATGAAGGTTTGGAACAGGCGAGATTAAAACAGTTACAGTCCAGTTATGTGCAAAAGAGGAACAAATCAACAGCTACAAACAAAGCGGCTATTGCAGAGTATGAAAACAAATTAGCAAAAGACATCAAACGGAACAGTAAGAGTTTTTATGGATATGCAAGAAGTAAGATGAAGCGAAAAGAAAAAGTGGGACCATTAGTAGCTGATTCTGGAGAAACAGTGACGGATGACATGGAAACAGCAACAATTCTGAACGATTACTTTGGATCAGTGTTCACAAAAGAAAATACAACCAACATACCAAAGCCCATTAATTTATTTTGTGGAAAAGAGGAGGAAGCATTATCAGACATAAATTGCAGTAAAGAGTGTGTCCTGGAAATTCTGAGTCAAATGAAAACTGACAAAAGCCCTGGAATAGACAATATACACCCAAAATTTCTGTATGAGGTAAGACATGAGGTTAGTGAGGTAATAGCCACAATATTCAATATGTCACTTAAATCGGGAATAGTCCCTAGGGACTGGAGGGATGCAGTAGTCACTCCTATATTCAAAAAGGGTAACCGTGGGGGGAGCCAGGAAATTATAGGCCTGTGAGTCTGACCTGTATAGTGTGTAAAAGTTCTGGAGAAAATAATGAAAGCAAATATATTGGACCATCTTATAAGACACAAGATTTTAAAGGATAGCCAGCATGGGTTTATTAAGGGAAGATCTTGCTTAACAAACATACTGGACTTTTTGGAGGAGATTCACGACAAGCTAGATGAGGGAAAGGCAGTTGATGTAGTATACCTGGACTTTGCAAAAGCATTCGATAAAGTACCTCATTCAAGACTGGCAGTCAAGCTTCAGGCCAGTGGAATTAGAGGTAAAGTTCTTGGATGGATAAAAACTGGCTTCAGAGCAGAAGACAGAAGGTAGGTATAAGAGGCAAGTATTCAGATTGGGCTGAGGTCATAAGTGGGGTGCCACAAGGTTCAGTGTTGGGACCTCTATTGTTTTTAATATACATCAACGACATCGATGATGATATAATGTCAAAAATTTCAAAATTCGCTGATGACACAAAACTGTGTGTGGACAGAGTGATAGTGAAGCAGAAGCAAAAATTTTACAACAAGACCTTAATAGACTATCCCAGTGGTCGGCAGATTGGCAAATGCTTTTAATACAGATAAATGCTCAGTGATGCACATTGGGAAGAAGGAACAGATCATGAGTTTAAGTTATGTGGGAAGGGACTAAAAGTGACAAACGAGGAGAAAGATCTAGGGGTCATCATGCATAACAGCTTAAAGCCATCTAGGCAATGTGCAGAGGCAGCTAATAAGGCCAACAAAATTCTAGGTATGATCAAAAGAACGATAGTGAGCAGAGAGAAGGATGTAATAATAAGACTTTACAAGACATTGGTACGTCCACATTTAGAGTATTGTGTTCAAGCATGGTGTCCATTCCTGAAGAAAGACATAGAGACCTTAGAAAGAGTGCAACACAGAGCAACAAAGATGATCAAGGGATATCACAAACTAACCTATGAGGAAAGGCTAAATCACTGTGGATTGACAACCCTGGAAAAAGAAGAGAGAGAGGGGATTTGATCGAGACATACAAAATACTAACAAACAAAGTGGAAATGCCAAAGGAAAGATTTTTACAATGAAGCAGTATGATCGAACCAGAGGACACAGCATGAAACTGTTCAAGAAACGGGTTGGGAGACATAAACAGCATTTTTTTAGTGCAAGAGTGGTGGACAGATGGAATGAACTGGATGAGGGGATAGTAACGGCTACAACTGTAAACGAGTTCAAAATAAACCTCAGTAGTTTAGGATATTAGATTGGATGGGAGCAACAGTGGTTCTCACACAGGGCAGTCCCTACTGAACCACTTTAAACCTTGTTATATTATATTATATATTATTATATATATGACTACAGATGACTCACATGCCCTTTCTTCCATTGCAGACTATCTTCACATAGTGAAGTGCCTTGAGATGCAACAAATATCAGAATATTCGCTAATTTTAACTGACAATTGTCCCATTTTGATTAAATGTTATTTCAGTGGAATAAAGCTGAATTTATTACCAGTCCCAGCACCATTATAATTGAGCAGTCATTGCTGTTCAAAATGGCTGCCATCTGGATACATTGAAGTCTGAAGATGGAATTCCGCACGTGAATCTCTGCGTTTTTTGTTCTATAAAATGTCAGTTGACTGGTTCATAGTTACTTTTTATATTCGAGAGACGCTGATTTTCCTGTATCATCTAAAATATACATGCTACGATATATTGGCGTATGCTTTGGCATTTTGACCAACAGTGAAAGCTGAGCATATTCACGAACCAGGTCTTTGGAAAGGTGCTGGTTACAGTGATCAGCTGTTTGCATCTATGTCCACCGCTACTATGGATGCTGTGCTAAAACAGTCGGCAACAGTGCCTTTGCTATCCATGCTTTTTCAATGAGCAACTTACTGAAACAAGTTGTCCATTGTTCACCATTCACTTCACAAATTCCTCATCATCACAAGGCTACTTGACTGGATTGGTTATTGAAATAAAATAGATTCCAGATCATAGAGCAGGCGTGTCCCCCTCTCATTTGCCACCATTGATCGTCTTCCCACAAATAATGGTGGAGTTGCCATTATTTCAACACCCAGTGTTTGTTTGACTGAAGTTAACCTTACCACAACAACCCAGACCTTCAAATTCATATGGTTATGGTTATGGTATTTGACAACTTCTATAGCGCCGTAGCATGGCGAAGGCCAAAGTCAAAGGCGCTGTCAACAACGCTCACAAATCAACACGGAACGGAAGATGTTGGTCTTGAGGGAAAATCCACTCAGATGGCACAAAAGAGGTCATTGCAATGTCGAAATCAGGCAGTGAGCCCTTCAGAAGGTGGTCTTCCGTAAGAAGACCACCTTCGACAGCTGACTCGACAGCTGACTCTTTGACGTTCCGTCAAAGAGTCAGCGAAAACGCAGAAAGGATGTTGAAGGACCGCGTGGATGCTGAGAAAAATTCTCCGTGTGGCGAAAATCAGGCGTCAAATCCTCGAGGGCGGTCAACTGCAAGACAGTAATCCATCGCCGAACTTGATGGGAACTGACCGAAGATGGAATTCCGCGCACGAACCGGAAGTCTTTGCCCTTTATAGCCTATAGGCTCCGTCGACAGGCTGGTGGCTTAAATAAAATGGCGGGCCAAACACGCCGACACGGGCGACATAAATCCGATTCGTTCAGCGCAGAGAACCGCAAAAACGATTGCCGACTGCTTCACAGCTGGGCGACAATCCACGACAGCTGGGCGACAATCCACGTGATTATCGCAAGGAAATAAGCACAAGACGTCGGTAAAACTGCCAAGAACGGCGATATTCCGAAGCACGTACAGACACATGTGAGCAGCCAAAATGGCGCTACCGGAAGCGTATGTGCTTGGGTTTCATCTGGAGCAATGTGTGTTGTAATCCACAGGCCAGGATCTGCTGCCATCAGTCAGATTTTCTTTAGTAAATTGTTTGATCTGCATGCAGGGTCGGATCAAGGTCTGAGTGGGCCTGGGGCTGCATATTTTAAAAGGGCCTATTTTAAGGGGGTCTATTCTAAGGGGCCTATTTTTAAGGGATCCATTTTTAACCGTAAGGGGGTCTATTTTAGGAAGTATTTAGGGGCCTATTTTAGAAATTTTGGCAATTTTGTAGCAATTTTTTTTAATTTAAAAAAGTTAGCAATCTTATTTTACAATCTTAGTTTAAAGTTAAAATTATATTTTTTAATTTAAAAATTTTAATTAAAATTTCAAAATTTTAAAATTTCAATTTTATTTTACCATTTTTAAAATTTTAACAATTTTAGCAAGTTTAGCTAAAATTTCAATTATTTTGCTCGGGGAACTTAGAAACGGCAGCCCACTTTTATACATTTATTTTATACATTTATTTATTTTATTTTATACTTTTATGCTTTTATATTTGTTGATATTTAATTTGTTTTTGAAACGTTACATTTAGCTCCATATATGCCAATGTCATATTTATTTACATATTTATACTCGGTTTATATATATAACATTATTGCCCTGCATAGAAATTTAAAAATTAATATAAAACAGTGCTATTTACTTGTACTTTGTGAAATTTAAAAATCGTATTTGGGTTTGGAATAAATTTAGGTTTGGAATAAATTTTAACAATTACACAATAAATCACACAATGATTTCTTCTTGGCTATTAAATAACTGATTCAACGTTGTGATAAAAGTGAAAATCTTTGAAAAGTATCCTTTCCCATAAACAAACGGTTCAAATATCTTTACACACACCACTAGTTCACTGTGGCTGTTGTCTGATCAGTGGTCTGGTGTTTGACAGAAAATACTCTAAAATTTCAGCTGATCGCGCAGATGTGTGCGTGCATGCATGTGTGTGTGTGTGTGCGTGCGTACTTTGTTTTGGCTTATCGTGAATAAAGAGACGCTAAACCGGCGAAAGAGTGAAAAACGACAAAATAAACGGTGAAAAGCGGCGAAAAAACGGTGAAAGCAATGTTAAAAACAGTGGGCCTATTTTTCACAGTGGGCCTGGAGCTTCAGCCCCTCAGCCCCTGCCTTAACATGGCCCCTGTCTGCATGGTGTTTTGAGAATTATCATCACTAGTTGAACCAGTTTATGTCACGATCTGATGATCCTGCTGCTCAGCAGCTGATTGAGCTGTTTAACTGGTTAACTGTGTACTCGGCGTTGTAACGACCCGCCACCATCAAATGTGAATGTCACTGATGTTGGCCTGTCAGATCATTGACTACTAAATCAGCATGTGTCACTTGTTTGGCCATGTCTGGCATATGATTCAGTTACATGTTGATCTTGGTATCAGTTGAATATGGATGCTTTCCGAGCTGCACTCGTGTCTTCAAAACTGCTGCTCTGATTATATTACTGTCCAACATGGATGTCAATTTTGATTTTGATACATGATTATTATATTACCAATGTTTTTGATCACCTGATCCCACTTGACATTCAGATGTTGTTGGTCTTCTGTCTGTTTGTCACCAGTTCTTTCAATGTTGGCCTTGCCCTGTCTACAGCACTAACCGCAGCGGTAGCACTTCTGAGTGACTTTTAATCAATACTGAAAAGGTGCTATATAAACACTCTATTACATTACATTCTGACCTTGGTACAATGATAACTGTTGAGATACTAAACGACAATTGCTACTAAAGGAATGCATAACTTGCCATGAGACATCAAACAATGTTGCATTTAGCAGTTGCAGAATTATTATTGCTACATGGCTGTTAATGCAGTCATTCAGTAAGTGAAAAATCATAAGTGTGGGATGAATCACATGCCCTAAACAGAGTAAGTCAAACAGTACAGTGCAGTTTTAAATCCGCGTTTAAAAACTCACTGAAACAGATAAATCAGAAGTGACAGTTAACAGATAGTGAGCAGTGTCTGGTGAAGGGATGGTCGGTGAGAGAAAGATGAGTGCACCGCTGTAGCAGGTTGTTGGCACTGCAAGATCTCAGCAATAGCTCCTGCAGTTAGATGACATCTGCCAGGTAGCTAGGTTGACGTATTGTTAGCATCTTGAAGGTGATGAGCACAATCTTGTATTAAATGCAGTAATGGACTGCCAGTTATACTCAATAAAGATAAGTGAGTCCTGTAAGTTACAATGGATATTCTGTGAGCATTGAATGCTGGAAACATTGCTGTTCTATAGCTATTGGACCCCATTTTGGCTTTTTCATTGTAGATAATTCAATACTATTACAGAGAATAAGAATATCTTACTGCATCAATGACACAGCTCTAGATTGGTTCTCTTCATATCTGGATGGACGCACTCACTACCGGTAAGTTCGTTGTGCCAACTCATCATCAATCCCTGCTCAATGACAGGGTGTTTAACGCGATCAGTTCTCGGTCCTATCCTTTTCTCTTTGTACACTGATGACTTACAGCTCATAATTGAAAAGCATTGTCAGCAGGCTTACCTCTGTGCAGACAACATGCAATTATACAGAATTTGCCATCCAGAAGCTTCTCAACAACTGCAACATCATGTGTCTGCATGCTTTGATGAAGTTAAAATGTGAAATGAAACGAAACTCGACTATGGAAATTCTACTCTTATTGGATCACCAAGTTATCATATCACTTGACTTCAATCTTGCTGCCACCATAGTACTATATGGCAGTGGGTTCTAGGACTATTGACCACAGGACGATTGACCATAGGATGATTGACCATAGGACAATTGACCACTGGACGATTGACCACAGCGGACTTTTGACCACTGGACGATTGACCACAGCCGTGAGTATCGGGCATAGCACGCTGTCTGCTGCATGCATGCATGCACGCATGCAAAAAAGAAAAGAAAACCAAATGCTGGGAATGATGAAAAGGACAATAGTGAGTCGATGATATATATATATATATATATATATATATATATATTATATATATAACATTTTTTTATATATACATATATATATACATATATATGCATATATACATACATATATACATATATACACATATATGTATATACATACATATATATACATATATATATATATATACATATATATACATATATATATATATATATATATATATATATATATATATATACATATATATACATATATATACATATATATATACATATATATATACATATATATATATATATACATATATATATATATACATATACATATATATATATATATACACAAATGCTATTGTATATATATATATATATATATATATATATAGACAATAGCATTTGGTTTCCTTTTTTGTATGCGTGCATGCATGCATGCAGCAGACAGCGTGCTAAGCCTGATACTGACAGCTGTGGTCAATCGTCCAGTGGTCAAAAGTCCGCTGTGGTCAATCGTCCAGTGGTCAAAAGTCCGCTGTGGTCAATCGTCCAGTGGTCAATCGTCCTATGGTCAATCATCCTGTGGTCAATAGTCCGCGTACCATGGCAGTGATAGTTGGACAGTTAGAAAAATAGAGCAGGAGGAAAATCTACGCCTTTGAACTGTGGTGCTAGAGCAGAGGTTCCCAAACTTTTTAGATCGCAAACCCCTATTTTGTTCCCAGCTTAGCTCGCGGACCACATTATTTAACAAGTGACAAGAAAAAAAGATAAAAAGATTATCATCCTTCCTAAAATGTAGTGACAAAGAAACAAAAGATTATCATTCTTCTTAAATCTTAAATGTAGTGACAAGCAAAAAAGGTCATCTGGATCTGGGTGGGTAAGGGTTAGGCCTAATCCTAACCCTAACCCTAAATATTTTGGGAGGCTCTCGCGGACCCCCGCCATATCCTCCATGGACCCCCTCCGGTCCGCGGACCACAGTTTTGGAACCGCTGTGCTAGAGAACAATCTATCATAGAAGAAATCCAACCAGAGATGACATGGAGCCAAAATGATGAGACAGACACTGACATTTTGGACACATAATAAGAGCCAATGGCACAATAGAAAAGAAGATCATCCTAGAAAAAATGGAAGGAAGTACAGGATGAGGAAGACCATGGTCTCAATATTTGATACCATGTATTTTTTTATTAATTTCCAAAAAGTATTGACGTTCAAATAAGTAATGTCTAAATGAAAGCTACAATAATGTGCGATCTACAGTATTCTAGGGTCTAAATTATGTTGTTTCTACTAAGTCAAACTTTGTTTGAGCACTCAGAGTGTACTATCAGCTTTCGTTAATTCACTTTGCATGCAGTTGTGCTCAGATATGACTGATTAATTATCTAATGTGCCAGCTGTTAGCGAATTAAACTTTTTGAAATTCTCTTTCCATGCCTTGTTGAAAATCAGAGTGCACAAAACATCATAACGTCATCTGTCACAACTGTTAGTAGTCTGCAGCTTTGTTTTAACCCTTTACCGGGGTTCGCCGTTTATAAACGGCGGCGGAAAGTCATATCCAAACGGGGTTCGCCATTTATAAACGGCGCGCTAGATAAGCATGTGTGTACCGGGACATAACATTTTTACATCAATCCAACGCAACAGTCGATTTAGTTACCATCCATTCGATAGATGGCAGCACCGCTTTCGATACTGTTGACTATATAAGCCAGGGATATTGGCTGTATAGCAACCAAGGCTGGGAAATGCATAGGAAAAATCTCCAGCCAGAGGCTAGAAAAATCATAACTACGCCAAATATGGTCCGATCTTCTAAATTTCTGCACTATTCTATTCCAATTAAACTCCTCTAAAACTCTCTCGCTCACAGTTGGGGGTCATCACTGACATTTTTTTATTGAGCTTTGAAAATTTTTTGTCAGAGACGGCCCAATTTCAGGGTGTAAAGTGGACCCTACCCCCAAATTTTTTTTGGCATGGATGGTTCGAAAGACCAATAAAAATGCTCAACAACGGTGCAAACCGCATCTTTCTAGCTTCTATATAGCCTGAAATATACTGAGTTGTTCGGTTTTTCAGATTGAAAATCTGTTCGCGTAATTGTCATTTCAGCGAGCAATGGGTAACAGGGTATGAAAATTCATAACTACCCCAAATTGGCTCCGATCTTCAAAATTTTTGCACTATTCTGTTCCAATTGCACCTCCCTACAACTTTCTTGCCCACATTTGAGAGGTTATCGCTGAAGACATTTTGCTATTGAGCTTTGAACAAAAATTTGAACAAAATGTTGGGGAGGGGTCCGATTTTATGGTGTAGAGTGGTCCCTACCCCAATTTTTTTCTTTTGGCATGGATGGATAGAAAGAGCAATAAAAATGCTCAACAACGGTGCAAACTGCATCTTTCTAGCTTCTATATAGCCTGAAATATAGTAAGTTTATAATGTATATGTTCACGTTTTCATACGAACGCCTTTTCCCAAAATTAATTACACTGTGGGGGATGACTTTAAAAATTTAATTACCCCTTTAAAATGTTAAAATTCAATTTTGGAAATAAACATTTATTGTTAAAACGCCTAAGCATGAACATGGATAGCGTAAAATCAGGTAATGATAAAACGCGAAAACGTGAGGACGCTATTGTAAATCCAACTTACATTGGAGAAAGAAATTTATGTTTGTGCCTAGTCATAGTCGTAAACCGGCTCATTTAATCTGCACATTTTGCGTGGATCTGTAACGAAAAACTATAAGCTGGAATTCTGGATCAACACTACAAGCAATGTTCCCTCTAAGATGGGCGCGCGCCCCAAAATGGGAGACATGCGCCAAAAAATAATTCGTTATTTCCCAAAAATTTTACAGGTTTGATTTTTTCTGAAAAATTGTCTAAACATTTTTTTAAAGAGTACACCACGGGTCTCCAACAGGTCATAAAAATGACAATTCTTCAAGACTTTCATTTTGTCATGTCCCTTGTTCTCATAGAGTAATCGACTCTAAGCTTAGTGTGTAGTATGAAATGGCTGGAACGTTGCCACAAACACCTGACTTGTATATTATATTTAACGTTGTCCGTAAAATGCCTGACAAGCAGGAAAAAGGTAGGCCTAATTACCACTTTTTTAACACTTGGCACGTGGTTTATTATGGTTGCGAACTTAATTCTATTGCCACACACAATTTTCTTTCTTTGCACGAATTAAAATTGCCCAAAAGTTAGTCAATTGGGAAACTGTTGTTCAAGAGAAAGTTCAAGCACACACGGACCCTCAAGAATTAGAAGGAACATTGACTACAAGACTGCACATTCAGACACGAATACTTAATATCTGGTCAGCTCGGAGTTTTAAAAATGGCTTCATAGCTACGAAAATAACCTTGTTGTGCTTATGATTTTGTGCCCAGACATAGATAAACTGGAATCTGGAATTCAGTATAACTGATTACGAAGAACAGTTACAATTGTAAATGAATTAGATTAACAGCAGTTTGCGAAACTGATTTAAAATTATTGTTAAATGAATATTTGAATTTGAACCGAAATATGACTGCCTTTATGGTTTTCAAATATTGGTTCTGAAAGTTAAAAATGATATAGCACATCTTTTACAATTTTATAAACATTCAGATTACCTGTGTATCAAATCGGTTTCTCGCTATAAGAACCCACATCAGAATCATCTATAGCGGGGTGGCCATCTTCTAAGAGGTTGGCCAACCATAATCTATAGCATAGTCTAAAATTCTCTAAATATAAGAATTTTATAATGTTGTGGTCTGCTTAGGTACTGAAAATAGTAGATATGGCCCTCCATGTGAAAAGCTTGGGAACCACTTCTTCAGTGTTAGAAGAAAATTACTAAAAGCCATAAGAAAGCAACAGCTTTAATTTTTTCAGACATCTAATAAGAAAAAAGATTGGAAAATCTAGTTATAACAGGAAAATAGAGGGGAAAGAGCAAGAGAAAGACAAAGAATAAAGTAAACAGACAGCCAAAGAGAAGCAGAAAGAACTAAAGACAACATTGAACTGATAAGGAAAGCCAGAAACAGAGAAAAGTGGAAATTCAAGATCGCCGACGTAGCAATACATGGCACATGAAGTAGAGAAGAATTATTGGCAATATTAGCAGCAGTGAGTTGGAAATCCTCTTACCCGGAATCCCCACATATCTTTCATTTGTCTGCACAAGTTCAGATCAACTTCAGAAACAAGCAAACCATCTCTGTATCTTGATAATCCCTATAATAATACAAATCCAACATCTCACACAATTATATCAATTCCAAAGTAGCCAATGTAATTATCCTAAATTAGGAGAAAGTTCACAGATCCATAACTACAGCAGCCTACAGTCATTTGTATATTATATTCATGTTTGTGAATACATTGTAGCGTATTGGACAGGGTACTATCATCATCATTAATAACCGAGGGCTCAGTGCCCATTGCCCAAAGTTCATGTTTGTGTAGTCAAACAGTTGCACAAAACAGACTGCACATTTTAAACAAGACAAAATTTAATATTAGATTCTCAATATTTATTTACTATTACATTACTGAGATTTTTGCGGTTGAGGAAAATTTCTGACAAGTTTTTGTAGTCAGGTTTTAAGTTACTTGTTGATATGCGCAAGAATGACTGGATATTAACGTCTCTTAACAGAGACCATTTCTTGATTTGTTAATGTTTAGAACTGAAAATGTCTGTTTGCAGATGTATGTTGAACCAAAGAAAGACGAAAGACTTAATAGCAACATTTCATAATGCTCCAATCTTGATTATGCCAAGAGATGAATAAAAAATTTTTAGTTTTGAAGTTCGAAAATACTCTTTCAGAGTGTTGTCACTTTGGAGATCTATTAACTCCAGTTGGAATTCTTCTGCTGTTATTTCTACATTTGCAGCAAATGAACAAGTCAATAGATAAAATTTCCCTTCTAGAATTCTAAAATCAGTAAACTTCATTGCAAACTTATCTTTCAAAGCAGAGATTTGCTTGTTGTATTCTGCTGCTTTTGCTTGAGTTTGTGTTTTAAGGTAAGGAAAGTAAGTAAAGTTATTTTCTTTCAAATGCCTGGGTAAAAGGACAAGTTTAGCTTTAATAGACTTGACATCTATAATATTAAAATCGTTATTCTGTATGTCTGTTACCTTCAAGCGTTCTGATTGGTTGACTATTGGTAGACGGTTTTGAACGCTTCCATTTAGTCCTTACGTCGCGATGCGTTGGTGGGCGCGTTGACTGACTAGGACCGGTTTAGTCCTTACGTCGCGATGCGTTGGTGGTCGATGTTCAAGACGAGCGTTGCTATTGGTAACAATTGTTTAACCGGTTTAGTCTTGAAGGCGTCAGAGGGCTGGGCGAACGACGTTGCTATTGGTAACAATTGTTCGCAGCCTGGTAGAATTTAACGACATTTTAACGAATTAGATTACAAAAATACGTGTACAGCGTCACAAATGGCCACAGTTGCGTGATTTTAACGTACATAGAATTATTATGTGGCACAGAGCTTGGCTAGGTGGCGATCATTGAAATGTTGTTCAGCATGAATTCAATGATTGGGTACTAGGTATAGGTATTGGATTAGTATTATCCTGCACCGGCAGCTTAGATGAAAGACTTAAGCTTGAGCATCTTTCTAGTTAATGTACAATTCATATGCAAAAATTCCTTTTCCTTGCAAATTTACATTCAATTCATTAAGTGTTTTGAACAAGTCCACAACAAATGCAAAGTCACACAGCCAATCTGAGTCTGTCATTTTGTCCAGAAATTCACAATTTGTGCTTTTCATTTCCAAAAATAACACAATTTCTTCTTTAGGCTTCCATACTCTTGTTAGAACATTATCAATGCTTAACCACCTCACACTGTTGTGACAAATTACATCGTTGCTGTGGTTAGCCGCAAATAAGCCAAAAGCCGTAGTGCAATATTAACGCCCTTTTCAAGAAATTATTAAATTGTTACTTATGCTCCAGCGGGCCGCATAAAAGTTGTCCATGGGCCTCGTGCGGCTCATGGGCCGTAGGTTGCCCACCCTGGGCTAAGATGATGACTTTGACTTGGGACTTGGAATGTGGGGACAATAAGATGTGTCCTTACAGGCAAACTACAAATTACGATCAATGAATTCATGTGAAATAAAATGGACATGGTACAGGGTGAACAAGTAAAAATTGGTCCCCTTTATGATATTTAATATCTCGGCCGCGTGTGTAGCGATTTCAATAAAATGCATAGGCCATATACCTGGGAATGTTTCTAATGTAATTGCCAAATTATTTCATGCTGATAGCTTTAGTATTTTCTGAAATATGGCCAAAAAACTAGAGACCCACATTTTGAAATTGACAACGGAATATAACGTCATAATAAAATGTATCAATTTTAAGTCTAAAATGGCGTTGAAGTCTTCGCGCCAGACAAGGTCAAGGGTTACTTACGGCCAGCAGATAAACACAGCAGCATTATGATTGGCTGCAGGACTGTCTTGATTTGCTTGGAGAAGATTTTATATTACAGCAAGACGGAACACCTGCCCACTCTGCTCTCAGGACCCAGGATTTTCTGGAGCAAAATTGTCCAGATTTCATCAAGAAAGATGACTGGCCACCCAACTCCCCAGATATCAATCCACTTGACTTCCCCATCTGGGGAATCATGCTCGACAGATATCAAAAGTATCAGCCAAAGCCATAGAACATCACGGAGTTGAAGACGGTGCTGAAGAATATCTGGGAGAGTTTGCCTGAGAACCAGATGAAGAAGTCGATACTGTCAGTGAAGAAGCGCTTGTCGGCATGTGTGAAGGCTGAGGGGGGCATTTTGAGCACCTGCTCCCGTAGCAAATCATCTGGAACCCCCTTTAAAACGGCCCTTTTCAGGGCCAACAAATAAAAAAATAATAATTTTTGTATCACTTTATTATGATGTTATATTCCAATGTCAATTTCAAAATGTGGGACTCTTTAGTTTTTGGGCCATATTTCAGCAAATACTAAAGATATCAGCATGAAATTTGGCAATTACACCAGAAACATTCCCATGTATATGGCCTATAAATTTCATTTAAATTGCTACACACGCGGCCGAGATATTAAATATCATAAAGGGGTCCAGTTTTTACTTGTTCACCCTGTAGGCATGGTAGAAACTAGATGGACTGGAAAAGGACATCTCATCATTCGCACAGAGGGTAAAATAATAATCTACTCTTGATCAGATGACAGGTATAAACATGGGTAGAAATATATTTGGACAAAGAAATTGGTTGGTCACTAGGTCCCTACAATGATGGAATGATAGCAGTAAGATTGTTGGCAAAATCCCCGAATATATGTTATTCAAGTTTCTGCTCAAACCTCAACATGCAATGAACAAACCATTCTACAAAATAATGATCCTTCTGCCTGAAAAAGACAAAAGTCATTGAACAAAGTTGATAAAGTAATTTTGCAGTGTCAACTAAGAAAGCAGAATTTTATATACTGTAATTAACAATAACCATACTTTTATTTAATAAATCTAAAAGATGCTCAGCAATGTATAATAATTAGATGTCAAATTTCATTCTAACTGGAGTTCGACTTCCATCAGGTGCTGCTGTGTAGCTTGATCCATAGAAATGCCCAAAGTCCTTATGAGCAACTCGTCCATCACCAGATGTAAACTCATTTGGAAAAATTTCCTATCATAAATAAATATTTTTCTGTGTCATCACACAACTACAATAATTAAGACTAATATGTAATCAGTGAACAAGACAATTTGAGTTAGGGACGAGCCTAGTCTCAAGCTCAAGGCTAGATAATTTTGAAGCATTTTGGGGGGCTCAAAGCTCAAAGTAGAAGATTGACAAGGTTCAAACTTACAACTACAAAAATTCTCCGCGTTTTTATATTATCAGACCTGATAAATCCATGTGCTAATTAATTGACTGTGGGAATGAGCAGCTTTCCCATGTGCTGGTCAGCCAGTGGGTGGTCTGTCATTGCCTTGTAATGGTCATTGCTGGAGTCTTAAGACAATAAATTAATAATTCCGACTATTATGATTGTGGCTGATGGGGAGGAGTTGTTCAACTTCTGCAAGCAAGAGAACTAGTGGACTTGTCAAGTGTTTGGCCTGATGCTGAGTGTTGCAGGAGGGGCAGTAGGCATACAACTGATACCCAAAGATTTCTTTTCAAATGATTTCTAAACAGTTCAAACAACAAAAACATGTCATCAGTGATTTTTCATATTGTATCTGCCCTTTGTTAAATTTTACTTATATTTTATTTATAAACCAGTAGTGATGTCAAAAACTAAGAAATCAGCTGTTTGGACTTATTTATAACAAGTGCGAAAAGGATAATTGCACAGCTTGCAATTAATTTAAGCACACAATTTCTTGTCCACATAGAAACACTTCAACAATGCATCAACATCTGCTTAGCATTCATCATACTGACATCAACAAGGATGAGTTTGAAATAAAGTCAAAGAAAATGAGAACAGTGGATAACTTCCAGTGTTGTTTCAGTTAACTTTAGCTGTAACTGAAATATCAGTTAACTGAAAAATAACAAATCAGTTAACTGTAACTGAAACTGTAACTGAAAAAATGTCAATAACTGTAACTGAAAAAATAAATAACTGAAATAGTTAAAATAACTGCAAAATAATTGTATATATAATTGCAAACTATTTTTGGTTTTTTCTTAAGCTAAATGAATCTATGATGTCTTAATATCATATTGTAAATACATTAAAATACATTACATGCTTGCAATATTTTTATGTCATGATTTGATGGACGTTTTGATGTACATGCATATGAAAATACTTACATATCAGTAGATTTTTCAATCAATTAGAGAGAGCAGGGTGATTGTGTATTAAGAAAAAACGTAGAAATTTCATTAATGTGTTCAATGGCGATTAACTGAAAATAACTGAAAAATAAATAACTGTAACTGAAACTGTAACTGAAAAATGACAATAACTTTAACTGTAATTATAACTTAAAAATAATTTCAATAACTCTAACTATAACTGTAACTGAAAAATAATCAATAACTGAAACAACACTGAATTAACTTCTTCATGAGAAGAAACAGTCTCGAAGCTCAGTGCAGTTGATGGATTCTCAATTCGGCAAATCACTCATTCAGAATTTATTCATCAATAACTGTCATTAAAGGGAATGAAGCTACCTGCCAATGAAAGATTGCTGTAGGTCCTTATTTGCCGTTTTGAAGAAAGAGCAAAGGACATTAAGAAAGAACTCTCAGAACATGAGCTTTTCAGTATCATTGGATGAATGGACAAGTATCGGAAACCACCAGTTTCTCAACATCAACCTTTATACTGTCTCATCAAAATGTATCAATCTTGATCTCATCAGAATTTAAGGAAGTTGTAATGCTGAAAGAATTAACAAGCTCATCAAGGAACATCTTAATTCTTTTGGTGTCTCATTCAAACAGAATATTGTTGTCACCACTGGTGATGGAGCACATAGCAAGTATCAGGATTAAGTTAGGAGAAAAGTTGCCCTCACTGTACCAAGACTGCCTTAATCACGAATTGCATTTGAGTGTTACAAAACCTCTGTACAGAGAAAATTGCCCAGATACAGAATTTCAGTTCATCACGTGAAGAAACTGATCAGACTGATGATTTCAATGAAAGCAACAATGAATTGAGTACTGATGGAGTTGAAATATGAAGTGAATCATGGAAAGAAAATGTAAACACTGTGAGAAAGTGTTAACTTTTTCAATGACTCAGCCATATGATCGGATGTATTAAAGCTAAAAGCTCAGAAAAAGTTAGCAAAAAAACTATCCCAAAATCCACAAAAAATTGCAGTGGATGCAGAAATTGCTAGCTATAACCAGTTCACATCACTCAAATCTTCGCTTGTCATCATTGGCTAACAGTATAGTACTGCATTCGATACAAGATTGCAAAACCTTCAAGGTGCTAACAACACATCAACCTAGCTACCTGGCAGACATCCAACTACAGGAGCATTCTTGACTACTGAGGTCGCAAGGTGTCAACAAACTGCTACAGTGGCACATTTGCCTATCTTTCACTGACTGTTCTTTCACCAACGCTGCTCCTTATCTATGAAACAACTAACTGAAAATTTATTTAAGTAAAAGAAAGATAGAAGCAATTTATTAACATATTTATACATAAATATTGCAGTTTGACATTTATTAATATTTTTTATATCTAATATGTTATAGTTCATAAAGAGACTCTTGGTGTTTATATAATTAGGAATTGACAAAGTTAGTCTTATAACTTTGTTTCACATAATTTGGATTTTATCAGTTATGATCTTGTAATTATTTCCCCAGAATATATTGCAAAAGGTGATGTATGAATGAATTAAAGTAAAATACAGTTTATGTAGAGCATTTAGATTCAGAATCTTTTTTATATGTTTTATAATATATAAATTCTTTTTGTTTTTGAGAAGTTCAACATATTATTTCCATTCCATTCCACAGTAACTCCCAAAAATTTGGCGGAAGTACAGTGTTTGATTACGATACCATTTATTATAATTAATATCTCCATGTCATATTTTTTAGTTTTGAGCAAAACTTTATAAAAGTTGTTAAGTTAAGTTCTAGTTTGTTTATTTGGAACCATGTAGAAATTTTAGTCAATTCAGAGTTTTTTGGTTAGTTCTTTTAAATTGTTATGAATAACTATGAGATTTGTGTCATCTGCTAATAAGAGATATTAAAATAGGGAAGCGAAATTTGGGAGGTCATTTATATATATTATAAATAGTAATGGGTCTAAGATGGACACCTGTGATACTCCATATTTGATAGATTTCAAGTCTGATACTGTATCATTCACTACTGTGTACTGTTTATGATTGCATAAATAAATTGACAACCAATTTAGCACAAAGCCTGGTGCTAGGACAAAATGTCACGAGGACAAAATGTCACGGGGACAAAATGTCACTGGACAAAATGTCACGAGGACAAAATGTCACCGGACGAAATGTCACCGGATGAAATGTCACAGACGAAATTGTGTGCCAAAATGTTAAAAATTTCAACAATTACATTTTTTAATCTCGCAATTTTTGGCTAAAATAAGTATTCAAGAAAAAGAAACCACTGTAATCTAGCATTATGACTAACCATCCAGTGTTTATTCTAGCCACCTAGACATTGGGGGGAGTTTCATGTCTTCAGACCTGAGCTTAAATCCAGTATCTTTTATTTGCTTACTTCAGTGTGGTTTCAGTTAACTGTAACTGAAACTGAAATATCAGTTAACTGAAAAATAACCAATCAGTTAACTGTAACTGGAACTGAAAAATAAAGAACTGAAATAGTTAAAATAACTGAAAAATAAATGACAAACTTAAGAAATCAAACACCCAAAGAAAAGATCTTCTATTGAACACATTGAAGCTCTCGATCTTCCGAAATTAGGGATAATCTGTGCAGTTTAACTAGGGATGCGGGATATTTGCAATGTTGTAGCGATACCATGCAACGAGAGCTTAAAATTAAAGAGTAGAGTTATTGCATAATAAGAAAAAACAATGAAATTTCATTACCGGTAATGTGTTCAATGACAATTAACTGAAAATAACTGAAAAATAACTGAAACTGAAAAATGACAAGAACTTGAACTGAAACTATAACTGAATAATATTTCAAATAACTTTAACTGTAACTGAAACTGAAAAATAATCAAGAACTGAAACCACACTGGCTTACTGACTTTTATTTAACCTACTTAACTCACCTTCATTTAGATACATATGAATTCTAATGATTCTCTCTTGGGGGTTGCAAATAGCATTATGACTAATCATCCAGTGTTTATTCTAGCCACCTAGACATTGGGGGAGTTTTTAAAAAATTTTGGGGAGGGGAAGACATTGGGGAGGTCATACTACTAGCCAAAATGTCAAAAAAAATTTATTTTGGAAAATAAACACTGCTAACCGACTAACGGTCCACACAATACATCAAAGATTGCAAGTTGTGACATTTTGTCCGCTGACATTTTGTCCTTGTGACATTTTGTCCCCGTGACATTTGGTCCTATGACATTTTGTCCCGTGACATTTTGTCCGTGACATTTTGTCCGGTGACATTTTGTCCGGCCATGCAAAGCCTTTCTTGCTAAAGTCAGGGGTGTGATGGAGCCGGTTTGGTCCAACCATTTGTTAAAATGACGACTATATCAACGAACCGTCTCAGGGCCATCGGAACGAATTTTGGTCAGAGGGTGCAGATTTTTCCAAAGTTAAATTTTTCTCTTTCAAATCCTTGACAAGCACAAAAAGGTCATCAATGCTCAATTTTACCTCTAAAAAGCTTGACAAACAAAAAAGGTCCTCTGCACACTCTGCACCCCTCTGCACGCCCTGTATTTCAGGATACAGGGGGTGCAGACCATCATTTTTCCAGGGGGTGCAGCTGCACCCCCTGCACCCCCACTTCGGGCAGGCCTGAACCGTCTCCTTGCTTACTGGGCTGGTTTTCGTTCTCATTAATACATGTGGAAAACCATTCAGCCCTTGGATCGACACTTGATTTTTAGGTGGTTGTCGGTCTTGTAACCCAGTGGCATTCAAATGTTACTCTACCATGGCTATAATTATAGCGGATGTGGTTTATTGGTTAACACTTAAAAGCACCCACCATATGGTCCATATCATCTCCCACCTAGCTCCCAGTTTCACCGCACTCTTTTCCAATGGCCTTTAAGGCCGCCAGATCAAAGCTGGCATCCAACTAGACCCTGAACACTTACAAAGTCTAAGTTCAAATTGTAAAGGTGCTTTAGAGTAGACTTCAGTGGATGCCTATATATGTTCAATGATGATAGATTTATATAGTAGGGCCTAATGTGAAAACTGAGATGGCGAAAGCATTCCTTTGGAAGCGGTATTGTAATTAGTAGATTTACGCCTTGGATGATTCACTTGCACGAAGCGCGACCAGCCATGGCTCGTCCGTAACATCACACCATGATTTATGTATTTTTTATTTGTCTCTGGACATTCCACGGGCGGCCATCTCTGGCCATATACAGTATATGTATAATTGTATATATATATATATATATATATATATATATATATATATATAAGGATATATAATTAAAGGAAGGAATAAATTATGTATATATATATATATATATATATATATATATATATATATATATATATATATATATATATAGTCCTACACATAATGGACAAACCATATACACACACACATATATATATGTATATATATATGTGTATATATATATATATAGGCTAACTTTGTCAACGTCAGCGAACCGGTTGTTAATCAATTGGCATCACACCGCTGGCTATAGTACGATTCATTCATTCATTCTTGGACGATTTCTATAGCGCTGTAACAAGGCTGAGGCCCACAACAAAAGCGCTTTAACATCTCAACTATACCCCAACCCAAACAGATGCGTTTTTAAGCTCTTAATGAAGTGCTCAGAAGTATTAGCCGTGGTGACATCGTCAGGAAGAGAGTTCCACAAGATGGGGTTACCGCGTGTAAAGGATCTCTCTCCAAACTTAGTAGTCTTGGAGGGAGGAGGAACCTGAAGTTTGACCATACGACTCGAACGGAGCAATGACCTCCTGTCACTACACTGCAGTCTCTTTACAAGAGAGGCAATAATTTGTGTCAGAGTATATTATGATCAATTACATCAAAGGCTTTAGAAAGATCCAGGAATATACCAACTGTGTTTTTATTTAATTCAAGATTAGATGATATAGTGTCAGTTAAATGTAGAATAGGCATATAAGTTGTATGTCCAGGCCTGAATCCAAACTGATATGGGGTAATCCTGAAAATCTATGACAACATCGTCAATGCTACTGCCAATGGCCGATTGGCCCTACTATGTCTTCTGGATCTCTCAGCCACATTCAATTCCATTGATCACAATATCCTCATTCAATGTCTGGAAACAACTTATGGATTATATGACTTAGCGCTTGATTGGATACAGAGTTACTTGACTAATAGATCTCAGTCAGTGTGGTCCGACAATCGAGCATCTAGTCCAAGTCCGATCTCCAGTGGTGTGCCTCAAGGCTCAGTTCTTGGACCACTTCTTTTCATGCTCTACGTTGCCGATGTTGGTGATGTAATTAAATCATTTGGGCTGGAGTCGCATTTCTATGCTGACAATGGACAAATTTATTCATCCTGCAACCCCTCTGATGCTGATCGACTTTGTTTCCAAGCTCTGGAATGTATCGAGAATGTTAAATCTTGGATGGCATCAAACCGCCTCATGATGAATTCTAGAAAGACCGCATTCCTGTGGCTAAGTATACCGAGAAGGAACCATTTGATTGATTGGGCACTTTTGTGCTGGATGGTGTAGAAATTGCACCATCTAAGGTTACTCGGCTCCTTGGTGTTCTGATTGATGAAACGCTTTCCTTCGATGGTCATGCTAGCCATCTTACTAGGAATTTAGGAATTGCTACTACCAACTTTGTAGGATCAAAGCAATCCATTGCTATATCCAGACATCCGTTGCCATTCAACTCGTACATGCATTTGTTCTGTTTTCTGTTTCGGATAGACTATTGCAATAGAGTCCTTCTTGGCCTGCCTGATATCTAGTTGAATCGCTTACAATCCGTCCTGAACGTTTCAGCTCGCGCAATCTTCGGCTGTTGTTGGAACGACCATGTGACGCCTCTCCTCAGTGACAAACTTCATTGGCTTTGAATTCCCAAACGTATCATCTTCAAGTGATGCTTGTTCACCTATAGAGCCTCGAATGATCCTTTTTGTCCGGATTAAATCGCTTCACTTGTCTCAAGAACCACCTCAAATGATTGTCATTCTAGACTTTGCTCAAAGAGCCACAAGCAGTTAATTGTTCCACCTCCAGCCAAGACTGCTAAGTTCAGAGACAGATCAGCTTCACTTGGTAATCCAATTCTATGGAACTTGCTGTCTGTGAATGTCATGAAAGCCAATTGTATTTTATCATTTCGGAGGAATCTAAAGACTTACTTGTTCAATAAATCATACAGGTCCACTCTCGTTAATCCGCCATAATTCGTTTTCTTAAACTTTGGTGAATTAACGAATGTGGCGGATTAACGAAAACAGGTCTTTTGGTGAGACGGATTGTATATAAGCTTATCTGTACACCATCATGAACAAAACAGTATATGCTAAGAGTAAACAGTAACAGTAAACAGTAAACACAACAATGTACTGCGCTACAGTATTGTTTCTTGTAAAAGCATAGTTGCAGTTCTATGCAGTGTACTGTAGTTCTACACTCAAAAAACGTTACTTTGCACTATATGCGTTCAGTAGTCTGTAGGCCTACTTGTTGGCTTGTTGGTTTACTGTGTGTAAATCTATTGTAAAAGCCAATTAATTTTGTCTGGCAATGCGGCACGAAATGACGATGTTCTAATCGCGGTTGGAGTGACCAGCAATTTCCTTTTGACTTGCTTCTGGATTTTTGTCTTTATACAAACAAATGTCGCGTTTTTGTTAAATTCCTAAATCGGCCCGTTTACGTTTTGTATTCGATGACGCGAATAATATTTCTCGATTAAAATTTTTTAAACACGAGGCAGACAATAGCCACTTCCATTGCCAATATATAGAAAAACAGAAAGCTAAACCTGCAAATTCGCCCAAACTGATGCATGACCACGGATTTTTATTCACAGTTTAGTGGGTTGGCGGATTAATGAGTATTAAATCAATGGGTTGGGATCACAATTGTTTTGGCGGATGGCAGTTGGCGAATTGGCGGATAAACAAGTAGTTTTATAATGGGATTGAATTCGTTCTGTATATTTTTGGCGGATTAACGGAAGTACACCTGTACAAGTGACATTTATTAAATCACCCTAGATTTTGGCCTTGGTTATGACCACGGCGTTACATAAGTTGTATTGATAATTTTTTTAAAAATTTAATAATAATAATAATAATAATAATGTTAAATTTAGCCATATAGATTATTAATCTGTTAAACATCACTTTTTCAAAAAAATTTGAAAAAATAGGCAACAAAGAAATTGTTCTATAGTTTGATGCTTCCTTTTTAGATCCAGATTTATAAATTGGTAACACTTTTGCTATTTTTATTTCATTTGGTACTTTCCCCATTTTAAAGGAAGCATTTATGATTTCAGATAATATTTCATCTAAATAATCTGCACATTTAATAACTTTTTGCCTTATTTCATCATGGCCTGTCGAGTTTTTGATTTTACGATTCTTAATGGTATAATTAATTTCAAAAGGAGTTGTTGGAAAGAGTTGGAAGAGGTTATTGAAAATATTATTTGTTAGTGTTTATCAAGAGATTTATAATCAATAGTTATGTTATATTTAAAAGCTATATCTGAACTCACATTACTAAAATAATCATTAACCCCTTAACTGGGGATCCCGGATATATCCGTCCATTTTACATTGAGTTACAGTTAAATACACGGTTAAGGGGTTAAAAGTAGGGCTGGTCCGAATAGGAGTTTTGAGCTATTCGAACGAATATGAATAGTCGGTTTCACTATTCGACGAATAACGAATACGAATAGTGTATACCATACTTCTCCTGATGCAAGTTGCCATAATGCAGTCTGCAATAGTGCTGTGTGCTATTATAATACTATTACTACTACTCATAAGACTCCTCATATAACTTATATATACATATAGTTCAGCAACTTCCAGTGTGGACAAACAACAAATTGAACAAGCAAAGTAGAAGGTAATGACTTTAAGACTATCTGTTCATACTCGCCTGGGTGTTTGTAGGCCCTATGACATGATTATGCATCGCAATTGTTGTGAATGACCTCGAGGAACCGCGAAAAATGACGGTAATGCACAATGTGCACATTGCTTTAATTTTGTGTTCTCAAATCTTGAACAACTTCCAAATCTTGCTGTGACTAGGATCGCTTGTTGAAGCAACGATATTTGATTTTAATTTTTTATTCAAAGAAGAAATTTAATTAGAATACGTTTTACTAGCATTACCGTATGGTTTCACTAATAGATTGACATATTCTACCCGGAAACGGGCAGAATTATTCTTTTAGTGCAAGTTCGGAATAATACATTTGTATATCGCTATTCCAGTTGGGAAAATAGAACAAAATGTTATCTCCGGCACTTGAATTTACTAAGCTGAAGTATTAAACTATATGCAAAATTTTTAATGTCATGTGACCACTATTCATATTCGTTTGACAAGCACTATTTGAATGAATACGAATAGGCTATTCGTCACACTATTCAGCGCCGAAGCGAATGCGAAGCGAATATTTGGACCAGCCCTAATTAAAAGTATTTGAAATCACTGTATTTACATTTTCCATAACCATAATATTTTAAAGTTTAATTTCAGCATTACCTAAATTTTCTTTTTTGAGTGTATTATTGATGTGTTTCCAAATTTTGCTGTTTGAATTAGAATGGTTAAAGAGCTTCTAAGAATAATAGATTTTTTTCAGCGCTATTCTTAATTTTTTAAGTAGCCTAGTTATTTTATTTATTAAATTTGTTTTTGTTTAAATTTGTAGGGTTAAGCATATATTTTTATAGTCTATTTTTCGTTTTAACTTATTTATATAATGCACATGCCACACTGTACAGATGCTGAGTAATGAAGCAAAGCGCTATGGTTTATCGATGAACTTTGAAAAGACAAAAATAATGGTGTTTGGACAGAAAGATATTGGAAGAAAGATCAAAGTGGATGGATTCGAATTGGAAAATGTGGAAAATTTCACTTACCTTGGAAGCAACATGACACATGATCTGGACTGCAAGAAAGAAGTAACAATAAGAGCAGCAAAATCCTTAGGAAATCTGAAGGCAATGGATAATGTCTGGAAGAGCAAAGCAATAAGTCTCAGAATAAAAAAGAAGATTCTTGAAACATGTATTTTCAGCAGCTTCTTGTATGGTTGCGAGACTTGGACCATCACAAAAGAATTGGAGAGAAGAATTTTAGCATTTGAAAGAAAAAAAGAAAATGCTACAGAAAAATTCTCAGAATTCGATGGGTTGAAAAGATCAGCAACGACGAACTATACAAGAAAATCCAGCCAAAAGAAACCTTGATGCGAAAAGTTATACAGAGGAAATTGCGTCTCTTTGGACATATTTGTCATATGAAAGATGATAGAAAGATTAAGACTATAATGCTGGGAATAATGAATGGTTCCAACAAGAAAGGAAGGCCACACAGGGAATGGTGTGATGACATTTGTGATTGGTGTGGAAAATGTCTGAAAGAACTATTTCATGTTGCTGCCAACAGAAAAGATTAGGACAAAACTGTAATGACACCAACGGGCGCTGAGCCCACTGTTATTGATGATGATGATGATGATGATGATGATGACATGTTACACAAGGTTTTTTATAATTTCTTTTATGGTCAGGCTTATTTATCTTGGTAAAATCAAACAATCAATCAATCAATAAACTTTTATGGCGCCACTATCATAATGCCCAGGGCATCAGCCGATGGCGCACCAAATCCAAATAGAATTAGAGCCAGGTCAATCCGGAAGATCAGTCAGAACAGCGGGGAGCAATCTAAGGGGGATAAGCCAAGTCAAACAGGTAAGTTTTAAGACCAGATCTAAAAGATGATAAATTTTTAGTTTTACGAAGTGATATTGGTAATGAATTCCAAAGCTTAGGGCCACACACTGAGAAACAACTAGTGCCAATGACGGTGCGAGAATAAAAGTTTCATTGTAACAATTGGAGAAGATTCAATAGTATATTTAGGCCTTATATTAGTTTTTCCTTAATTATTTCATACCACACTAACTTTGGCTGGCACTATTCACCTCATGCTGAGCTTGCACGTTGCTGATTAAGCTGAAGGTTGATTATCTAACCTGACAACCATTACATTGTTCCCTCTCTATGTATCATTGTTAATTGTTCACATTTTCTCATTCAAACTTGATTCACGGAAGACGACAAATATTCAAATCCACTCCACTGCCGCTGATCAGTATGCCCATTAGAATAAATACCTGCATCCCTCTTTCCAACTTTACGTTGATCAAAAATTTTGATCTCCAGATATGCAGATATTTTCAGGATTCTATTTGTTCTTTCAGGTGACATTCATCCAAACCCGGGACCCATACAATCACACATAACACTCTATCTTCTCATGTAGCCAGCGGAGGGCCGTTGCTTTGCCTCGGAACCATGGCCACGAAGGATGGCATGATGCCACAGCGTGGTAGGAGCAGTGTTGTTGCTGTCCTGGCGAAGTTAATCAATCCACCGGATCCTTGGTCAACCATGAGAGCATCTCCAAGAAGGATCAGGATGATGACCGGATGACACGTTGAGATGGGTGCTCTAAGGATCTGATGAGCCAGGACGTCCTCGTCAAGGCTGGCGATGTGGCTGAACAAAGCCAGTCGGCGCTTGATTAATAGTTCAGCAAGTGGAGGCGTTTCAGTGTTTCATAACACTCTGCACCTTCAATATTAGATCACTCATGATTCCTAACCATAAAGATTCGCTACATGAAATGGTACATTCACAATTGGATTCCCTGTTCTCAACTACCCTCAACAACTAATGTAATTGCACTGACTGAAACTTGGGTATCATCATCATCAACAACTGCATCTCAATTGAAAAGCTACGACATCTGCGCTGTCAACATCAGATTCTGCATGTTCGCTGATTTGACCATATATCAAGTGACATCGTTTTATCGTGTACGGAATTAGCACCAATACCAGACACCATCTCTCGCCGCCACAAGGCATTATTTGGACATGTTGCATGGCTGGACGTTAAAACCCCAGCACATGGTGCCCTTGTCTGCGCCATAGCACGTCGTAACGAACGTCATCCTCCCGCAAACTGGAAATGACTCCCTGGGAGACCGCAATGTTCTTGGATCCAGCTGATTGGAGATGGATCCTCCTCCGCTATAGCGCGCGAACGGAACTTTGCACTAGGGCGCAAACAGTCCACTAGTCATAGATTGGCACAATGGACCTCCGCTGTCCAAGCAATTTGATGATGATGATGATGATGATGATGATGATGATGATGATCATAGTGGATGACAGCTAATCTCCTTGCTCTCAATCCTTCCAAACAGATTTTCTTTTAATTGGATTGCCACAAAAACTGAAAAAATTGAAAATGCCACACTGATTTTAGCCCCAGACACAATAATAACCCTGTTCCAACTGCAAAAAATCTTGGCCTTACTTTTGACTCTTTCCTAAATTTTGAAGCTCACATACCCAACTATCAAAAACCTGTTATGCTCACATTCGAGATCTACGCCGCCATTGTCCCTACTGTGATATTAAAATTGCTTCCACTATCGCCACTTCAATAGTTCACTCTAAGTTAGACTACTGCAACTCACTGTTTCACAATCTTCCAAAAGCTTCGATATGTAAACTTCAATCGATTCAAAATGCTTTAGCTCGTGCAATTAACAAATCACCAAAATTCTGCTATATTACTCCATTACTCAAATCTCTACACTGGCTGAAAATAGCAAAACGCATTAAATATAAAATTATATCGATGACTTATAACTCACTTCATACATCAAAAACAGTCTACCTGCAAAATGTGATAATCCCACAACATTCTCGATTCACTTGATCTTCCTCTCATGTCACTCTCCATCCTCTGAATCAATCACCTCACAAAATTTGCAACCATGCTTTTTCATATGCTGCACTTTCATATGCTGCATCAGAAATTTGGAATTCAATTCCAGCAACCCTCTGCTGTCTACACCATGATCAAATAACAAATTCTGAATCACAATTTCCTTCCCTTCTTGCAACATCTCCTCAAGTTTTTCTTTCTAAACTCAAAGCATTTCTCTTCAAAAAAATCATTTCCTCCATAGCTGTAATGTTCCAACCACAATGACCCTTTGTATTAAATGACCCTGCATGAATGACCCACCTTTGGCTATAGCTACTTCATACCGTATATATTCGTGATAAAGTCGAGAAATTTAAGGCCAATTCACAGGTTATATATCCTGACCTTGACTTATACTCGAGGCACTAACTGTTGGGTAAAGTTTCCATACATAGCATGTTGAAAATAATTAATTTAGCTAACTGCGTAATTATTTTCAACATACGCTACGGCATCTAAATAAAAGTTCACATCAGCACTTTTAAGATTGGTAATTTATAGGTGCCACATAAATATTAATTAAATATTGGCGCTACATAAATATAAAAAATTCAAGATTACCGGTGTCGTATAAATTTATTTCCGCCATAAAATTATTTCCTGGGCGGAGCCTACGGTTGCTAGGGAAATAAAATTATGCGGCATACGTATAAATTTATTTCCGTATAAATTTATTTCCGCCTATCAACATAATATCTAAAAATAGCTTTAATCACTTTAATGCATACGGTTAGTAGCAGGCAATAACTTTATTTTCTACATATAACTATATAGCCTGCTGTTGGTAGGGAAATAAAATTATAACCGGTAATAAATTTATTTCCTATCTTCTGTCTATCTATACCTGTGCATAACATTGGTTGGAAATAAAATCATATCCTATGGGTAATAAATATATTTCCTACCTATCTACACATAACTATTTAGCCTACTGATGGCCGGGAAATAAAATTATAGTCGGTAATAAATTTATTTCCTATCTATCTATACCAGTATCTAGCCTTGGTTGGAAATGAAATAATATCCTAAATTTATTTCTAGGTAAAATAAGCCGGTTTAAATTTATTTCCTAGTCTACTGTCTATCTATACCTATGTATAGTATTGGTTGGAAATAAAATTATATCCTATTATAAATTTATTTCCTAGTAAAATTATAGCTATAAATTTATTTCTAGTCTATCAAATACCAGTGTGCATTGGTTGGAAATAAAATGATATTCCATGGGTAATAAATTTATTTCCTAGGAAATAAAATTATAGCCGGTTATAAATTTATTTCCTATCTATCTATACCTGTGCATTGCATTGGTTGGAAATTAAATGATATCCCATTGGTGATAAATTTATTTCCTAGGGAATAAAATTATAGCCGGTTATAAATTTATTTCCTATCTATCTATAGCTGTACCAGTATCTAGCATTGGTTAGAAATGAAATAATATTCTATGGGTAATAAATTTTTTTCCTAGGAAATAAAATTATAGCCGGTTATAAATTTATTTCCTAGTCTAGTGTCTATCTAATACCTGTGTATAGCATTGGTTGGAAATGAAATTATATCCTATAGGTAATAAATTTATTTCTTAGGAAATAAAATTATAGCCGGATATAAATTTATTTCTTATCTATCTACTACAGTAAACCGGTATCTAGCATTGGTTGGAAATGAAATGATATCCTATGGGTAATAAATTTATTTCCTACCTATCTGTTTCATTGGCACTTCGCATTTTGGCGTTATCTTGATGGTATTAACTGAAAAACGGATTTCAATTTCCAACAAGATAGCATAGTTGAAAAAATGCTTCAGTAGAGTAATATATAGTGAATGCTATCCTTGGCAACAAGATGGCCTTCATTAAAGTGACGAGGAAGATACTACCAACAGATGATAAACTGCGTTTCCGGATTAGAAATCTCAATAGGCCTATCAGTTTGTCCTCTGTGTATAAGTCGACATTAAAAAGACGATTTATGACAAAGCGCCAGAGAAAAACATGACATTTGTCGAAACAATTATTATCAGAACAACGATCATTAAATAAAGATCAGCTGTGCTAGAACAATGGCAAATCATTGGCATATTTGAAGTGAAATGCATGATTCAATTTTTAGTAGCATCCGCATTTGAAAATAAGTGTAAGCGGTCTGTTGTAGATGATCAATATCGACTTAAACTGTTAAACATACTCAAGACCACCCATAGTGAGTTTACCCGAAAATGCGATTCTTTTGCGATTGATAAGCCGCTGATTATATGCAGATACGATTAGACTTAGCAAGCAATAATGCTGATAATGGCTATCTTATAATAATAACTATACGATTTCATATGAAGCATTGATTAGGAGTAAGTGAAGAAGAGGCGAAGGGAAGAAAACCACAAAAGTACTTTAAGCACAATATTCAAGTAATGCTGGTGCTACATAATTCCAGTTCCTAATGAACAATACTAGCAACTACCATAAAGTCCGACTAAGCCTAAATTCATCTTTGGGGTCGTCCATGAATTACGTCACGCGATTTTTGGCACTCCCCTACGTAACGCGACGTCACAAAACGTCGGACCCCGTAAAATATGACGTCACACGGGCCGACCTCCCCCATTTTCATCTTCCGAAAAGTCTTGACGGGCAAAAAATGGCCATCCTTGTATTTTTTTCCTCTCGAAAAACCATGACAAGCAAAAAAGGTCATAATTGTATTTTGCCTCTCCAAAATCTCTGACAAGCAAAAAATGTCAAAGGTAATTACCTAAAAATTTTTTGCGGGACGTCACATTTACGAACCCCCGTCATCACACTTCATCACAAATGGCCGGACCCCCTCCCCTAACCGCGTGACATAATTTATGGACAAGCCTTTAGTCTACTATATCTTACTGAAAAACCTAACCACAACAGAAGGCTATAAGCTTATATGCAGGGCCGTTTTATCCACTGGGCACAGTGGGCACTGTGCCAGGGCCTACGACCTTTTCAGGGGCCTACGGAAGTCAGATGTATATGGGGAACATGAAGGGAGTAAAAAATAGGCTATGGCAGAAATTGCAGTCTTGCAGATACAAATTTAATAACGTTTAACTCTAGCAGTCACAAAAAGTATAATATCTATTAATATGAGCACTTGAGCAGTGTTACGATATGTAAACTTTTTGGGTCTTTGCATAAGCAAAGTCACTTATGATGTCCTCAAATGTCATTTCCCGCATCTTCTTTTTCGAATGAAAGTAGTGCCAGGGAGGATAGTCATGTTTGTCCTATCGTTGCCCGAAGATAAGTTTTTATAAGTTTCAGTTTGGAAAATGAACGTTCACCTTTACAACTTGTTCCAAAAATTGAAAGGTAGATTCAGAAAGCAATATTTACATTTGGAAAACGTATCACCATCCTGTTCTTTATTTGAGCCCTAGGCCAAGCATTTTAGCCACACTTTTAATCTTGCCAAATATTTGTGAAAATAAAAGAAACTCGTCAGTAATTGCCTCTTCCAGATCTGATGGATACATCATAATTAGTGCCTTGGCTTTAGGAACTGTTTCATCAGTTGACAGAGATCTGTCCAGAAGGAAGTTGAACTAGATTTGAATTTTGACATCGAAAACTGAGGAACGTGCATTTCCAAAATCATTATTAAACTGAAGTCATAAAATAATGCGAAAGTGTTTAACTTTAAATTTTAATCCAGTTGGTTGCGTAGTTGGCAACTTGGAGGTTTCAAGTTGAGGAGGGCCTACGATTACGAGAGTGCCCAGGGCCTACGAAGACCTTCAAACGGCCCTGCTTATATGTGTATATGGTTAGGACATGATTTTCTTTCCAACCAATGCTGCATGATGCAGGTATAGATAGATAGGAAATAAATTTATAAACGGCAAAAAAATTTCCCCACCAACAGCAGGCTATGTAGTTATGTGTAGATAGGTAGGGAATAAATCTAATACCCATAAGATATCATCATATCATTTCATTTCCAACAAATGCTATATACAGGTATAGATAGATAGGAAATAAATTTATAACCGGCTATAATTTTATTTCCTAGGAAATAAATTTATTGCCCATAGGATATCATTTCATTTCCAACCAATGCTATATAGAGGTATAGATAGATAGGAAATAAATTTATAACCGGCTATAATTTTATTTCCTAGGAAACAAATTTATTACCCATAGAATATGATTTCATTTCCAACCAATGTTATACACAGGTATAGATAGATAGGAAATAAATTTATAACCGGCTATAATTTTATTTCCTAGGAAATAAATTTAATACCCATATTATATGATTCCATTTCCAACCAATGCTATACACAGGTATAGATACTATTAGATAGACAGTAGACTAGGAAATAAATTTATAACCGGCTATAATTTTATTTCCTAGGAAATAAATTTATTACCCATAGGATAAGATTTCATTTCCAACCAATGCTATATACAGGTATAGATAGATAAGAAATAAATTTATAACCGGCTATAATTTTATTCTCTAGGAAATAAATTTATTACCCATAGCATATCATTTCATTTCCAACCAATGCTATGTACATGTATAGATAGATAGGAAATAAATTTATAACCGGCTATAATTTTTTTCCTAGGAAATAAATTTATTACCCATAGAATATGATTTCATTTCCAACCAAAGCTATACACAGGTATAGATAAACAGTAGACTAGGAAATAAATTTATAACCGGCTATAATTTTATTTCCTAGGAAATAAATTTATTACCCATAGGATATCATTTCATTTCCAACCAATGGTATATACAGGTATAGATAGATATGAAATAAATTTACAACCGATATAATTTTATTTCCTAGAAATAAATTTATACCCATTGGATATCATTTTATTTCCAACCAATGCTATACACTGGTATTGATTCTCTAGGAAATAAATTTATAAATTTATAAATTTATTACCCATAGGATATCATTTCATTTCCAACCAATGCTATATACAGGTGTAGATAGATAGGAAATAAATTTATAACCGGATAATTTTATTTCCTAGAAATAAATTTATAACCCATAGAATATGATTTCATTTCAACCAACGCTATACACAGTATAGATAGACAGTAGACTAGGAAATAAATTTATAACCCATAGAATTTTACTTCCTAGAAATAAATTTATTACCCATAGAATATGATTTCATTTCAACCAATGTTATACACAGGTATAGATAGATAGTAAATTTATAACCATTATAATTTTATTTCCTAGGAAATAAATTTAATACCCATATTATATGATTCCATTTCCAACCAATGCTATACACAGGTATTTATAATTTCCTAGTCTACTGTAATTAAATTAGACTAGAAATAAATTTATAACCGGCTAGAAAATAAATTTATTACCCATAGGATAAGATTTCATTTCCAACCAATGCTATATACAGGTATATAGATAAGAAATAAATTTATAACATAATTTTATTCTCTAAAATAAATTTATTACCAATATCATTTCATTTCCAACCAATGCTATGTACATGTATAGATAGATAGGAAATAAATTTATAACCGACTATAATTTTTTTCCTAGGAAATAAATTTATTACCCATAGAATATGATTTCATTTCCAACCAATGCTATATACAGGTATAAAGACAGATAGGAAATAAATTTATAACCAATCTATAATTTTATTTCCTAGGAAATAAATTTATTACCCATAGGATATCATTTCATTTCCAACCAATGGTATATACAGGTATAGATAGATATGAAATAAATTTATAACCGGCTATAATTTTATTTCCTAGGAAATAAATTTACTACCCATTGGATATCATTTTATTTCCAACCAATGCTATACACTGGTACTGGTAATTTTATGAAATAAATTTATTACCCATAGAATATGATTTCATTTCAACCAACGCTATACACAGTATAGACTAGGAAATAAATTTATAACCGGCTATAATTTTATTTCTTAGGAAATAAATTTATTACCCATAGAATATGATTTCATTTCCAACCAATGCTATACACAGGTATAGATAGACAGTAGACTAGGAATAAATTTATAACCGGCTATAATTTTATTTCCTCACCAATAGTAGACTATATAGTTATGTGTAGATAAGTAAGAAAGTTTAGTTCTTAAAATCTTTTCAACTGATCTGGTATCGCTAAACAATTATATATACAGTTCAGGCGCCCATAAAATATATTTTTCCTCACTGGATAATGCAAATTTTCTACGGTTTTACAGATACCGTAATTAATTGACCTGGTTCTAGTTCAATTTAGGTTTTGTGCGCCATCGGCTGAAGCCCTGAGCATTATGATAATAGTAATGTGATTTTAAGTGGTTTCTGAGGCTAAGCAAGCCTGTGTGAAAACCACTGATATGATTGTGGCGCCATAGAAGTTAATTGACAAACCAATGAATGTACGAGGATGAATAACAAAAAACCACTGCAGAACAATATAACAGTGAGTGTAATACAACATTTAACAGCAAGTGATTATTGCAATTTCTATCTCATTAAATGTAAACTTGAAGCTACTTTGTCAAATGCAAACTTGAAACTACTTTGTCAAAATCGCGATTGACCGCATTCGAAAAACAAATGATGGATAGGACGACTGTGATTGACTCTCATCGGCAGCCAATCGCCGTGGTTATAGGTAATGAATATTTATGAACTTGTGTATATTCATGAGATTTGCATATGTGTTATGCCTCATGGCTCCATCCATATAATTGCTTGAAGCATTGCCATTGGTTGCCTGCAAAGAATTCCCAAGGAGGAAATAAAATTATAGTTGTCGTTGCTATGGGAGGGCGGTTCTAATCTTGATTGACAGGCTATCTGCAGACCAATCAAAACTTGACCAGGAAATAACTTTATGGGGGAAATAATTTTATACGACACCGGCAATTAAGATTTTTATATTGTCAAGAATGAGCGAATAGCAGGTTTAAAATTTTCTTAATCGTCAGGAATCAATCTGGGAATGTGAAAATCGTTCAGTTTTTCGATAGTTCAAAGCTAAAACGCAGTTTTTCAATCAAAACAATGGTGCCGCTGCTGCCACATGCCCACTTCGCGTCCGCCATTGTTCCGACTCTCACTATCACCTCAAGAGGGTTGGCCGCGATGACGTCACTTCGACTTATTCCCGGGTCAATGACTTTAGACACCTTCAAATATCCAAAATCTAGGGGTCGACTTATACTCGGATCGACTTTATCTTGAGTATATACGGTACTAAGATTAAGTGCCTAGGAATGGGGAGCTACTGTGGTGCTGCTTTTGAAAGTGCTTTAGAAATTAACAAAATTTTACTTACTTACTTACTTACTTACTTACTTACTTACTTACTTACTTACTTACTTACTTACACTTCTTTCATTCAAGCAATTTTTGTATAAGACTTACTGTCCCAACTCTATTGATGGCACAGGTGAAATAACTGTTAGCAATTGCAGCATTTCGTGCCTCGATTGGCCACAAAGGCTCACTACAACAAACAGCAAATACCTGTCAAAATGAGTGAGTTACCAAGGCATTCAATAACTGCATAACTGTATTATCATGTGATGTGAGAGCCAATAAGAAAAAAAACAAGAAAATTGTTGGGCATTAGATAGAAATATTTTCAGCATGAAACAATCATTGTCGTTGTCGTCGTCGTCGTCGTCATCATCATCATCATCATCATCATGCTTGGTGTTTGTTTTGGCCTTAATTCCTTATTGTATCTTTGTATTGTTTATTTTCTGTTGCCAGTTGATATTCAATATTCTTCTGTATCATTTCAGTTCAAATGCTAGAAGACGGTCTTGGACTCCTTTCTTGATGGTCCAGGCCAGGTCTGTGCTGTACATATAGGAGCACACTGAAGACGCATGTTCCTAGTATATCCAGTTGAGTCTGTACTCTCATGACCTTGCTGTCCAAATTGTGTTGAAACCTGCCTATTATCCTGTCGCCTTTGTGATTCTGCATTGGATCTACCAGCTACAGCCTTTATCCTGTGTCAGCAGACTTCAAAAGTATTCAAATTCAGATCAACAAAGTAGACTTTAAAAGTTAAAAGATTATAGTATTGCAATTGCCAATATAGAAGAAAATTCAAGAAACTCATAATTTACAAAATAAGAAATAACATGCCATTTTGCAATTTTCATGAATATAATCTTCTTCAAGCCTAACATACCACTTCTCTCATTGCCACCATTTTCTAGTGTTTCCAGTCCAGAATGGTAAGATGTAGGCCTAAGCTTTACAATCTGAGTCTTTGTAACAGAACGCTAAACTCACGAGTCGACCAGCTGTAATTCCATACTGTACCATGACGTATGTTTAATAATGAATCTTCTGACTGTAAAACAGTTCTGTCATAACAGGAAAGAACACATGCACACATGTGCACATGCACGCACACGCACACCCAATCTGTTTCACCTCTGTTGGCTATGTCCACCTGATTACAAAACTAACATAGCATTGCATGCCTAATGTATTTACTAAGCCTACCATATTCCAAAGTTTGTAGGCATACATTAATGGTACCTCAAAGTTCCAACTGTAGCGGATGGATTGAAGACGATTTCTGCTCCATTGATACCATACAGCATCCAATTTTGTGGATGATGACGACCATAGCAAATATTAACAGCAATACGACCTAAAAACAGCATGGCTTGTCTAATATATGCAATATTGTCACTAAAGATCAATTAACCCTATGAGCAAACATCAAATCTATAGTTCAGTGCGAATCTAACCCAGCTGAAACTGACCATAATTTTTGAATAACATTTTGTACCCTTTAGGATGAATTTTGCTTTCTCACCTATCATTAAATTTTGTACTTTTAGCAGTGTTGCTTATTAACCTGTTAAAGGGGGAATTGATTTTTTCAAGTCGTCCCAAATTGGGGTAATTAATTTGAGGGAAAGGCGTTCATGTGAAAATATGAACATACAAGTTTTAAATTTACTATATTTCAGGCTATATAGAAGCTAGAAAGATGCGATTTGCACCGTTGTTTAGCATTTGTATTGCTCTTTCGAACCATCCGTGCCAAAAAGAAATTTTTTGGGGTAGGGTCCACCCTACAGCCCAAAATAGGACCACTCCCCAACATTTTGGTCAAATTTTGTTCAAAGCCCCATAGCAAAAATTTTTATGCAGTAACCCCCAAACTGTGAGCGAGAAAGTTGTAAAGGGGTGTAATTGGAACAGAATAATAAAAAATTTTGAAGATTGGACAAAATTTGGGGTAGTTATGATTTTTCAAACCCTACTACTCATTGCTCGAAGAAATGACAATTTTGCGAACAGATTTGCAATCTGAAAACTGAACAACTCCATATATTTCAGGCTATATAGAAGCTAAAAAGATGCGGTTTGCACCGTTGTTTAGCATTTTATTGCTCTTTCGAACCATCTGTGCCAAAAAAGAAAATTTTGGAGGTAGGGTCCACTCTATAGCCGAAAATCCAACCCCCCAACAAATTTCAAAGCGCAATAGTAAAAATTTTTCAGTGGTGACCCCCCAACTGTGAGCGAGAAAGTTTTAGGGTGGTGTAATTGGAACATAATAGTGCAAACATTTTGAAGATCGGGCCAAAATTGGTGGAGTTATGATTTTTCAAACCCCAGACTTGAGTCTTTTTCAAGGCATTTCAATGCAAAATCCCAGCATTTGGACGATCAACGGCAAGTTTTCTTGCTTATATAGTCAACAACAGCAAAGAAAGTGCTGCTATCTATTGAATGGATAGTAACTAAATCAAATAGTTACTCTGGGGCGGTTTAAAACTTCATTGTCCAGGGTACACACATGTTTATGTGGCGCGCCATTTATAAACGGCGTTCGCCATTTGGATATGATTTTCGGGCATCGTTTATAGACGGCGTTAACCGGCAACGGGTTAAACACATGAACAGCAATGGTGAGAGAGGGCATCCTTGTCTTACCCCCTTCCTAGTGTTCCTGGTTCAGAGCAGTGTTCCCTTTCAGCTGCGCTGTGCGCTGGTAGCGCACAAAGAATATCTGAAATTTGGTATTTTGTGCACAAAGATATTTGGTAGTGCACGGGTAATTAGTGAATTTCGTGATATCCAATGACTTTTAAGTTGTAATCCTCCAACAAATTAGGCTACAATCATCCTGATACTTAATTAGACGATTTACAGTTTTGATGTTAACTTCCATTGCCCCACAAATCCTAAGATTTTCCTTCAACTGTATTAATGAGATATAGGCCTTTTGGACTCTTCTAACCCATTACACCTTCCATTAATCCATCAAATTTTAAATAAACTAGTTACAAGAATACAAGGCCATTTCATTGTTTTGATTTTACCGATATGCAATTTTATCCTCGAATGTTACAGCTTACAAGTATGCTCTTTTGATTCTAATTAATAATGATTAATTATATTAATTCTAATGCATTTCTGATTAGGTTTTAAGACATTATTGCAGTTTTATGATCAAGATATTATGCTTATGATATCAAAAATAAAAGTCTGCTTTCTTAACCATTTTGCTCACTGCATACTGTACATCAAAATTGAAAGTCTGCTCTCTTAACCATTTTGCTCACTATGTACTGTACATCGAGAATACATTGCAATGAAAGTGAGAGGTTTCCGTTTGTCCCATCTCTGTCTGTGCCCAATTTCGAACGCTGTAGAGCAAATTTGAGACAGGCTATTTTGACTATTCTAGTAGGATTTGAAGCAATTAAGATGGGGACAAATGACAATATGGTTTCCTTTTGAGTTAGTCTAATTCTCTGAAATTTTTGCATCTGATGCACCGACTGTTCAATATTCTTTCCACTGGCTTCTGCCACACATAAAATCCATTTTAGGACCCTATAAGTCTGGGGATGACACTGAAAAGCAACTAGTGCCACTGTGAAATGGCAAGTAAGTCAATCGAGGCATGAGCCATGTCTTGTATCACAGGTCTTATAGACAACAACAAAATTATAAAATTAATTCAATGTTTGACAGAAGCCAATGGAAAGAGTATTGAAAAGTAGCTATATAGATATGCAAAATTTCAGCGTATGGAACTAATCCTCTGACAACAAAGACATTTCTGTTTGTCTCCATCTTCATTGCTTAAAATCATACTAGAATAGTCAATATATAGCTTGTCTCGATTTTGCTCTACATCATTCAAAATGGGGCACCTCTAACTTTTATTGCAATTTATTCGTGATGTAAGCTTACTAGCCTATATATATAACACAGTGATCAAAAGGATTAAATTTACTTTGAAAATGAGGGGTACACGGATTTTCGACAAGTTTCTGAAGGGGTACGCCGACCAAAAAAGTTTCGGAACCACTAGTATAAAGGCTTATTAACCCCTTAATGGTTTAATTAAATTTTAAAAGTCGTCACCATTCGGTTTAATTAATTTTGAGAAAAAGCGTTCATATGAACTGTGGACATAAACGTTGTAAATTTAGTACATCTCAGGCTATATAGAAGCTAAAGAAATAAGGTTTGCACCGTTGTTTAGCATTTTTATTGGTCTTTCAAACCATCCATGCAAAAAATAATTTGGGGGGTAGGGTCCACTCTACAGCCTAAAATCGGTCCCCTCCCCAAAATTTTGTTCAAAGCCCAATAGCAAAACGTTTTCAGCAGTGACCAACCTTTTGTGAGCGGCAAAGTTACAGAGGGGTGTAATTGGAACAGAATAGTTCAAAAATTTTGAAGATCGGACCCGAATTGGAGTAGTTATCACTTTTTGAACCCTAGAACTCATTGCTTGGAGAGAAAAATTTTTTTGCAAATTTTGCAAGCTGAAAAAGATTACATTTCAGTATATTTCAGGTTATATAGAAGCTAAAGAAATAAGGTTTGCACCATTGTTTAGCATTATTATTGTTCTTTCTAACATCTGTGCCAAAAAATAAACTTTGGGGGTAGGGTCCACTCTACAGCCTAAAATCGGACCCCTCCCAAAAAAAAATTTCAAAGCTCAATAGCACAACATTTTCAGCGGTGACCCCCCTTATGTGAGCGGAAAATTTGTAGAGGCTGTAATTGAAACAGAATAGTTTAAAAATTTTGAAGATTGGACCACATTTGTTGTAGTTAGGATTTTTCAAACCCTAGAAATGGCACTTTTGCAAAGCCACAATCCAACCCTCTGTCGAATAAAACCTATTGTCCTAGCTTATACTGGTCACAATCACTAAAAAAGAGATACCATCTACTGAATGGATAACAACTATATTGAATTATTACATTAGAACGTTTATATACAGCGAACCCCGTTGCGGAACAGACGCTGAAGTGGCGCGCCGTTTATAAACGGCGCTGTCCTGGAAGAGGTTAAGCACTTGACAATCAGTGTTGGGTATGTTACTTTTGCAAGGTAATTAGTTACTGTTACTTATTACTGGGTTTAAAATGTAATTTGTTACTGTTACTTGTTACAAAATTTCAAATGTAACATGTTACTGTTACAGCCATATAAGTAACAAACTACTCTGCTGTTACAACCGACTATAATTGTTTTTAATTGATATCATGAAGAATTTACATGGTTTATACAGATGACTACTGAAACTGTATTTCCAATATTAAATTAGCTGTCAAGCATGATATTAATAAAATTAATTGAAATTATCATACTCCAATGTCAATGTCAATAACAGTTTTGATAATAAAGACACCAAGTACATAGTTAACAAACAGTTTTGACTTTATATCAATCAATCATTGCTAATTTTCGCCACGGCATCCATGCACCAACATCCTTTCTGCGTACATAACGTTAAGACCGCCTTCTGAAGGGTAACATCTGTCAAGACAAACAATCTTCCGTTCCATGTCGATTTGTCATTGACAGCGCTTTGATTTTGGCCTTCGCCATATCTGGCGCTATAGAAGTTGTCCAGAACCATAACCATAACCATTAATTTCTCAATTGCCAGATCATTAAAATACCATTTCTCATGAAACAGACACCTGAACAAAGTAAGCATGCAGCAAAAATGATGTCAATTTTAATTAGTCAGAAATTGTCTATTTGCTCTTAGTAATGCCTGTTGCTCAAAGTTGAAGCCAGTGCGTTTACTCTGTAAATAGTTTATGCAAACATCACAGTGCATGGGTGCGTTTTCACATGCATTGGATCAAACTAATTAAGTACGTAATTTATTGAAATTAGCAAATTCAATTGCAGTCCATTAAAATTTAGAACCATATAGACGACAACTTAAACAAGTAACATTAACCTTCCTAGCGTTAATGACGAGTTGCGGTCGTCGGAGAATTCTGAAACCAAGAGGGTTAAGGACGTCTCACGGTAAAACTGACTGTTTATAGTTTCCTGGCTCACCACGTTTTCTCTTTTTTGAATATATGAGTGACTAATGTATGCCTCCAATCCCTAGGGACTACTCCTGACCTAAGTGATTCATTAACTATTGTAGTTATTACCTCATGTCTTACCTCATAGAAGAATTTTGGATGTACATTATCATACTCCAATGTCAATATGAAATAATGACAACAACAGTTTTGGTTTATACAGCTAAAGGCCACACCAGCAGTACATAGTTAACATAACATGTCAAAGTCATATGACTCATATCTCATATCAATCAATCATTGGAAGAATTTTGGATGTTTTTCCCAGCATCCATGCGGTCCTTGGATGTACATTATTCCACAGGGCTTTTGCCAGCCAGTCTTCATTTGAATCAATATTTCCAAGACACACAAGAGTATTGCAGTTTACATCTGATAATTAACATTTCCTCCTCTTTTCCTCATTCAACACTGCTATTTTTGCCCAGTTTCTGATCTGCAGGTGATCATGGACCATATCATGGATTTTACTATGCATTTCTTATGGTATCTGTTGAGACCTATTTTCATCAGTTCTTGCTGTTTGCTGAAGGCTTCATTTTCCCAAGAATATTCTTCTGTGTATTTCAGAGGTGCATTTCATGCCTTCTGTGATATGGCTTCCCAGGTAGCAGTAGCTTTCCACTTGTTGCAGTTCTTCACCATTGATGTTTATGTTGACCTTAACCTTTTAAAGGGGGAATTAAATTTTTTAAGTCATCCCCCGACAGGGGAATTAATTTTTGGAAAAGGCGTTCATATGAAAACGTGAACATATACGTTATAAACTTACTATATTTCAGGCTATATAGAAGCTAAAAAGATGCGGTTTGCACCGTTGTTGAGCATTTTTATTGCTATTTCTATCCATCGGTGCCAAAAAAAGGTTGGGGGTAGAGACCACTCTACACCCCAAAATCGAACCCATCCCCAACATTTTGTTCAAATTTTGATCAAAGGTCAATAGCAAAACGTCTTCAGCGGTGAACCCCCAAATGTGAGCGATAGAGTTCTAGAGGAGTGTAATTGGAACAGAATGGTGCAAAAATTTTGAAGATCGGACCATATTTGGGGTAATTATGAAGTTTCATACCTAAGTGTCAATTGCTGGTTGAAATGACAATTACGCGAACGGATTTTCAATGTGAAAAACCGAACAACTCAATATATTTCAGGCTATATAGAAGCTAGAAAGATGCGGTTCGCACCATTGTTGAGCATTTTTATTGGTCTTTCGAACCATCCATGCCAAAAAAAATTTGGGGGGTAGGGTCCCCTCTACACCCCAAAATCGGACCATGTCCGACAAAAAATTTTCAAAGCTCAATAAAAAAAATTTTTAGCAGTGACCCCCCAACTGTGAGCGGGAAAGTTGTAGGGATGTGTAATTGGAACAGAATAGTGCAAAAATTTTGAAGATCGGACCATATTTGGCATACTTATGGCCTTTCTAGCCTCCGGTTGAAGATTTTTCCTATACATTTTCCAGCCTTGGTTATTACACAGCCAATATCTCTTGCATATATAGTCAGCATTATCAAAAACGGTGCTGCCGCCTATCGAATGGATGTGAGCTAACTTGGTTGCCGTGTTGGAATTTTGAAAATCGTGCAGGTCCGCAGTACACAGTCACTTATACAGCGTGCCGTTTTAAGACGGCCAACGCCGTTTGGTCATAGTTTTCCGCCGCCGTCTTAAAACGGCTAACCCTTGGAAAAGGTTAAATTAACATGGTTCCTACTAATTTTCATGATTTTAATCTTTCTTATGTTTACTTTCATTCCATAGGAAATTTTAGTGTTTTTCTGCAAATGACAAGTAGCTGTAACAACCTAGCCTCACTGCCCTTTGGATGTTGACTATTGCCTGGCTGATCATATACCTTTTCCATAGCTATTTCAAGAAAGGCTGAACACCTAAGAATAAGCAGCTACTGTTGTGCTACTTTCCAAGGCGCTATAGAAATTCACGAGATTTTACTTACTTACTTACTTGCATGGTTTATGAATTTTACCATTTTATCATCATTTGTTGACCAGTCTGTTGATAGGTTTCTGTTTCAAATAATGCCATTTTCCTGTCTTGCATAGGAGATTTTAAAGCTTGAACGCAAAGTGAAAGAGCTAAGGCTATTTTAAAAACAAAGTGAAAGAGCTAAGGCTATTTTAAAAACAATCTTTCCCTTACGACATTCACACAAAGTTTGATACACAACTGTCAACTCTCTTCCTTCTCTAATTTAAGCATATATATTATAAATTCACCTACAGTGTAATTTGCTGATCACTTACATATATTAATACATTTTGTTAATCAAAGTTAATCAAACTAAAGTTTCATTTCAAGTTGTCAGTGGCTGAACAGATAGCAAAGTAGCAATATAGAAATATCATACAATGATCACTTAAAACTGTCATCCAATATAATGAAAATACATAACTAAGCAAAGACTTTAAAAATCTTTCCTGACCAAAAGCTGTTTGAAAAACTCGGTGGCCAGTGTCACCTTCCATGTAGTAAGTTGACTGAATAGCATAAAAACAGAATTCATGATATTTGGAAATATCATTTTAAAAGCAAATTAAGTCATATAATCAAATAAAATTATTGCAAACAGCAGTTCCTATATTAGGCAGCTACACAATTTGATTTTTTCCTTAAGCACCTAATCTGTAACACAATTCATGTATTTTTGGATTTTCAAGTGGCAATGATGATAAATATTTTAAAACTATTGATACTGAAAGTATTTATTTTAAGATGCAAATGAAGCCATTTTCTGCTAAAGGAATGTTAATATGCTGACTATTGAGTCATTGCTGGCAAACTGACAATGGATCTAATCTCATCTTCTCATAGTCAGGAACCGTTTAGACCAGCGGCACAGTTCATGATTTGACGCCATTTCACACGGTTTTTAGCTGCATGTACAGCATCTCTGATGCTCATCTGAGTCCACTCAGTGATGTTGTCTCTCCATCTTCGTCTGGGCCGTCCTTGAGTTCTGGATCCTTCCATTACACCTTCCATGCTTTTGCTTTTTTTGTCCTCCATCCTGGCAATATGCCCAAACAGCTGCAGCCTTTTTTCTTGATTGTGGCAACAATGTCTTGTACTGTGCCAATTCTATGTCTTACTTCTTCTTTGGTGATCTTGAGCTCCTACCATATGCTCAGAATATGTCTGTAAATCCGCATCTCGAAAGATGCCAGGCATCTGCGGTCTTCTGATTTTAGAGTCCAGGTTTCTCCTCCATACAACAGGACTGAGAAAACGCACGTGCTGAGGAGCTGCAGTTTGGTTCTGGTGGAAAGTGCTCCACTGCATCATAATTTGCTGAGGCAGCCTAAAACCCTGCTTGCGAGGCCTATTCTGTGCCGTATCTCTGGGCTGCATCGCCATCTGCAAGGAGCAGACTGCCAAGATAGACAAATTCATCAACCCATTCTATCTCCTGGTCTCTTACCTTGATCGTCATGAGTCTTGTTCTTTTCCCAACTGCCATTACTTTGGCTTTGCTGACGACGATTGAAAGACCCAGTCTATTTCCACATGATTTGTAGCTCTTCTGGCTGAAATGCCACGAGATCAACGTCATCTGCATATCGCAGGTCTTTAAAGTTTATGCCATTAATGGTGCTTCCTCCCTTTTCTATTTCTTCCATTGTTTCCATTGCCCATTCCAGCACAATGGATCAAGCTATCTAAAAACTCTTCCTTTTTTGGCAATCACATTGCCTAAACCTTACCTTACATGATTATATCCTTAAATCTCATATCATTCACCACAGAAGTACTTTCTAGGGGTTTTCCTACCTGAATATACAACAGGGGCATCCAAACCCATGGAAGGTGCAAACTGCAAATGACAATTGTCAAAAGCTTGAGAGCCACATTGCCACAATTAGACATGAAAACAAGCTAGTGTGATCCAATTCTTTGCAAAATTCATTAAATCTCTGCTGCAATTTTTAATGGAACCTATGATAAAATTGGCAAAGAGGCTAAATCATTACTGCTGTGTGGCAATTGTATGCTTCTGTTGATCTGTTAATCTGCTCAAAAAATTTTAAACTTTTCGCGTGCCACAGATACTGCTAAAAGAGCCACATGTAACTTGCGAGCTGCAGTTTGGCCACTCCTGATATACAACCATGAAAAATGACATATTATGAATTGTGGATTTAACTTAGAATGAGAACTCATGAATAAGCTGATGCACTGTGCCAAGCTTTCAAGCCTGGCTGGGAGCAATACATAAAAACAACTCCACAATGCTTGCCTGATAGTCGAAGTTCACTGGAAAACAAATAGCCAGGAAAGATCGTGTATTTAGAACCCAAATACATAGGCATTAGGCACCATGATCATCTGTGGTGTGTATCTATCTCTAATCTCTATATAAGTGTTTTTATTCAACTCAAGCTTAACAGATCAATCAATTTCATTGCTGGCACAGACCTCATTGAAGTCACCCACACGAGGGATATGATTCTTTCTGGATATTCCAAGAATTGCTCCAGAATTTGATATAATAACTAATAGACAAAAAGCAAAAAAATACAGCATAAATCTTTAATTGTTTTTGTAACTTATTCCACTTCAAATATTGTATATTATAAAGTTATTTTAATGCAAATACTTGTAACTATTAGAAATTTTATATTTTCAGTTATTTAGTAATTAATCTTTCATGTTCACTTTCTGCTGGTTATTTATGCGGTGAAATAATATCTATAATATTTCAATTATCATATTTATTCTAATAACTGCCCTTACAGTTATGATATCATTCAATAATTTATGATGTGCTATTTGAAGCAATATATGACCTTGTGACATGACAGGGAGAGGCCATAAGTCCCACTCTCAGAGCATTGAGTCATAATATTACCAGAATTGTTCTCTAAATAACATTGTCTCTAAATCTAATTAGACTAATGCTATTAATAGTCAGTGTAACAAGTTGAAGACATGAACTAGCTAACCCTTCCTACAGAGAAACAGCAAACCTCCGACAGCAACTCCATAGATGTTATATTAAGTGAGATAGCCATTAGAAACTAAGGTAATGCACATGGGCGTGTTTGGGTGCTTTGGTCATTAAAGGGCATGGGTGCGTTTTGGCGCTTGGTTGTTAAAGGCATGGGCTCATTTGCTTGCTTTGTTCATTAAAGGGTTAAATATGCACACAAATGTCAATTGCACTATATCACACAAAAAGATAATCCTGGTAGGCAATGAAAATCCTTGCCCGCATAAGAACTGTGTTTCTGGCACCACAGTCCAGTTCTGAGTTATATATCAGTACGTACTCCGAGTACCAGGCATTTGTAAGCTTTTACTTTTGTGCTTGCTCTAACAGCTTTGGATTTCCATCCTTGCAGCAGTCTGCACATGGCATCATAAGCAGGACCAATTCATCTTTATATGTCATATTCTGATCCACCATGTTCTCTTCTAATACTCCAAGATATAAAAATTTCTCGCCTGTTTTAATTTTATTCCATCCAGTGTTACATTCATTATTATGACGACGAACTATCTTCTTGCAGAAGACCGCTTCATTAGGAACTCACCGATGGTTACATCAGCGTAGATAACTCCTACTACCAACTTGCGGACTCTTACACCATCTTCCGTTCCTCGTTGGCATGTCAATGGGGCTACAGTTTCTTTGAAGGACCGCTCCTAAAGGACTTTGCACCGGACTTCTTCACGGCAGCAAAGTTCTTTCCATCATCACAGTGGATTGTAACATCACCACCTTCTCACCTTCATTGACATGTCAGCATTGTCAAAGTGCTTTTGATTTTGGATTTTAAACCATGCATACAGCGCTATATAAATTGTCCTGAATAATAATAATAATTCAATTCTTTTAGAACTCTAAAATATTGTCAGGACTTCCATCTTCTCCAAGTTTATTGGCAGACCCATTTTTTTATACCTAGGGTTGCCAGATCTTCCGTATTTTACAGGAGCTCCCGTATTTCAGCCCCAGTCTCCCGTCTAATAATACTAACGCTAATATTATTATAACTTGTTTGTAATATTGATTCGCTACAAGCAGATGATGCAGTGCATTGAACAGTGTTGTTTATTGCTTTTTCCTAGTCTATACTCTATAGTACTGTCGTTTATTATAGCTTTAGCCATAATAATTCACAATGAACTGGACTTGGGATGGGCGCATTGATCACACCGAAACAATCTCCCGTATTTCGACTTTGGATATCTGGCAACCTTAGTTATACTTGCCATAGTTATCTATAGATCCTGTTCACTTCACGTCATTGCTGCCACGTCATCAGCAAACATCAGATTGCTGATTATGCACCCATTTATTGCTGTCCAAAGATCCAATCCACTGAATGCTCTCAAGCTAGCACAACTTCTAACAATAGTGTAAACAGTGCTCTCACCTCCTGGTAAGAGCATGCACTCTTGTAGGACTCCTACAACAGTCCTAAACCAATCAGTGAGATTCTGATTGACACGAACTTCGCTGAAAGTTCTTTCAAACAATTGTTCCAGTAATCTTACAGTTTTTTCTGGATAGCCCGGATGTCTCATGAGTCACAACTGTCCGTAATTCTCTCCTCCACAAACTGTCGAATGCCTTTCTGAAGACTACATGGGCCAGGGTTTGCAGATCGCTTGTCTAACTGATTCAGTAGCCATTAATTAATTAAAGTAATTAATTAATAATTAATTAATTAACTAAATTAATTCATTAAAGTAGTCATTAATACCACCTGCGTTGTCATTCCAAGTCATTGTTGTCTCCCTCTCCTAACCTCTCCCTCACCTATATATGGCTTCTCTCCATCTCTCCCCTTCTCCCTCTCTTTCTCTAACAAGGGGCATATGGTCTTTGTCACTGTCCTGGCATTATTCCAACAATACACTAAGCTGTAATTAGAGTCATTAATGCCACCTGTGCTGTCATTCCAACGATATGCTTAAGGCTAAAAAAGGTGCCAGTAAAATTAAGTTGTCTAAGAAAATGAGAAAAAATTTATCTAATCTTGGAATGATATGAATATAATACACATCCCCAACTTTACAGAAAATTCTGAGTAAAAAATGTGCAATATACTCAAAATTTTAAAATACTTTACATTTAAATATCATTACAAGTTCCAAAAATTCAGTGAGCTCACTGAAGAAAGCAAATATAGATATACTTTTAGTGTCAGTTGATGGCATTAGGGTTTAATTAATGTCATGGACACCACATCCTACCCGGTATTTGAAAAGGCATTATTTATAGCAGTGTAGATGGGAAGTAAAGAAGACAGCGGTTATAGCTGACAATGGTCGTCAGTCTGTAAGAGGAAATATTCTCAGATGGATTCAAAATTGGTTAAAGGGAAGAAGTCAGAAGGTTGGCATTAGGGGAGGCCATTCGGAATGGGCAAGAGTTATTAGTGGAGTGCCTCAGGGCTCAGTGCTGGGGCCATTGCTTTTTCTAATATATATAAATGATATCGATGAAGGATTACTATCCAAAATCACAAAGATATGTAGAAATATAGACTTGGAGGGTGATGCTCAAATTTTAAAGGAAGATCTGAGGAAATTGTTTCAGTGGTCTGTGGACTGGCAGATGCTTTTCAATATTGATAAATGTTCTGTAATGCATGTTGGGAAATCTAATAATGGTAATGAATATTCTTTAGGGGAAGGTTCTAACAACAACAGAAAAAGAAAGAGACTTGGGGTAGAAGTATGAATCCATCTCACCAATGCATGGAGGCAGCAAAAAAGGGTAACCAAATGTTGGGAATGATGAAAAGGACAATAGTGAGTCGAGACAAAGATATAATCATACAACTTTATAAGTCATTAGTAAGGCCTCATCTAGAATACTGTATTCAGGCATGGAATAAATTCTTGAAAAAAGATATAGAGCTTTTAGAAAAAGTGCAAAGACGAGCAACGAAGATGATCAATGGTTGCCATAATTTAAGCTACGAAAAAAGACTTCAATATTGTGGGCTGACAACATTAGAAAGGAGAAGAGAGGGGATTTGATAGAAACATACAAAATAATGACTGGGAAAGTAGATGTGCCATACGATCGATTCTTTACATTGGCACACTATAGCAGCACAAGAAACCACAAATGCAAATTCTTTAAGCAGAGGGTTGGTCCAAGAAAGAAAAATATTTTTTTGGTGCAAGGGTTGTGGACAAATGGAACAGTCTGGACGAGGTGGGAGTGACAGTTGAAACAGTAAACGGATTCAAAGGCTATCTCGATAAACTAGGTTATTGAATGCAGATGGTTACATCAGTGGTTTTCACACAGGCTTACTTGCCTCCTAAACCACTTAAAATCACAGTATTATTATTATTATTATTATTATTATTATTATTATTATTATTATTTGTTTCTTTATCCTGTCTGGTAATTTCAAAGATTCTACTCTAACACCACATATCAAAAGCCTGTATTTTTTATTGTTTTTCTGTAAGTATCTAAGACAAGAGAACTAACGAAGAAATACTACAAATGATGGAAGAGAGATGAACACTGATGACTACCATCAAGTTAAGACAGACAAAAATTTTCGGGCACGTGATGAGAAAAGAAGGATTAGAAAATTTGGCAGTGACAGGCATGGTGGAGGGCAAAAGATCAAGAGGAAAACAAAGATTAAAATATACAGACAGAATGAGAGAGGAAATGGGGATAGGAAATAACATCGAACTCCTGAGGAACACTAGAGATCGAGAAAAGTGGAAGTCCATGGCCACCGACGCAGCAATGCATGGCACCTGAAAGAAAGAAAGAAGAAGAAGAATCTAAGATTCAAAGATTCACAAGAGCACATAAGACAGAGAATGTGTTAAGTAAAATCAGGAAATTTAAACTTAATAATATATCACCATAAGTGAGCCTAAAAGTAAAATTATGGCATCAATCAGACTCCACTTAAATTACCGGCTGTATTAGCAAGGACGTCTCCATGATCTTCATCACGTTCAAGAATGGGTGATACTATGACCATGTTGTACTTTTTAGCCAACTAAAAACAGAAATAGTTTTCAAATCACCACTCAGAAATATCCAAAATCAAATGAATGTTCTTCATATATATATATATATATATATATATATATATATATATATATATATATATATATATATATATATATATATATATATATACATATATACAGTATTATATATATATATATATATATATATATACACATACATACACACACACAGGGTGTCCCTGAAAAAACCCTAGCAGGAAAACTATGATTTCTTAAAAATTCCTAAATATATTTCTATCAAATTTTCTGCACGTGTACAGCACATATTTCCCCACCTTTCGGCTTATTTTCATCTCATTTGCATGTAAGCTGGCCATATTGTGAGATATCAAAGCCAAACTTTGATTTTTACTACTCAGTCGCAGCATGACAGGCCTAAATATCTAGCTTCACACAAATTTGGTTTCATGCCAATGTTGGTAGTAATGGTAGTAGTAGTAGTAGTAGTAGTAGTAGTAGTAGTAGTAGTAGTAGTAGTAGTAGTAGTAGTGTGACATACTGTCACTGTATTTGTCTCTGTATGCACTTACTTAACTTCGCGCTGTATCTTGCCACAGTAGCCGCTGAGGAGTCAGACTCTGGGCGCTAATACCCAGCCGTGCGGAGAGCATGGGCAGGAAGCCGGGAGAGCGGCGGTAGGCTATAAATATGGGTGAGAGCAATCTTCGCGGCTCTCGCTCGAGAAAAAGATACTGAGTGGCAACTCAGGAGGAATTGGAGAGGAGAAGCCAGGAATGAAGGAGTGCAACGTGAATGTAAGGGTAACAAGGAAGACCTTAATTCGTGAACGATGCGAATCCAAGGGTAACAGAAGAACCTTGATTCGTGAATGATGTGAGCCGAAGGGTAACAGAAAAGGACCTTGACTCGTGAGCATTGACTGTAAGCTCTAAGCTCAACGCACTCATCAGGGAAGCTGCTTGATTTATTCTTAGAATAACATTGTCCTGCTTATATTGATTTATTGCTGCATATTATTGATCGCCACTTATATTTCCATGTGTATGCTGTTAATAATGCTGTTGATAGAGTCATTATAATTTAACCAGAATAATAGCCCTGGTGTATTTTATGACGATGCAAGTATAGTTCGCTGAGAGACTTTGTAAATGCAGTATTATATAGGAACTGGAAGGTTTATCTAGCCTGTATTAATGTGGTGAATCATACATTAGTATTGTTTAGTTGCTTGCGGTGAACATTTCTCAAGACATTGCTAGAAATTGAGATTTTGGGCCGCACATGTTCTAAAGTCTCTATTATATATGTTCTTTGCATTTTATTATGACTTCGATTATATTATATTCATTTTCTCATTATCTCTCATTGTGCTTATTTGAGTTGTTTCATTACCATGCAACCTATAATCCTAATTCTCGCACAGAATAGGCTTACCCTGCGGAAATATTCACGCTAAATTGGCAGTAAAGTAAATTCGAGCATCCTGGGGAAAAGAAGAAGGCTAATTTAGCGGGCACTGATGACAGAAAACCTAAGTCGTCACATTGGTAGGGCCTACCAAAAGTCCCGCTGGTCCCACCTAAGTCATCACATTGGTACCAGAAGTGATTTAGGTTGCATAAACTGCTTATTTTATTTTCAGATTTTCATTGATTGCATTAATTTTACTGATTTTACTGCATTATTTTTACTGTGTTAAAATGTTTTCAGCATATTCCTGTTAGACTTTCCAGTTCCTCACCCTCGATGGCATTCCCTATGGTCCAGAACACACCCCAGCACCCACCCACCCACCCACCCACCCAGAAACCCACCCCCCAGAGAAACCCCTGCCCCCAAACACCTGAGATTACATTGAAAACATGCCCCAGAACCCACCCAGAGAAAACCCCTTATGCCCCCAAAAACATGCCCAGAACCTATCCCCCAGAAAAAATGCCCCAATATTGCACATTGAAACGGCCCCAGAACCTACCCACCCAGAGAAACCCCCGCCCAATACCACCTGAGATTACATTGAAATCCCCTGCCCTCACCCAAAATAACCCCCCAGCCCCCCAACCACAATGAGAATCAAATTTTTAATATCAGACCTAATCCACGAAATCCTCCTGGGCATGACATTCCTCACATAAGGCAACTGTCAGATCAATATTCCAAACCACACCATTCAAATAAATTCAGAAACCATTCCCCTCATCCCCATAAAAGACAACCGTTGGTGTAGACGGATTCAAACGCTAAATCAAAGCATCACCTTCCCACCCCAATCCACTAGCATCATCCCAGCCCAAATGTATATCGGAAATGACCGGGGAGATGACAATTGACAATGGATGCTAGAGCATTGTGTAATAAAACCAGGAATCCACTTAGCCCGCTCAGTTTATGAGGGAAAAGGGAGACAGATCCCCGTTCATATTACAAATTTGAACCCAACCCCCAGGCCAATAGTAAAGCGCTCTTGATCTTGGTCTGCTGTGACTATAGCGCTATATAAGTTGGCATATTAACTAACTAACTAACTAACTAATAGTGTAGTTGGTGAACTCACCCCTGTTTCCATCTCCACCCCCAACACCCCATCCCCACCCGACCCATTTTGGGAAGAAACAGTCCAGAAAATCATCTCAGAAGTCCCATCTGAAGTTACTTGGTCAGAAAGAAACCAATTAAAATCCATATTAATAAGATATCGAGATATTTGTTCGCTCCATGAGTTAGAATTAGGCCACTCTGACCTTGTTTTGCACCGCATAGATACCCAGATTGCCCCACCTATTAGGCAAGCCATTTTGAACTGTATATTCATAAATTCATAATTACACTCCATTCCATATAAATTATCACATTCCTGCCCTTGCTCATCCATACGTTGGAGTTAACTGCCCCGGGTGCCCCCCCACTCATTATATAGGCGCCTTTGTGCTGTTGTATTGTAAATTAGATTCAAATGGATTGTATATAAACCGTTGCCCCTTTATTATGAAAGTGTTCGCCCGTAAGCATTAATAGTCCTTATCATCCTCATCGCCCTCATATTCATGCGTTCATTTCATAAACTCTCATCTCTACCATCTTAATCTTATGACGCCGCTTAGAACCTTGTCATAAAACCTATATTTGTACATTTCCATTATTCTCATTTAACGCGGTGCAGCGTTTGCGTTTTGCATTCGAATTTGATACCCCTCATTCTGTCGCTTCGATCAAGTTTCAGTTCCTAATGCATTTGAAGACCTGCCAAAAGAAATTCTACCTCCTCTCCCCCGCTGTATATGTTAGAATGTTAGAATTATTTGCCCCTTCACTGCAGAATGATTATCGTGACGTTATATTTGAATTAACTATTTGCTGCATCGCATATAAACGACCAACTCTTTAATCAAAACCCATTTCCTGCTGTGGAATTAACATTTGGTAGCTGATCTATGAAACCTTGAAACCCTTCGCTGCCCCTTTTAGTTAATTAACGTTTAAATATCTGCCCTTTATACTGTGTGCACCCTCACCCCTCAGCTAATAAGCACTTATGCACATAGATAGTATCACTAGCAAATGACGATTATATTGAATTCGTTGATGTTTCAATCTACATGACAGCTTGCACTTTAAATCCATTGATCAATTGACTACTAACGCTGACAACCTGAAAGTGGGCTGGACTTCATGCAATAAAGCCGACATTTCTTGCTATCAAAAAGATATACATGCACCCATTTGAAACATTTTCAAGTCTTGCGCGATTGAGAAGCGAAATAATGCTTGTTACATTTTAAGGGCATTTATCCTTGTGGTAACGTCGACGAAATGTATTCTAAAAACTCGCTGCCGGGACATGAGGAAGAATCTTCGATTGTTCATTCAAGGACACGGAGACGGAACAACACCCAGGTACGAGAGATCTGAAATGTAACTCTTCACTGGGGAGGCTATCGTCACCCCTCCACCGTTATGTCATGCATGGATGTCGTCCATTTCATAAGTGGTGTTATTTCAAAAACTATTGAAGCCAATTTTCAGCTGATCTGAAATTTGCTCAAATGAATTTTACTAATATCACTGACAGTCACAGAAATGTTAACAAACCAGGCAATTAATATATGATTTATAAGAGCCAAAATAGCTAAAAATGCAAAAATTTGTTAAGCTGACCTGCTGCATTAAAACAGTGGTAGGTCCATCTTGAACAGGTTCAGCAAATTCACACCATGGCTTTTTCTCTCTTGTGCAGAATGCAAATGGCATGGCTGATGTTTTAGGCATTAGATAAAATCATAAATAAAAAAAAGTTCACAAAACAATGACAAGAAATGTATACTATACAATATAAAACTAGTCAATTGATTCAATCACTCCAAACAAATAATGTTGCACTTACTATCAATGCTCAAAATACATAATTTTAAACAATGTGTACAACATAGGGCAGGAAGGGAAGATAGCAGAGTGTTTAAAAATGCGTGTGAAGAACTGAAGGTTGAGGGTTTGATACCTGCAGGCAGTGGCGGATTTACCACAGTACAAATGTACCATGTGTACCTGGCCCACCAGCAAAATAAAAATTTAGAGGTCCACCTTTTCTATTAACAATATTTTATAATGATTTTTTATAATTTATTTGTTTAAACAAGGTGGTGGAGACAGCTGACCCTCAGAACCACAGCCGCTACTGGTTTATCCGAAGCTGCTGCATCAAGACAATCACCTGTGCTGATTACGTGCAGGGCTCCTGAATTTCCACTCAATGAATAGCAAGAAAGCAAACGTCCTAGACCTTCTGGATGAACACTCTCTTAATCTCCTGATCCTGATGGAAACTTGGCACAAGTCCTCGAACAGTGTCGCTATCGGGCAGCTTGGGCCTTAGCGTCGTCGAAGCAATGTGACCCATATCGTCGGGCTCCAGGCTTGACAACGTCCATCACACAAACCATGGAGGGCTTGCTATTGTCGCTAAGCCGGGACTCTGCATCGCTAAGATTACGACCAAACTCAATTTACGTACCTTTGAACTTCCCTGCTGTGAGGTGGGTGGCCACTTGACTCCGTTTATACTGATGACCATTTATAGGCCGGGCTTGAGTGGAGTGACTTACCAATTTTTCACTGAGCCCTCCACTTTACTGGAGCCTTGTCCACATTCAAATGTGGGATTATGCTGGCCGGTGACATGAACATCCATCTTGAGTGGGATGCTGACGCTGACAAACTCAAGTTTGAGTGGCTGATAGATGAATTCAACATGTGGCAGTTCATTATTCACAACCTCCCTTTTGAATTCCCAACTGGCTGGAAGCATGGATTAGTATATCCAAGACTCAAACAACCAGGGCTTGATCAAGCCGATGTAGCTAACTAACGACTTGTCACAAGTCAATCGCTTGTATCCAAACTGCTCGAGCAAATCGTCAACAAACAGCTTACAACCTACCTTGTCGGGAATGGCCTGCTGCTGAGCGAGCAGTCCACCTACAGGCAGGGCCATTTGACCGAAACGGTTATCCTGAGAACCTTCAATGACCTCGTTGATGCGATCACCAACAGCCGCTTGGTGATCATGTGCCTGCTGGATCTCTTGGAGGCCTTTGATACCGTTGACCATGAGATTCTAGGGCATTTGAGTCGGTTGATCCGGATATTCTGGCACAGTGCCTGGACTCAACCTTTGGCATAAAGGGTATCGCTCACTCCAGGCTGAGGGACTACCTTACAAAGAGAACACAGATGGTGCTCTGCAATGGCTCCTTCTCGAAGATGCGGCCAGTACTTTGTGGAGTGCCACAGGGCTCGGTCCTGGGCTCTCTACTGTTCATGCTGTACATGGCAGACATGCACAACTTGTTCAAATCGTTTGGCTTGCACATGCATGGCTATGCTGATGACATCCAGGTCTATTCGACATGTAGGCCACCTGAATCCAACAAACTACGAAGGCAGGTCATCAAGTGCCTGCAGGTGGTCGAATTGTGGACCACTACAAACTGGCTTGCACTCAACCCTGCCAAGACGGAGTTTCTTTGGCTATCGACACCGGGACGAACCCACCGGATCAATCATGCTGCGTTTACTCTCGGGAACTTCGATATTGAGCCAGTAAGAGGCATCAGGCTGCTCAGGGTGACTCTCAACAAGACTCTGTCATTTGGCGAGCACATTGTCAACATCACCCGCTCATGCTATGACCAGTTACGAGGGAATTAAAGTGATGCGCCGATATCTCACGGTGTCAGCTACGATACTACTAATCCTGGCGTTAGTTCTAAGATGGATTGATTATTGTAACAGTGTGCTGTTGGGCCTTCTTGCCAACCTGCTCGACAAACTGCAATCCGTGCTCAACGTCTCGGTGCGACTCATCTTCAGAGCTCGATGGAATACACACGTCACGCCGCTGCTTTGTGATGAACTCCATTGGCTACGAATACGGAAGCGGAGTCTACAAGCGATGTCTGTTGACTTACCAACCGCTACACGACCCTACTTACCCACACTACATCGCCTCCCTCCTACAGGGGACCACAATGCCGGAAAGACGTCAGCTGCTCAGGTTTGGCAGTTGAGTCAAATTGCTAGTGCCTTCCCATCTAAAATGGCTAAGTTCGGGGACAGGTTGGTCACATGGGGCAATCCAGAACTGTGGAACTCACTACCAAACGATGTTACAAACTCCCACTCTCTTGGACTTTTCCTATGTAATCTTAAGACTCACCTATTCACCATCGGACATACGTAGTATTGTAAAAGTGCTCTTGTCTTTGGCCATTTTGCCATGCTTATTGTGCTATATAAATTGTCCAGCTAATAATAGTAATAATAATTCTAACCATGTGCCTCCAGCTTACTTTTGGGGTGATGGACAAGCCCTCTCCTGGATGCATGACTACCTTCAGGATAGGTCACAGAATGTCTCCTGGAATAGCTGTCTCTCGGATTGACGGAACGTTTATAGCAGTGTGCTTCAGGGGTTTGTCTTAGGCCCACTGATGTCCGTACTGTAAGTGGCTGACGTCGGGAGGATTATCCAATCCTTCAGACTGACTGCCTATGTGTATGCAGACGATGTGCAAATTCTTTCTTCGTGCCCGCCATCGGACACAGAGCACCTGCGGTCACGGATTACCACCTGCACAACTGTGATCAACCAGTGGATGGCGGCAAATAGACTAGCGCTGAACCCGGGAAGTCAGAGCTACTCTGGGTCTGCTCGCCAAGAATGAAGCACCTACTTAGCAACTCCCCGCTCTCTATTGCAGAAGTGGATGTGGTACCATCCTCTAAGTTAAGACTTCTCGGTATTCTTCTAGATGTGACGCTCTCGCTGACAGGCCATGTAAGCAAAATGACATGAACCTGCTATCCTGCAGAGGATAAAACAGGCTTGATGCTATCTGCCGATGGAGGTTGTGATCCTTCTTGGGTGGACCACTAATCCTGTCATGGTTGGATTACTGTAATAGTATCCTGTTCGGTCTTCCGGAATGTCAGCTACGTCGCCTTCAGGCAGTACAGAATGTCTCTGCCCGACTGATCTATGGTGCTAGATGGTGCGATCATGTTACCTCGCTGCTCAAAAAGAGGCTAAAGACTTGGTTGTTCTGCACTAGTTATGAACTTTGACTCTGTAATGTGTTCACGCAGTCCATCTGTGGATGAGTCAACACAATAATCTGAACATTACTTACTTACTTACTTGCTGAAGAACAAATTGCACTGGCTCCGGATTCCTGAGCGCATAGTCTAAAAGTGGTGCTGGATTATGTACACTGTACAGGGTACTGAACAACCTTACTTGCCCTGTCTGACATCTCTCATACAACACCCCTTTATACCTGCAGGCAGTCGGCAGCTTCGGTCTAGCCATTGTGTTCTACTGGTTATCTTGCCTATATTAAAGACAGCTAAACTCGGTGAAAGATCGGTTATGTGGGGAATCCAATCCTCTGGAATGGTCTCCCTGACTTTAGTACTAGCTCAAACACTAGCACCCAGTTTGCAAAGAACCTTAAAATGTATCTGTTTAGAACATCTAATGATCGTTAGGTGTGAAGCGCTCTCAACTTAGGCTTTGCCTTGAGCATAGCACTATGTAAATAGTCAAAGATAATAATAATAATATAAATACTGTATACTGCATATAAAGAATGAAAGTTATTGAAACATAGTGCAAATAGACCCACCCACTCTTTGGCTGACTAAGAATTTATCAAGCTTTGTAAAGTCATGAAATCTGATATAGAGTGACAAATTTTTATTTGTGTTTGAACAGAATCAATTAAAACAGTTACTCTTTCACATATATTTCAAATACAAAGTCTAAAATGATACTGTACATTTAAAACAAAATGAGAAATCAAGTCAAGAACATTGGAAAATGTTGCCTAAAATATAAAAACAGGAAGTCTAATGCATATTAACTCCAAGGATACTTTTAGCAGATCAAAGGGAATTATGTGACCTCTTCAGGCATTATGTCAACTGTTGTAAACACATCCACTAAAATTAACAGATCATTCAGATCAGTTTGTATTTTAACCCTTTAACAACCAGGTACTGCCAAAAGGAAAAGACCCGGTGACCAGATAAATTTTTTATGAAAAGCCCTTGATGACCAGCGATTTGTGTATTTTCACGTAATATTGGATTTTAACTTATAATTGCTCGGGTTGCATGAAAGCTAAAACGATACACAATTGTTTTGCATTTTAATTCCTCTTTATAACCAACCATACAAAATATATAGAATTTTGGAGGGGCTACTCTCCAGCCTAAAACAGGCCTTTCCAAAAAAATTTTGTTCAAAGCTCTGCACTTCTGCAGCTAAAATTATTGAGTGGTAACCCTAGCTTTTGTGAGCAGCAAAGATGTAGGAAAATGTATTTGGAACAAAACAATTCCAAAATGTTAAAATTCTAGGGGTTTCACTCTCCCTAATATGTAAGATAACTAGAACATAGAAGTTACATTTGCCATTAAAATGATTTTAAAATGATTTTAAATACATTCATTTGATTTGCTGTTTACACTTGTTCATATGAACGACACGGAAGTCTCGGGAGCTCCCCTGCGGCGATCCAGCAGCTTCAACAACGCGTTGTGTTTAGCTGAGATGACCAGTTGGTTGAGGTCACATCGTCTGCAGCTCAATGCTGCTAAGACGGAAGTGCTCTGGATGGCTGCTGAGCGAAAAAACACTGGATTTCTTGCATCTAATTGATGGAACGGAAGTGCAACCGTGTCGATCGTGCGGAATTTAGGGATATATCTTGACAGTACATTATCAATGAAGTCACACGAAATGTAGTGACAGGATGCTTCAAAGCCCTGCGGCTGATCAGGAGTATCCGTCGATCAGTGTCTGCCAATGGTCTTAAAACACTGGTCTCTGCACTGGTGCTGTCCAAATTAACTACGGCAATGGAACTCTCGCTGGACTACAGAAATACCTAATAACCGTCTCCAGTCCGTCCTGAACGCTGCTGCGCGAATATGCCAGGCCTCATTAGGCGATCACATTACTCCGCTGCTACACGATCTGCATTGGTTGTCTGTGCCAGAGCGGATCCATTTCAAGCTGGCAACATTGACCTTCCGTTGCCTGAATGGAGCCGGTCCAGAATACCTTGCGTCCGAACTAAAACCACGCAGGCCGGCAAAGATTGAGGTCGGGCCGGATCCGCTTTATTGGTGGTCCCGAGGACGCGCCTCCCGAACCGTCGGAGATCGAGCATTTCCAAATGGAATTGTCTACCTTCATCAATACAGCTCTCTCCAACTTTGGATACTTTTAAGGAGAGACTTAAAACATGGTTATATCATTATCTGTAACTTTGTAATGTGTTCACGCAGTTCGTTGGACGAGTTTATTAATCAGTACGTTGATAATAATAATAATAATAATAATATGCCGCACCAGAATTGTGGAACTCAATTCCAGCTTCCCTCCACAGCCTATGACATGGCCAAATAACAAGTTCTGAATCCTCATTTCCTTTAATTCCTTAATTACCTCAAGTCTTTAGGTCTAAACTTAAAACCTTCCTGTTCCAAAAGTCATTTCCTCTGTAGATATAACAACCAACCCAGGCACCTTATAGATATACCAGCCGTTACCTGGCTGACAATTGCACCTCTCTTATAGCTATTTCAAGATCAACTAAGCAGATATGGAAATGCAGCTATATTACAGTACTACTTTCCAAATTGATATATATATATATATATATATATATATATATATATACAAATTCACAGGATTTTACTTACTTTTCTAGAATATTAATTAATTTTCCAACACTAACATTGCCTGGCACCAGAGGCATAAATCACAGGGGACTGCGGGGGACAGTCCCACCAAATAATTAGTGAGGTGGTATATAGTATTTTATTTTGGACACTTTCAAACAATAAAATCGGAATCCTCATTTCCTATAATTCCTGCATTATCTCCTCAAGTCTTTTATTCACAAGATTCTACTTACTTACTCATTTATCCCCAAATGTTTTGTGCTTCTTTGCTTCTTTTAACATTCTACAAATTCTGAAAAACAAAAAAGGTCATCACTGTTCATCTGGTGTTGGGCTCATGAGTTGCTGCATGAGCCAAAGTACATACAATGTGACTCTAACTTCTACATCTTTTAAAATGCAATGGTCTGTATCTTGACTACATTCTGAAATTAAGAGTTTTGGGTAAATTTTTGTCTAGCAATACATTCATTCATTCATTCATTCTTGGACGATTTCTATAGCGCTGTAACAAGGCTGAGGCCCTTTTTAACATCTCAACTATACCCCAACCCAAACAGATGCGTTTTTAAGCTCTTGATGAAGTGTTCAGGAGTATCAGCCGTGGTGACGTGATCAGGAAGAGAATTCCACAAGATAGGGTTGTTGCGTGTAAATGATCTCTCTCCAAACTTGGCAGTCTTGGAGGGAGGAGGAACCTGAAGTTTGACCCTACGACTCGAACGGAGTTCACTGCACTGCGGTGTCTTTACAAGAGAGGCGAGATACTCCGGACAGTACGGGTCATGCAGCACTCTGTACGTCAGCCAGCATCTCTTGAACACAATCCGCTCAGGGACTCGGCCAATGAAGACGATCCCTAAGAAGTGGAGTTACGTGCTCGCGCCAACGGCATCCGAACACGATCTCGCCCGACTGATTAAGAATAGACTGCAGCCGATCCAGTTTATTGACCGAGACCCCACAACACACTATTGCAGTAATCAATCTTAAGGCCTGAACCAAGTGAACGACACGGATACAGGTAGATAGCGCGGACTGATCGTATTCTTCTCAGTTGAAAGTGGCATGCTGATCACATCATTTAGGTACGGCTCAAATGACAGAGTACCATCAAAGAGGACCCCAGCAGCCTCACACACTCTGAGGGGACAATGGTAGCATCACCCATCACGAACGGTTTACGATTCACTGGCGTCCTTCTCCGGGGGGTGGTGACCCAGATAAACTCCGTTTTCCAACATTAAAATGATCGATTTTCCTCCGCCCACTTCGGCAGCCAGACACCCCAGGAACCGTTCCGCAGCACCTCCACATCGCCTGGGAGGCAGGGCGAGTAAATCTGGGTGTCGTCAGCATAGCTGTGGGGCGACAGTCCAAAGGCCAAAATAATGGATCTAAGGTCAGCCGTGTAAAGAATGAAGAGTAATGGGCCAAACCCTTCAGGGACCCCACACCCAACACTCCGCCCTACAGATAGATTCCCTCCGCACGTTACGGATTGCAATCTGTCAGAGAGATAGCTAACTATCCACCGCAAGGAGGAGCCACCCACACCGAATGATTTCTCAAGCCGATGAATGAGGACCTGATGATCAACCAATCAAATGCCGACGAGAGGTCAAGAAGGCATAGAAGTGCAAGCCTCCCGTTCGACACATCATCAACCAGATCATTGAAAATCTTAAGGATGGCAGATTCCGTCGAGTGCCCTCGACGATTGACTGGTCACGCATGAGTCCATTAGCAGCGAAAACCCTATGAGCTGCCTGTTAACAACCCTCTCCAGAAGCTTAGATAGACACGTCAGATTGGAGACTGGTCTGTAACTCGCAGGATCCGAAGGGTCGAGTCCCGGCCGTTTCAAATGTGGCCTAACAAAAGACGGAAACTCACACGCTCCCAAGGCGTGGAAAATAGCAATCTAATGAAAGGGCCAACAGCTCGACGAGTCCTTTAATAGCCAAACGGGAAGCGGGTCAGCCTGGCATTGCTTGTTCGGGCAGACCTAACCAAGGCCACAACTTCCTCAACGGACAGAAAGCTAACAGAAAATCGTGCACAGAGAAGGTCGCAGGACCAGCATTCGCCGTCCTGTCACGTCCCTGCTACCTTCTCCTCGATGTGCTGGTGGAAATCCTCAGCACTAAAATTTGGGCCAGCAACCACAGGCATTTTGATCTTCTCCCAGTAGCGCGTTGAGGACCCGCCATGTCCTCCTCCCATCTGACCCAGACCGACTAAAGGTCTGCCTCCAATAGGCCCTACCCTTAGCCTTGACCAACTTCCTGTACCGACCCAAAGCCTCCCTCCATTGAGCCCGGCCTCCGCTCACATTAGAGCTAATGGCTCTCCGAACGACGACCTCTCTGCTCGCCGGCGCATCCCGCCGAGCCTGCCGACACTCCTCATCGTAAAACGGACAGAAAGGCCTATCACGCGTCCTGATCTCAGTCAAGGAGCCAGTTAAGAATCCCAGTGATCACCGAGTTATAGCTCTCCAGCGAGCTCGGACGCTGATCTTCCGAAATCATAGGCAAACACAGCTCAGAAGACTGGAAGTCTCTGTGCAAACACATTGGGATCGAAGACCTTCCAGTTCCTCCGCTTGACAGTTCTGTACACCGAAGTGGAGACGACAAATGAGCAGACCAAAGGACCATCTTGTGGTCAGACAAACATGTCTCATCAACCCTGACATCGGAGAGCGCCAATCAGATGGCCCGATAACCACATCGAGGAGGCCGCCTAGATCATAAAAAAGTCTAAGATCAAACATGTTAAGGGTCGACCCTAGATTCCGACAAGCCGCATTAGCAGGCTCCTCCAAGTGAATATTAATGTCGCCAGCTATGCAGAACTTGCAGTTGTAGGTCGCCATGGCCTCGAGAAGTGTTTCCCGAAAGAATAGCTCACTGATGGCCTGAGAACCAGGCCGATAAACGGCCACCAGCATCATTAGACCATTTGAACCATGCACACCACCCACCCGACAGCACAGATGCTCAAAAGTGGTCGGTCTGAGCTTGGTATCAACCTTCCGAATGTTAGTTCCCGAGATCACCAGACCACCATGGTTAACGAAATTAGGTCCAGCTTGAGCTAAGTCAGGGGGCGGGCGAGCGGCATCCACGACAGACAAACCATAGCCACTCAACCTCTTTATCGCGACCGCTTCAGAGTCAAGATGCCAGGACTCCGCCAGCACAAGTAACTGCAGGTTATAATCCTCAACCCAGACCCACTACATTCTCAATTTTACTCCCAATAGACCTAATATTTTGTAATCCCATCCGGAGTTCCGTGGACCGTTGGTTGAGGTGACGCGTTGAAGCCGTGGGCACCCAGCCCAGGCCGATCATTCATGCCGGTCCGGACCCTGCCCCGGTTTGCCCCGGATCTGGGGGAACTGGAAGTCACCACCGTGATTGGTCTCCGAAGACCAACTCCGCCCCGAGCCCGCCCTCCAGTGAGACGGCCTAGAGAAAATGTGAGCCAGTCGCCGACGCAGAGTAGCCGAGGAGTGCACCTGAGTGCACCTCCGCAACTGTAATAACTCCGCCCTCGTTCAAACATCAACACAAGACAGGTGCGCTGATGTGCCCCGAAATAGCCTGTCGGTGACCAAACCCAGCCGCCAAGCGAGCCGAGAGAAGTGGCAATCACAACTCATAAAGATCAAACCTCAGAACCTCACAAATCCGCACCACAACTCAAAACACCTAAAGAAGACGTGAAGCCGAAGCTCCGAGAAACACCACACCGATCGAAATTCGGTTGACGCTTAGTCCCGAAAAACGACGATAATTTAGACGGCGGGCACACAACCCGCGAGCAGCTCTATGAAGCGCCCCCTACTCTGTCAATAATAATAAGCAATAATACTATAGCACTATACAATCTAGAGCTAAATCATGCCTCTTCCTGTTTCCCTTTTCAGTCTGCCTCCTTGCTGCTTCCCCACTCTAACTGACATCTGAAATTGACCTTGCCCAGCTGACCACTAAACTTTGGTAATATAACTATTTCAACGGTAGATTAAGCACCTAGGAATAAGCAGCTACCATGGTACCTGATTTCAAAAGCATCATAGAAATTCACAAGATTCTACTTACTTACTCACTTTCATTCTTGTATGCCACCAAAAGTTATAATTATGCCACCAAAAGTTATAATTATGCCACCAAAAGTTATAATTAAAGTTTTCCATGAAAGAATTTTTTTGAGGCAAAAATTTTGAACTAAACTCTACTGAGTCAGAACTAACACAGAACAGTGCCATGAGTCTGCAATGCCTGTGTCATGTAAAAGACAAGCTCAATACAGGTCTGTCATTTTGTACAATTGCATTTCAACAGATTTAAAAACCACTTCAAATCCAGTTAAAACTAAAGAAAAGAAAATGACATTAAAATTAGACCCCTAAGATTAAGTGCCAAGCCTAGCCGTAGCCATAAAACAGTAAGTAAGTAAAGTAAAGTAAAATCTCATGGATTTCTATATCGCCTTGGGAAACAGCACAACAGTAGCTGCTTATTCTTAGGCGCTCAGCCTCTCTTAAAATAGCTATGGGGAAGGTATATTATCAGCCAGGCAATAGTCAACATCCAAAAAGCAGTGAGGCTAGGTTGTTACAGCTATGGAGGATATGATTTTAGAAAAAGGAAGGATTTAAGCTTAGACCTGAAGACTTGAGGAGATAATGCAGGAATTATAGGAAATGAGGATTCCGATTTTATTGTTTGAAAGTGTCCAAGTCTGCGGAGGGAAGCTTGGATCGAGTTCCAAAGTTCAGGTGAGGCGTATGAGAAGGCATGGTTGCAAATTTTCAGGGATGACTGATTCAGTGAGCGTGACAGAGTGAGGTAAGATAATGAACGTGTGGGTCAAGAAGGCTGAGGGGTAAATAGTGATCTAAGGTAGACAGGTTTTGATGACTGAAGTGAGCTATATGTAAGTGTTATTATCTTATATTGGATACTTTCAGTTATTTTAAGCCAATGTAATGATTTTAGTATGGGTGAAATATGGGAGAATTTAGGTGACTTAGTAACAGCACGAGCAAGTGCATTTTGTATTGATTGCAATTTGTTGATAGAGGCTTTGGGAAGGTTATAGTAGAGGGAGTTACAATAATCTAATTTGGAGGTATTGAGGTAGCAATTATGGAGGCAGTTTTAGTATCTAGGCAAGGGCATAGGCGCGAGGTCATGAATATGAACATAGCAGGCTTTTGATAGTTTTTTATTTTGATAAAACAGCTGAAAATATAGTGGATAGCCAAAACTTTTGCCATTGATGATAGTTAAAAGTGCGGGTATGGCATAGCAGTGTGCCAACTCCAGTCAAGAAAATAATTATTGGGCAGCAGTAAACCAATTATGGCAATAACAGGCATTTCTCATAAAAATTAATACTCACATAATTAATTTCTATGGCCTTTCCTGTTTAAAGAAGTGAATAGCTAAACATAACAATGTGCAGCTATGGCACATAGAAATAGTCAACCAAAAGTTAGTGAAATTCATTTGCATTCAGCAAATCAATTAAAATAATTAATTACTAAATTAGCAACAATTGCAATAAATTTGTTTGTTAACCCCTTCACCGGGGATTAAATTTTTAGACGCCATCACCGTACCGGGGAATTATTTTTCGAAAAAACGTTCTTCCAAAATGAAAACTGTAATTTTTTTGAATTGGCGATATCTCAGGCTATATAAGCACTAAGAAGATGATGTATATTCCATTGTTTAGCCTTTTTACTTTCTAACCATCACTGCAAAACAAAGAAATTTGGGGGTCGGGTCCACTCTACGGCCTAAATAGAACCCCCTCCCAAAATTTTTTTAGAAGCTCCGTAGCAAACATTTTTCAGTTGTAACGCCAATCTGATGAGTGGCAAAGTTGTAGGGGGATGTCAGTGGGACAAAATAAATCAATAAGTTTGAAAATCGGTCAACATTTGGTAAAGATATGTCAATTCTAACTGAACATTCCGTTGTCACAATAGAAGTTAGCAATTAATTTTGAAAAAGTTTTGTTACTTTTTAAATTTGCGATATCTCAGGCTATATAAGAGCTAAGAAGATGAGATATACACCATTGCTTAGCATTTTTATTCCTCTTTCTTACCATCTGTGAAAAACAATGTGGGGTAGGGTCCACTCTACGACCTAAAATAAAAACCCCTCCAGAAAAAATTTTCGAAGCTCCGTAGCTAAAATATTTCAGCAGTAACCCAACTTTGGTCAGTGGCAAAGTTTTAGGGGAATGTCAGTGGAACAAAATAAACTAAAAAGTTTAAAAATTGGTCAACATTTGGTAAAGATAGATCAATTCTAACCCGAAAAAGCCGAATTCTGGAAGTTATTAGCCTGACCCTCGCTCCAAAGAATATATATTCTCTCTTTCAAGGAGCCGATATAGCTGAAAAATAGGTGCCATTTAGTGAATGGATGGATACTAAAGTGATTTGCAACATAAAACGTCTCTGATACATCATGTGCATTTCACGAAATGCCTCTAAACTTACAATGACGAGCCAGGCTCGGGGATTCCAAATAAGGAAAGATGACGTTGGACGAGCTGAGCTCGGGGATCCCGGTGAAGGGGTTAAGCTATTAAATATTTTGGTGCAATTATTTTATTTTACTGTGTTTGTGTATGTTACTAATATTTCTGCATTTCTGCTACTTCATAGTCATCATATAATGATAAACTCATAAAGCTGCACACTACTACATTATACTATGTACACATAAATTTAAGGAATATTGATTATTCAAGCCAAAAAGCATAAACATCAAGCTGAAAAATTATAATAATCAAGTCAAAAAATTCTAAAAATCACATAAAGTTTTAGCCAAAATGATAGTACATTTATTTTTCGGCTTATCAGAAAAGCAGCCAAAAATTCTAATAAGTCAGCTGATTGCATCAAAAATTCAGCTTAGGGGTCTACATTAAGTACGCATATGATTGGTAATAATATCAACTCATAACTGTTTATTTTACATACTCCAAGCTTCTTGCATACATACAACATTCACTCTGCATAGATGCGCAACTTCTATTATCTCTGAAATCCTTTTGAGCAAAGCATTCCTCTACAACAATCCAATAATAAAAGTTTAACAAGAAGTGATAAAATTTTGTTCAAAATTATATACTAAGCCTGTCTTATGGAGCTCCAATAATAAATTATATCCAGCAAGACCAATTAATAAAATAATTTACTGTTTTGTCAAATTCTATTGCTCCATGAGACAAATGTGATTTCAGCTATTTTTCCCAATATTGTCAGTTACTATTTAAAAAGAGATCTCTATATTGATGTTCAGGTATCTTAAAACAATTGCACTGAGACTTTGCATTGGCATAAGCAGTCAGTTGATCAAAGACAGATTAAACTCATAAGACTTCATTAGACAATGATTGATTAAAGAGACTAATTTCTTTATTTCTTTATTGTCTGTTTGACAGAACAATTTGGATGAATGCTACTATGTGAGCATATGAAAGTTTAATCCATCTAATAAGATTCAATTTTATTAGGACATTTTCAAAGTTATAATTCAAGAATTGAATCTGCAGAGAATGGAAATCTTTCACCTTAGAAAATGATATACCCGGTAATTAGATTCTGCCTTCTAGGAGTGCAGACCTGTAGGAATTCCGTCTTCCCAGGGTTTAAGGCTAGTCAATTCACTGCAGAACTCCATCCACCTCTGTGTGACTTCTCTTTTATCCATTAGGACTTTGTCCTTCTTGTTCTTGATGGTCATTTGTTTCGGATTCCACTTTCTGTTAATGTTCCGTATTAACTTGTGTGCTGCTCTTGTCTTGTATTCACCATGGAATTTTTCAATATTTTCACAGTTCTCTTCCAACCACTTTGTCTTATCTTTTCTTGTAGCATTTTTTACTTCATTACACTTTGATTTGTACTCTTTTGCTGCCTGGTCTGACTGGTCTTGTTTAATTTTTAAGAGCCTTTTCTCTTGTACCAGATATTGGAAGAACGATCAAAGTGGATGGATTCGAATTGGAAAATATGGAAAATTTCACTTATCTTGGAAGCAACATGACACATGATCTGGACTGCAAGAAAGAAGTAACAATAAGAGCAGCAAAATCCTTAGGAAATCTGAAGGCAATGGACAATGTGTGAAAGAGCAAAGCATTAAGTCTCAGAATACAAAAGAAGATTCTTGAAACATGTATTTTCAGCAGCTTCTTGTATGGTTGCGAGACTTGGACCATCACAAAAGAATTGGAGAGAAGAATTTTAGCATTTGAAAGAAAATGCTACAGAAAAATTCTCAGAATTGGATGGGTTGAAAAGATCAGCAACGACGAACTATACATGAAAATCCAGCCAAAAGAAACCTTGATGCAAAAAGTTATACAGAGGAAATTGTGTCTCTTTGGACATATTTGTCGTATGAAAGATGATAGAAAGATTAAGACTATAATGCTGGGAATAATGGACGGTTCCAACAAGAAAGGAAGGCCACACAAAGAATGGTGTGCTGACAATGGTGATTGGTGTGGAAAATGTCTGCTAGAACTATTTCATGTTGCTGCCAACAGAAAAGATTGGGACAAAAGTGTAATGATTGCATCAGACACCAACGGGCGCTGAGCCCACGGTTATTGATGATGATGAATTCGCTGCCGTCTACATTGTAATCGCTGATATGCAATCAATTCTCACCCGTAATCCGCAATCGTTCTGTGTCCGAGGGCAAGCAGGAGGAATATATCTGACAGTCATCAGTGTAACTATGTGATTTGAGACCAAAGGCTTTTATAATCTGTCTGATGTCAGCAATATATAAGATAAAAGCAAAGGGCCTAAAACTGACCTTTGCAGTACTCCATGGTAGACGTGACGCCGGTCAGACATGCAATCATTCCACCAGACTGACTGCGTTCGGTCGGCGAGATAATTCTTGATCCAAGACTAGGACAGGCCTTTCAGGCCATAGGATGCCTCAAGCCACCGAATCAGAATCTCGTGGTCCACTGCGTCGAACGCAGCAAAGATATCCAGTAGGCATAGAAGTGTGACGCTCCCATTTATTATTGCATCGACAATATCACTGAAGATCTTAGGATAGCTGTCTCCGTAGAGTGGCCCCGTCGATAGGTTGACTGATCTTTGGGCATCAAGCCATTTGAGATCAGAAATGCGACCAGTTGTTTGTTGACGATCCTTTCTATAGGAAAGGTACGTTGGATACTGGCCTGTAGTTGGATACATCCAATTGATCCAAACCCGGCCAAATGAGATGTGGAATCATAATGGCGTGCTTCCAAACCGATGGAAATTCACCGGTTTCAAGTGAGTTAGACATAAGTAGCTGAGCGGGCAATTCGGAGCCAGACAATACGGCGTGGACAATTCGGAGCGGACAATTCGGAGCAGGACAAATCAAAGAAGCAACATTTATGACTGACCTTTAGCTATAAACCGACAATTTTCAAACTTATAAACTAAACCAAAAAGAAGCCTGATTCAGAACTGACCTTTGAAGACGACAATGGCTTTGAAGGTTCCGACAGTATTCAAACTTATACGCTAAACCAAAAGCAGCCAGATTCACGACTGTCCATTGACAATAGCTTAGAAGGCACCGACAATTGTTCTCACCCAACCATCAGGGCGAGATTAGCATTTATTTAAACTCATTGAAACTTTGCACCGAATTGTCTGTGCCGCCTAAATGTCTGCACCGAATTGTCCGCACCAAATTGTTCGGCTCCGAATTACCCTAGAACCCATAAGTGTCTTCAAAAATGGGGCCAACACCCCGATTGATTCTTTAAGGAGCCACATCAGCATTGGATCTGTGTGAAATTGCTTGTTTGGAGATGACATTACAATGGCTGTGATTTCTTCAATAGTAAGAGCCAAGTACATTATGAGGGAAGGTCCGCTATAAAAGGAGTAGGTCACCGTTCCAGCCATGGCCGTCTTATCTCGTATGCTGTTGATCTCATCATCAATGTAATGATAAAAATCCTCTGCCTTAAAGTTGGAGGATGAACATGCGCCAAGGCCGCCCTCATCCAGTAGCTTGTTGAGCAGTTTCCACGACCCAACTGAATGCAAGGACCGCCGCCAGTATTGCCAGCCTTTCAGTTTGACAAGATTCCTCCTGGATTTGAGAGTGGAGCGCCAGGACTTCCATGCCTCAGTTTCTTTGATGGTATTTTTATTCCTTCTGTAAGCTCGTTCTGCTCAACGTGCCCATCGGCGAGCTTGCCGACACTCTTCATCATAAAAAAGATGGCAGGGCCAAACACGAACTGAAGTCTCCGTCACTGGAGCCAGTTCATCTAAGATGCTCATTATCATCGATTAATAGTGCTCGGCCAGCTCAGATGTTGTTTTTCTGGGGTCAACTGGAAAACCGAGCCCTGACCCCTGAGTCGCGAGATAAATTGGTCCAGCGCGAAGTGCTTCCAGTTCCTCCACTTCATTCTTTTAAACTCTGGTGGGGGATTCGCCGCCGGAGTCGTCCAGCAAACAAATCTATGGTCTGACACACCCGACTCTTCGACCAAGATGTCATCTGTATCTGAGTCCCTGGACGCAATGACCACATCCAATAAGCCTCCAAGGTAGTAAGGCAGCTCTGTTGATGCAAGTCGAAGGTATCCAAGAACTCATTGAATCTTTGACAGTCACTAGCCGCAGGCCTCTCCAGGTGAATATTGAGGTCGCCGACAACATAGAGCCTGCAGGTGTAGGTAGTTAACGACTCAAATAAAGTGGTGAGTTCCTTAAAGAACAGGTTGCAAGCAAGCTGTGAGCCTGGTCGATAGATTGCTGCCAGTATAATAGGCAACTGTCCGCTTCCATCCTTACAGCACAAGTGTTCGAAAGTTGGCGACCTGATTTTGGCATCCAATTTAGTAATGTTAATGCCATATCTTGTTATAATAGCCAAGCCTCCTTGATTGACAAAATTTGCCTCATCCCGACGGGTGTTATTCGTTGTGGGTCGAGCAGCTTCAATGACACTCAGACCCAAACCCCTGAGTATCCTGATGGCGACTCAGTCCAAGTCTTCATGCCATGTCTCGGTCAGAACTAGAAGATTCAGGTGATAGTCTTCAAGAAGATCCACTACATTGTCTAATTTGCTATTAATTGATTGCACGTTTTGAAGACCGAAACAAAGCTTCCGCGTTTGTACATTGGAATGGCGTTGAATTTGCGGGTACAAGAGTGCTGACCGGGCTTGTGATTTAGACTCGGCCTTTGAGTGCATCACTACAGCAGGTTGTCGCAGTTTGTGTGGAGCTATGACAGAGATCGGTCTCTGTAGTCTCTGCCCCATCCTCTGACTCCTGCCACTCCTCCTCCAGTAGAATGGCCTGAAGAAAAGGTGATCTAACTGATGCCGCAACGATGCCATGGGCCGCTCATGCGCAAGTGACCCAAGTTCAAATAGATCAGCACGCTGTGTGATTGAAACATGGTTATACAGTCCATGAGAATCTTAAATCTCCACAAGGGCATTAAGTTCCACGGCAACAACAATCCAGTGAAATGTCCAGAAGTGTCAACTCCAGGACCAAAATGTCGGCTACATGCAGATACGTGAACTAAGTACAATAAATTCAACGCACAAATAATGATCTCATAATCCACCCAATTGATTGTCATAATTAGATGATGCTAGTAATCTTCTCAAGCCTTGAAAGTGTTTAGATGCCTCAAAATCACTAAGTCTGACAGCAACGACAAAGCTCTCAATCACCGCATCCGACTATCGACCACTCTGTACATCACAATGGCGCCACTGTACCAAACTGTACCAGAATGAGTCGATTGAGTCGCACCTAAGTTCAACATCAAAATACCCTAGTATGTCCTTCAACTCAGTTCAGACGATAGCTACCTCCATAACTCCACACATGACTCATGCTAGATAGCCGTCTCGTGGAATAAGCTTCCAAAAAACTCAGAACTGTTAGTTGTATAAACTGTCAATGGACCCAAGTTCGCGGACCAGAGCATGGCCGCCGTCAATCCTGCCAATTTAAGGGGTCTATGGGTACACCGCTATATCCACAGCAAGCTGGTCTTGACGATTCATGACCATGAGATTCAGGAGGCTTCTGCTGTGCCAAGATGTGTTTGCAGGTGATGATACATGTTGTTGCAGTCCAAGAGTTTCCAGTAGTGTCAGCAGCTCTAGGGCAGTTGATGTCAGGAAAGTAATTTAAGTAAGTTAACAAGTCAACAAAATTAGGATTTTAACGTCAATAAATATATGAAATCACATCAATATATAAAAAGCAAAGTTCACTGTAACATCTTGAGTGCTTGAGCATTGCCTTCTATAACCATCAGGCCTAAGACTACAAGATAAGATCAAGGGCTGACAGCTCCAACTGACTAATGGCCAGCTCAACACAGACACTACGAGCTGCCAGTCATGATTTGTTGCCCTCATATACAGCAAAGATTGGTCAGTCACACCCTGTCAGCTTTCAACTCTTATTTGAAGCTATATGATCAGCGGGGCAGTGCACCTCGTGCGCGCCCTTGTTCTGCCCAGGCTGGACTATTGCAACAGCGTGTTGCTGGGCCTCCCCGATGGAAAGTTGAATCGTCTGCACTCTGCAATCCGTGCTCAATACAGCTGCTCGGGTCGTCTTCAGCAGCCCCTGGGGAGCCCATGTGACCCCCCTACTGCGTGATCAGCTGCACTGGCTTCGAGCCTGGGAGCGCATTATCCATAAGCGCTGCTGGCTCACCTTCCGAGCGTTAAATGACCCGCACTGTCCACAGTACCTGGCTGAGCTGGTCCTAAGATCAACGTCGAACGCACGGAGGTCGGCACTTTGTTCCGGCCATCGTGTCCTACTGCTCGTTCCGCCTCCGTCGCAGACTCCGAAGTTCGGAGACAGGTCCTTCTCTCGCGGGAACCCATTGCTTTGGAATGCCTTGCCGACTGCAGTGACTGAGGCCAACTCTGCTGGACTGTTCCTGAGAGAACTAAAGACGCACCTTTTTAGTTTAGGTTATGGTTGACTATGTGTGTGCAGCGCCCTTGTCGTAGGCCTTAACCTAGTGCACGGCGCTATAGAAATTGTCTTGAAATAAATAAATAAAATATAATGATGGATATTGGATACAATATCTCAAATCTCTGACTCCAGGTATGAGCCACAGTAAACAGTCTGAATGCACAAAGCCAGTGTTGTGCATAATAGAGCCACTATCTCATCTGGAACATAATTGTCTAATTACTACCGGTAGATTTGTGTACTCTCTAAAAAAACAGATGAAAGTGCATGGATTATGGCTGCTTTGAAAAAAAACCAATGCCATGTACTGTAATCTCACTTGCAAATCTGGTAGCCCAGAGCAAGGCCTATGAATAGACACCAAAACACAGGCATCTATGGAGCTTTACTGCTATGAAGCTGGCAGTTTTAGCAAGAAGCACTCAGTTATCACTCTTATAAGCAGATGATTACCAATCTGAATCAATATTATATATAATATACACCAAATTTTTTTAAAATCAGGACAACGCCTAAAAAATCAGGACAATGCCTAAAAATCAGGACAATAAGAACAAGTATGAGGTCAGTAATTCTGAGCACAGGAACAGATCCAATGAGCATCCCTGGCCTGATTCCCCAGTCGCCACAATACACAATACACGCCTATAGCTATTTCAAGAAAGATTAAGTGCATAAGAATAAGCAGCTACTACTGTACTACTTTCCAGGGCACTGTATAAGTTTACGAGATTTTACTTACTTACTTACTTACATTGGCTGTGTAGCTTAAATGCTTGAAATCTGTATCCAGTTTACACCTTCCAGCTGCCAGCACGTGTTTTGCGTGTGTATCGGATTATCACCATTCTTAGCATTTATGGACATTCTGTGCTCGGTTTGTGTGCTAATTGTGAAGACTGCGTTCCACTCTTTAGTTTCTGAAGTGATTCGCTGTTCTCTACTTTTCTGCTTCATTCTGGACATTTTTAGTCAGCCGCTGCCACTGTTGATTAGTCCGCCATTTTGTTCCATCATAATGGCCAACCACATGGCTACTCAGCATGACTTCAATCAAATGCCACTCCAGTCTTCAGTGGAAATTCCATTTCCAATGAATCTGCTGATTTCGGTGACTGAATATTTTCTCGTGAAAGACCACTTCTCGGAAATTCACTGTCGGATTTCACCACATGGAGAACTCCAATTACCATCTCACAGACCCTCAATATCATCTTTCATTCCTAGTTGACGTGTCAAAGTGGCTAAAGGTTCTTCTCATGAAAGATCACTCTCTCCAAGATCCAACACTGGATTTCGTCATGGCAGCGAACTCCTTCATACATTCATTCATTCATTCATTCATTCATTCATTCATTCATTCATTCATTCATTATTTCGCTTAGACAACAATGGTCCGTAGCGTTGATCTAATATGGCCACGATCTTGGGATTTCTCCCGTTATTTTGCGATTGTTGAAGGTGCACCGTTGCCGATCTGTTGTACCCAGGTGCGGCGAGGGCGACCTGGGGGTTTTTTCCACCCTGGGGGTGGATTCCTTTCAGATCTACGGTTAATGGCTGCCATAAGAGCACCATAAGCCGGAGTGTGGGTGTTCAGGCGTGCCACATGACCAAAAAGTGCTTGTCGGTGACGACTGATGGTTTGTAAGATAGGTTCTAGGTTGGTCTCTGAGTGACCTCATTATTCCGAATGAAGTCATGCCACAGAATTCCTAGTATGCACCACTGACAGTGCATGTGAAATGCTTCAATTCTCCATGTGTCTTGTGCCACGAGGGTCCAGGTCTCCGAGCCGTATAAAAGAACCGGTAAGACACATGTTTTATAGATTTTTATTTTGGTATTTAGGCTCGTCCTCTTCTGTTTCCATAGTCTGTCAAGTGATTGCATGGCTGAAGCGGCTATGCCTATTCTACGTAAAATATCAGCAGTGCATCTTCCATCAGAGCTTTGAATGCTGCCAAGGTAAACAAATTTATCCACTGCCTCCACCATATGACCTGATGTTGATATGTTGTCAAGAGGGCGGCCAGTACTCAGGTTCTGGATTTTTGTCTTTTTCCATGAGATGTGGGGACCAAAATGAGATGCAATGAGTTAAAGCCTCTCTAGTGCTTTCTGGAGTTGTGCGGGCGATGAACCTAGAAGACTGACATCGTCAGCATAGTCCAGGTAAGTGAACTGGGCTTCTGGTAAGGAGAGGTTGTTGTGGTGGGCCAGTTGTTCCATGATCCGGTCTATGATGCAACAGAAGAGTGTTGAGGCTAGGACGCAACCCTGACGAACTCCTTCGTACTATCCGATTGGATTTTAAACACCCCTATCTTCTGACCCTCATTGGCATGTTAACGTTGTCAAAAGCACCTTTGAATTTGGCCTTTTAACTATGCTGCAGCGCTATATAATCGGCTAGCTAATAATGATTATAATAAATGCATTTATTATCATCTGCTAAATTGGTAGTGACATTGCAAAAGATAAAAGGATAAGGTGAGGGAAAGATGAAGCAAGAAAGAGAATGGAAGAGGAATGTCTAGGATAATGAAAGGTGGGAAAAGGAGTAGATATATCAGTGTCAAATTGAGAGTGAAGAGGAAGGAAATGGAAAGTAAGGAAAGAATAGAAGGTCAAACATTCATGGTATGAATGAAAGCCTCTAAAGCCAAAATTACATTGACAACCATTCCGCTTACACACAGAAAAAGGGCTGTCAAAATTTTCTGAATGGCTACCAGCCAAAACCCCAATGATGGATGGCACTGTTTACAAATGTTCAAAATTATTCAATTTAACCCCTTTGCTGGCCATTTATTTGTAATGTGATGACCAGCCAATTCAAAATCATGCTGTTTTGCCAAATCAGAGGATGCACGTGTGAGTAATGGTTCCCTGTCACTTCCTGGACCGTCACTTCCTGGACCGTCACTTCCTGGACCGTCACTTCCTGGACCGTCAAATTGTAAATGGAAGTAAATAGGTATATAGGTAGGTAGGTAGGTATTTTGGGGCTGTCCATTGTGTCAACAATTTTTGGGCAGTTTTTGACCCTCCGCCCAGTGTAGGTGGTAAAAATAACCATAACCGTAATCCAACGATTCAAAATTTGAATAGTTCTAGTCTTGGTCCACTGCTTACTCAAACCATTGTATGTAAAATATCTCGAATTTCTATATTATATATTCTAAGTAAGTAATTCTAAGTATTATTGCAGATCACAACGATTTGTATATCATAGTGTATACACTTGTTTACATACACATAACAGATAGAACATTAGGAACGGTCCAGGAAGTGACGGCCAGGAAGTGACGGTCCAGGAAGTGACGGGACACCGTGAGTAATGGCCGGTAATTGGTTTAATGCATCTTGCAGAGCATAATGATGTTAATTATCTCTAGGGGTCTGGTGCAGTGAGTACCATTGTACCAGGGCTTTCACTGCCTATCACACTAGCAATCAAAGTGTTAAATATACTTGTCAGCATAATGGGTCATGCCATAAATGAAACCTGTTCAGTGACTGGTGCAGATGTTGGCAGAATAATCTTGTTCTGTATTGATCCAATTCTAACAACACGAGGAGCCCTTTCTGTCTCTGGTTGAGCATCAAAAACATAACCAGCCAATTCAAAATCATGCTGTTTTGCCAAATCAGTAGCCAGTGCTGGCAGCTCAAGAGTTCTGTTAAAAACAGCAGACTTCACAAAATACAATTTCAAAGACAAAGCATCATATCACTGACAAACATTTTAGTGATTTAATATGGTGAAATTAGAAGTAAATTAGAAGCAAAAATGGTACAGGAGGGTCTTTAAAAAACCCTCATTGGCCTGAGTACTTGCAAATACTATTTGATGCAGATAAGTTCTTTGTGATGCACTTGAAATACAGAAAAAGGGTAATAATGGCGAATTATGTGGAAAGACATTACAATACAGAATCAAAGAGAGATTTAGGTGTCATCATGCAAAGCAGTTTAAACCGTTTTGGCAAATTACTAAAAACACAGTTAAAAAGCACAACCAAATTCTAAGAATAATCAAGAGGACTGTAGTGAACAGAGATAAAGCCATAATCATGAGACTATACAAGACAACAGTATGCCTACTCTTGAAATATTACATTCAGGCATGGAATCCATATTTGAAGAAGATGCAGAGATTTTAGAAACAGTTCAATGCAGAGCAATCAGGATGATAAATGGATGTCAAATACAAAGCTATGAAGAAGGTTGAAGCATTGTTGTCAGGGCGTTTTTGATGAATAAAATTATTTAGGTTTTCTAAGGATGATCAAACTTTTAATTGAATAGTCTTGGAGCAGTGGCGGCTCCACAGAGGGTGCCCACGGGGGCCTGTGCCCCTCTATTGAGTGTCTGGCCCCCCCAGTGATGCACCTGTTGGGACCCTATACTTAATACTACATACCTAACAACAAATGGTTGGCCCCCATGATTAGAAGTTGCCACCCAAACGCACCCCCCACTTGCCAAATCCTGGAGCCGCCAATGTCTTGGAGAAAGTAGAGATTGAAGGGGAAAGAGCTTTCGCAGGTAGCCAATATAGTGTTCTTTTCTGTTCTGTTGAAATTACAGTATATTCAATTAAATCATTGTAGTTCAGTTCAATACATCGTCCTTGTTCTTGGAATTCATATAATCGTGGCCAGGGATGCCAGTCAATCCTGAAATTTGGTGTCAGTAGTGGGATTGAACTCTTTTGTGTTGTGTTTGAAGCACGACATACAGTCGAGGGGTAGGAAAGCTGGGCTCGGTAAACATTACATGCGAGAACAGCCCCTCAATAAATGACTGACATTTTGATTCAATGAGTGGATAAACTTTATGTGGGAAAAGCTACACGTTGAGTCCACCATGTGTAGCCGAACAAAGACAAAGGCCGTCGTTGGTAAGCCATGACTATGTGAAAAGCTCTATGTTGAGTCAGTCCTCCACGTGGAGCAAGAGAGACAAAGGAGTCATTGTTGGTACACCACGACTGTGAAAAATGATCGTTTTCCGAGGAGACATGTGGAGACTGTGGTTGCGTTTTGTATCGAACTAATCAATGAGTAACATGGACACACACTTGGAATTTTTTGAAGGACAGTGGAAGAAGTTGTCAATATTATCAGTGGAGGAAGTTGTCATTATCATTGGAAGAAGCTGTCAATATTATCATTGGAGGAAGTTGTCAGAAATTGTCAATGGGAGGAATTTCTCGATATTATCAATGTGGATGATGAATGTCTCATTGATAAATTTCTTGGCAATGTTTTGTAGTGTTTGGTGTTCTGGTGAATAGTAGAATTATTATTGTAAGTAAGTAAGTAAGTAAAATCTTGTGGATTTCTATAGCGCCTTGGGAAACAGCACAACAGTAGCTGCTTATTCTTAGGCGCTCAGCTTCTCTTAAAATAGCTATGGGGAAGGTATATGATCAGCCAGGCAATAGTCAACATCCAAAGGGCAGTGAGGCTAGGTTGTTACAGCTATGGAGGATATGATTGTAGAAAAAGGAAGGATTTAAGCTTAGACCTGAAGACTTGAAAAGATAATGCAGGAATTATAGGAAATGAGGATTCCGATTTTATTGTTTGAAAGTGTCCAAGTCTGCGGAGGGAAGCTGGGATCGAGCTCCAAAGTTCAGGTGAGGCGTATGAGAAGGCACGGTTGCAAATTTTCAGGGATGACTGATTCAGTGGGCGTGACAGAGTGAGGTAAGATAATGAACGTGTGGGTCAAGAAGGCTGAGGGGTAAATAGTGATCTAAGGTAGACAGGTTTTGATGACTGAAGTGAGCTATATGTAAGTGTTATTATCTTATATTGGATACATTCAGTTATTTTAAGCCAATGTAATGATTTTAGTATGGGAAAAATATGGGAGAATTTAGGTGACTTAGTAACAGCACGAGCAAGTGCATTTTGTATTGATTGCAATTTGTTGATTGAGGCTTTGGGAAGGTTATAGTAGAGGGAGTTACAATAATCTAATTTGGAGTAGACTATTGAGGTGGCAATTGTGGAGGCAGTTTTAGTATCTAGGCAAGGGCATAGGTGGCGAAGGTCACGAATATGAACATAGCAGGCTTTTGATAGTTGGGAGATTTGTGATTCGAAGTTTAGAAAAGAATCAAATTTGAATCCTAGATTTCTAGCAGTTGGAACAGGGATTATTGTGGTGTCAGGAGCCAAAACTAGTTTAGGATTGTCAATTTTGTGTGTGGATATTATGTAATTGAATAAACTTGTGGAACTCAATTTTCATGGATAAAGTTCTCATACTTCTTCATGAAATGCCTAATGACATTACTACTGTAAACTTCCAGCATATTTTGAAAATGTTGAACATAGTTTCATTAGTCATGAAATTGAAGAAGATGAGTGGATTAAATTATTGTTACCTTTGATGTCTCCCAAAATTAAAGTGAAATTTTTTGGACATGGGCTGCCAGTCTCTGAAATGTTCTCATATCAACTGGGAAGAAACATTTGTGGAGAGAGTTTAGATTACAGTAAATGCATATGAACCTATAAAGTGAAATTAATGGAAAATCATAGCCAAATAAATGATGCTGATAAAAGTGAGCAAATTATCATAAAAATTGGGGACAGAGATTTGAGAAAAAGCAACACCGGATATGTGGATCGCAATTTCATTTAAGTTTTCAATGCAAACAAAAAGGTGAACGAGGAAACATTCAAAAATGATGCACGAGGGATTAATTGAAACATGATACCAACAAGATTGATGATGATGTTAAAAGATTCGAAAGAGTATGGTTGATTCATTCAGACATGATGTAAACAATATTGATGTTAGTCTTAAAACACATGATGTTGCTAACAGTCATAAAATTAATACTTCAAGTCTTGTAAGAGACAATGGAAGTGATGTCAAATTTGAGGGTATGTATGTAAAAGTTACATCTGTCATTGCAAATGCAATTATTTTTGGTGATAACTCATTATTTGACCCTATGATTGATGATGCCGTTCTAAACGATGATGAACATTTATCAGCTAGAAATAATGATGTTATGACTACAAGCAAACTAGGTGTTTAAATGAAACCAGTTATTGTATGCAATGATTTGGTAGTTCATGATTCGGTAAATAATGTATCGATTCACAATATTGAAAATAAGGATGAGAAAAAATGAAGGAAGAGGTTTGGGATGAGTATAACTTAGATGAGTTGATGAGAATCTGATGAAAAATGTGTTGATGTAAATGTAATAGACTCAATGCTGATATTGAATCAATTGGATATGAAGTGAATAACAGCGGAATTAGTAACCAACTTATTGTAACGGAAAGTGTTGTCACTTGTGAATTATCGTTTGACATAGTCATGGATATGAAAGACATAGAATATGTGGTAATTGAAGGTGTTACTAAATATCATCTGAATGCAATTGTTGATGTTATGATTATAGATAAACCTGATATTTTTGATGAATGTGTAATGATAAAGAATATTTGGGAATGTCAGATAAGTAATGACAAGGATGGTGATTTTTCAGCTACCATTTGATAATGTGAAATAAGATGGTTTGGTTAACATCTTCATCATCTTCATCAACATTCATCAGATGGAGCGCCCACGTCACGCCGCTCCTGAAGGATCGTCTACACTGGTTGCGAATTCCCGAGCGCGTGATGTTCAAACGTCTTTGGCTTATGCACCGAGCGCTTAACGACCCATTCTGTCCAACCTACCTGTCCGAATTGTTCGAAAGATCCTCGACGGTTGAACGACGCTCTCAGCTACGCTCGGGAGCAACCAATCATCTGATTGTCCCTCTGCCGCTTAAGACAGCAGGATTTGGGAACAGGTCCTTTCAATGAGGGGGCCTACCTCGTGGAACTCACTTCCAAAGTCCTCACAGTGGCGACACTGCCGGATCGGTTTGAAACAACTGAAAACACACTTGTTTAACATATCATTTTGTAAAGCGCTTTTGACCTAGGCCCTTTTAGCTTTGCTTACGGCACTCCAGAAATCATCCTGTATATTAACCCCTTCCCGGGGTTCGCCGTTTATAAACAGAGGCGGAAAATCATATCCAAACGAGGATCGCCATTTATAAACGGCACGCCAGATAAGCATGTGTGTCCCCCGGACATAACATTTATACATCAATCCAACTTAGCGATCGATTTAGTTACCATCCATTCGATAGATGGCAGCACCATTTTCGATATTGTTGAATATATATGCAAGGGATATTGGCTGTATAGCAACCAAGGCTGGGAAATGCATAGGAAAAATCTCAAGCCCAGAGCTAGAAAAATCATAACTACGCCAAACATGGTCTGATCTTCAAAATTTTTTGCACTATTCTGTTCCAATTACACTCCTCTAAAACTATCTCGCTCACAGTTGGAGGGTCACCACTGAAAATTTTTTTTATTGAGCTTTGAAAATTTTTTGTCGGAGAGAGTCCGATTTCAGGGTGTTGAGTGGACCCTCCCCAAATTTTTTTTTGCATGGATGGTTCGAAAGACCAATAAAAATGCTCAACAATGGTGCAAACCGCATCTTTCTAGCTTCTATATAGCCTGAAATATACTGAGTTGTTCGGTTTTCAGATTGAAAATCTGTTCGCGTAATTGTCATTTCAGCAAGCAATTACATTCCTCTAAAACTTTATCGCTCACATTTGGGGGTTTACCACTGAAGACGTTTTGCTATTGAGCTTTGAACAAAATTTGAACAAAATGTTGGGGAGGGGTCCGATTTTAGGGTGTAGAGTGGTCCCTACCCCCAATTTTTTTCTTTTGGCACAGATGGATAGAAAGAGCAATAAAAATGCTCAACAATGGTGCAAACCACATCTTTTTAGCTTCTATGTAGCCTGAAATATAGTAAGTTTATAACGTATATGTTCACGTTTTCATATGAACGCCTTTTCCCAAAATTAATTACACTGTAGGGGATGACTTTAAAAATTTAATTACCCCTTTAAAGGGTTAATAATAATAATAATAATAATAATAATAATAATAATAATAATAATAATAATAATAATAATAATTAATTAATCGCTAGGTGGCACCGTTATGGCTGCCTGCGCATGCTGTACGCGCTTGCGAATCGTTGCCGTTTTTTTGCATTCACCGACGTTTTGCGCCTGAATTCATGGTCGGGTGCAAGGATTTGAGATTCGTCCATCGGTTTTCCGACGAGTTTCAAATAGTCCTCATCTTTTCCTGTTGTTCTGAACGTTCCAGTCGGTCATTGCCCTTTATCGGGTCGTTCGACAATGGTGGCCATTGATGTAGCACCATGTTGTTTCTTGGCGTGGATGTGATTGACTGCCATTCTGGACGTCATTTCCATCTTCGTGAGAACTGCATTCGCTCGCCAGATTTCTGAGGAGTATCTTGCCATCCTGTACTTTTCCACGTCGTTCTGGAGTTTCCAGTCGATCGCTCGCCCGTTGAGAATCTGCCAATGTCAGCCATTTTAATCAGTTGCTGCATGAAATTCAATGGAACAGCGATTTACTGCCGCTCTGAACATCGTTGCAATCTCCATCTTCAGCAGTCTTGTCGATCTCGGGAACTAAATATTCTCTCGCGGAAGACCACTTCTTCTTGGATTTCACTGGCGGATGCTACCGTACAGAGAATTCCTACTTTCAACTTGCGGATTCTCAACACCTACTTCCGTTACTCGTTGACGCATCAATGTTGCTGAACTATTTCTAGAAAGGACCGCTTCTCAAGGACTCAACACCGGATTTCCTTACGGCGGTAAAGTTCTTTTTACCAACCAAGTGGATCTTTTAACATCACCACCTTCTTACCTTCATTGACATGTCAGCGTTGTCAAAGCGCTTTTGACTTTGGTATTTTTAACTATGCTACAACGCTATATAAATTGTCCAATTAACATAACACAGCATAACATCATCCGGATCAGGACAACTGGGTACCACCGATTGGGCCCCAGACAAATGGGCCCTGCATTTGGGTAACGGGACATTTGGGTAACGGGACATCTGGGTGCTGGACATCTCCGTCCCGTACAATAGAGAGAGAATGGTGTTGATGCATTTGATGAAGATGATCAATGGGTGCCATAATTTAAGCTACGAAAAAGACTTCAATATTGTGGGCTGACAACATTAGAAAGGAGAAGAGAGAGAGGGGATTTGATAGAAACATACAAAATAATGAGTGGGAAAGTAGATGTGCCATACGATCGATCCTATACATTGGCACACTATAGCAGCACAAGATACCACAAATGCAAATTCTTTAAGCAGAGGGTTGGTCCAAGAAAGAAAAATTTTTTTGGTGCAAGGGTTGTGGACAAATGGAACAGTCTGGACGAGGTGGGAGTGACAGTTGAAACAGTAAACGGATTCAAAGGCTATCTCGATAAACTAGGTTATTGAATGCAGATGGTTACATCAGTGGTTTTCACACAGGCTTACTTGCCTCCTAAACCACTTAAAATCACATTATTATATTGTTAAGTAAATAACATAATTTTGCTTCAGAAATAATCTAATGCTTTTGATGCGTCAGTTACAAAATTATTCTAACACCAAGGAGGTTAAGAAGCAAGACGGAGATATAAACAACACTTCTTTAATGTCATGGTGCTAGCAGATGGAATTAATTAGATAAGATAAAATCAGCCACCAGTGTGAATGATTTTGAAAGCAACCTGAGTGCAATGGTTAGAATATTACATCAGGCATTTATAGACATTGGATATTTTCACATATAGCAATTATATTACAACATTATAAAGTACTGAAACTTAATATGAGATCAATTATGGTATTTAACCCCTTTAGCGTGTAATACAATTTTCCAAGCCGTTACCAATTTGGGTAATTAATTTTGGGGGAAAGCGTTCATTTGAACTGTGAACATGTACTTTTTAAACTTACTATATTTCAGTCTATATAGAAGCTAAAAGGATGTGGTTTGCATCATTGTTTAGCATTTTTATTGTACTTACCATCCATCCATGCCAAAAAAGAAAATTTGGGGGTTTGGCCCACTCTACAGGCCAAAATATGACCCCTTCCAAAAATTTTCTTCTAAGGTCAATAAAAGAAATTTTTCAGTGGTGACCCCCCTAGGTTCAGCGGCAAAGTTGTAGGTGGGTGTCTTTGGAACAGATTAGTTCAAAAAGTTTGAAGATTGGACCCAATTTGGGGAGTTATGATGTTTCTACACCAAGCACCCGTTCGGAGAAGTGAGATTTTTAGCCGTGATTCTTGAAATCTGAAACACACAACATAACAGGTTATATAGAAGCTACAAGGATGTGGTTTGCATCATTTTTTTAGCAATTTTATTGTACTTACCATCCATCCGTGCAAAAAAGAAAATTTGAGCAACCTTGAGAGCCTGGCCAAGGTTACTTGCTGCAATTGTGCTGCCCTCCTGTTAGTTTCCAACAGCATTACCCCAAGTATTTCCGTGGTAAAAATAACTTGAAGTAATCCATGGGGATTTGGTGGATTCTTTAGAATGTTGACCTTCATACCTGACTCCCAAATGAACGCCACGCTGGTTGGTTCCAAAGAAAAATGCTCTATTGTCCCATTGGAACTCCTGCCTCACCTGGGAGTGACCCCTCCGTCGGATTCAAAGGCTGTCCCCGATAACTTTCGTTATCCGAGGACCGTTACATCATTGGTTTTCACATAACATCATCATCGGTGTCTTAAAATTGGAGAGATCATCGTATTGTTCCATGACCATCTCCAAATTTTGCTTCAGCCGCCGCTAATCTCTTTCGTCAGTTACAATCTTTTTCAACAACAAGGAACCCCCCTCTTCCGATGGAATATAAACAATTTTATTTTTAGGAATAGACTGGCTCCCAGATGGCCATTGAACGCAGAATATGTCAATAAACGCCTAGAATGATTTTGACGTGCTCAGCTGGGTGCAAACATATAGATATTACATCTGTGAATTTCATGAGAGCTGGCCTATTTTCAAACATATAGCAATTATATTACATCTTGGAAAGTACTGGGCTTAATATGAACGCTAAAGAGGTTAATAGTGCAAAATTTGTTCTTTATTTGAATGTGCCAAGACATGAAGACAACAGGATCTAAAGAAACTATTTCAATGGTCTGTGGACTGGTAGATAATTATTTTAATATAGACAAATATTCTGCAATGCATGTTATAAAATCTAATCGTGGTATTGAATATGCTTTGAGGGTTCTAAACACCACACAGCAAGAAAGAGACATGGGATTGATCATCCACAGAAACATGAATACATTCCACCAATGCATGGGGCAGCAAAAAAGGGCAACCAGATGTTGGGAATGATTAAAAGAATAATAGTGAGTCAAGACAAAGAGATAAATGCAAAACTATACAAGACATTAGTAGAGCCCAGTGGCATAGCGTGGGTCGTCAGTGCCTAGGGAGGCCACATGCGTGCATGAAAAGTCTTGACAAGCAAAAAAGTCCACTTATATTCTACTATTCTCCACGTTGTAACTGTCTGTCCTTTTCCTAAATAGTCTACCATTAAACCTATTTAAAATCATTGCAATTTAATCTTCCTAAAATTATGTCATTAAACTGTAACGTTAGATACGCACGGCAAATGCTTTCCATAGAGAAGCCTCCAAACATTCTCCAAATCTTTTTCAGGAAGATGTTTCGTTAAAGTTTCTTCTACGCTAAAGTTTTCAGCCATGACTAAAAGAAAAGCAAGATAATTCACATATAATGAAAACATTACACTTTAATGAAAGTCCAGACCAAGTGATGTCATATTTCAACATCCTTCAATAATTTTAAAATATTAACCTAAAATAAATACAGAGAACTATGGGCAATCACAAAGTTTCACCATAAACAGAAATCCATATCACTATATAAGATTTTCAACAAACAAGCATAGGTGGCAATCATTGGGGTGCCAGGACACCACCAGTTTTGAGCCAAGTGGGTGTCCAATAACTGCTGGACACCACACATAAATGCTGCAACTTGCAAGTTTAGCATCAATGAAGAGTCACACAAAGATCTTTGCTGAAAGCTGCAAATTGTGTGAAGCAAAACGTTGCCTAGGCTAGACACTGTCTATGTCTGCCTACTTACCTACTTATAAAGCTGGTAAAGGGTTAATAATTATTAACCCCTTTACTGGCTTTGACTTCTATAGGCGTCAAGCGTTAACTTCTGTTGAACGGCTTTGACGCCTAAAGGCGTCATGCAACTTTCGGAGCCATTCATAAACCGTCTATGATGCCTTAACTCATCATAATGCAAATAACCTTTAGATATGTATTGATTCGATAGGTAGCAGCATTTATTTCATATTTATGTGTAGTACTTTGGGATTTTTATCTAACAGACACACGTGCTTTTACAAAGTCAGACTTACTGTATGTGTATGTCTGACAAAGGGGTGTTTGGGTTAGAAATAGTATATCTCTACCAAAAATGATCAAATTTTCAAACTTTTTGATTTATTTTATCCCACTGATATTCTCCTACGACTTTGCTGATCACCCAAATAGGATTACCACTCAAAAAGTTTTGCTGGGGAGGTTTGAACATTTTTTAGGGAGTACTATTTTATCCCACAGAGTGGACCTACCCCCAAATTTGGCACGGGTTGTTAGAAAGAGCACTAAAAAAGCTAAATAATGGTGTAAAACTCATCATCCTAGCTTTTATATAACTGGAGATATAGTAAATTTAAAATTCAGGTTTGAAGAATGCTTTTTTCCAAAAATAAATGGCCGGTACAGTGATGGCATTGAAAATTTAAATGGACGGTAAAGGGGTTAACCAGTAGATGGCTGCAATTGTTCCCCAGCCACTGCACGCTAATAACCAAGTGGATATCTGTGCAATAATCCAATCAGGATATATCAACTGGATTTTATTTATTTCTAAAGAAAAAAGAAATATTTGTTTATTTGTCATTTAGTATCATTAGTATTTTCCTATATTTCCATCTCAGCCGGAGTCAGTGGCTGGCAGCCAGTGTGGCCATGCAGGAATTTATGGAGCGCCAGTCAATGTGTTAAATGCTAAAGGGTTGTTTTACAATTTACAGTTACACAATAATAAAGATATAAACTTTAATATAAAGCTAAGCAGAATATGATATACTCAATATAATGTAACACAATCAATATTCTCATATGTCTAATGTTCAATGAGCATTGTTGCAATTCCAGACTCCAACGTAATAATTTCTAATTAGAACATGACATCTGATTTAAAAATTGCAATGGTGAATTATCAGAAACATTGACCAGATTAAGGCTAAAATAAACTGAAAACACACAAACTGCAAAAATTAAAGCCAAAGCTTCCTTGTTAACAATAAATAAGCAATCTTATGCTTGTTTAATTTACGACTAAAGTAACAAATTGGATGCTCAATTTCATCAGCAACCAGAAACAAACACCCACCAACACAGAACTGTGAAGCATCTATACCTAAGCAAAAATTCTTACCATAATCATATTTCTCTGGCACTGGTTTTCTCTGTGCAACAAATCTAATATGGTGGACGGCAACCTTTTTGAAATGTAATGTAGCCAAAATTTTGCATAACCATCTTATAACAAGTGTTAATGCTAACCTCCATGCAAATTTGATCAAAATTGGTCAAAAATTTTCAACATTTATTTAATGTAATCTTTCAGTGTGTATGTATATATATATATATATATATATATATATATATATATATATATATATATATATCCATATATATATATAATACCCATTGGCAGCCATCTTGGATTTTGGATTCTTGCACAGTTAGCCTCCAAATTTGAGAGGGACATAGGAGGTAAATCTTCTTCTAATAAACCAAGGTACACGAATCAGCAATAAAAAAGGTAGGAACAAAATGGTCACGGATCCTAATCAAACGACCCTACTATTTAGACAATGAATCAAACTTATTTACTTCATCATCATCATCATCATCATCATCATCATCATCATCAATTCTCTGTCTAGGGACAGGTTCAGGGCTCCATTGTTTCCATCTCTCTCTGCGTCTTGCTTCTTTGATTTCTGCATAGATCTTGTGACGCTGTGCATCTATTTTCATCACCCAGTCCAATAGCATCTTCCTTGGTCTTCCTTTTGTCTTTCTTCCTATTATACTTCCCTCAATTACAATTAGTCGGTAGGTGGCACCGCTTGTGGCTGCCAAAGAATTCCGATCTTGTGATTTAACTCTTTTTTATCGGATTATTTTCTCGTTCGGCTTCTCACGATGTACTAGAATTCGTACTGTTTGACAGTTCTTCCGGGAATGGTACCAATTTAATAATAATTCTAATGACTTTGGTGAAATGAGGGAGAAATGGATCAGTCTTTTTATCAACACCATTAACTTTTCGAAAATCACTGCTGTTCAAGCTGGCCGCCGCTATGTCTCTCACATACAAGCCGGACATTGTGCTGGCCTCGCCAAACACTATGCCAATCTTGCCCGACACTGACACGAACTGAAGCCCACGCTCAAGTATTCGAATTGCGAGAGTTGTTGATACCTTTCTCAAGCTGAATATACAAAGGTGTGGCAATCATTTCAACAAAGCTCACCACTATCGCGGTAAACGTGCTGGGAGATGATGCAGCACACCGCTCCTGGTACGAGCCTCGAACGGAGCCTATACTTATACTAACTTTACGAGAATTAATCCTCTTAGACGTGAAAGTGATCGATCTAAGACTGTACTACCAGTACACTGCCAGCGTCATGTGAACGATGTGGACATTACCATAAAATCACCGATCTCAACGATAACCTCTCCTGTACTCGGGCACTCCGGGGTCATGTCGCACCGGCGGACTGAGTGTCACAACCAGGAAGGACGGTCGTCACTCCATTACCCCAGGATTCAGCGTCATCTCAACCTGAAGGAGCCAGAGCTCAGCTTTGGTCTTCAGAATATTCGCTCGATCGGGAACAAGATGGACAATGTGATGGACCTTATCGTTGAACAGCACCCTCACATGCTTATTTTAACAGAGACATGGCATGAAGATTTGGACTCAGCTGCCATCAAGAGGCTGCGGGGTTCGGGTCTGAATGTAATTGAGGCGGCTCGTCTGATGGCGAGTGATACTCGGAATGCTGTCAACCATGGAGGACTGGCAATCGTCTCGAGGCATGGGACCAGTATCACAAAACTGTCCACCAAGTTTAAGCCGACCACGTTTGAACATCTCTGCTGTCGGGTCGGTAATTGGAAGGCATCTGTTATTCTGGTTGCTGTCTATCGACCGGGGTCCCAACACGTGTGCAAGAGGTTTTTCGAAGATTTCGTCACACTGCTGGAGTCGCTGGAGACCTATAACTGTGGATTTTATGTAGTCGGGGACCTTAACCTGCACCTGGAGCGGCCTACTGAGCGCGCTAGTCAGAGCTTCAACCAGATCCTAGACACACACAACCTGCAGCAGCTGGTGATAGAATCTACCCATGATCTGGGAGGACTACTGTGAGTGGTCATTGTGCCTAAGGAACTGGCGATGACAGAAATCACGGTCATAGAAACGAGCCTGTCAGACCACAAGCTTGTTTGCTGGAAATCCGTGGTTGAGTGTCAACCTCCTGAGTACAAGACGGTGAGGTGGAGGAATTGGAAGCAGTTTAATAAAAACCAATTCATACTGCATCTCAGAGATTCTGAACTTTGCTCTCTGGCCGTGCAGGCGAAATTGACATCTGAGCTAGCTGAGTGCTATCACTCCATGATCTCCGGCATTATTGATGACCTAGCCCCGGTGACAGAGTTGACGGTCCGTGTCCGACCCTACCGACCATTCTATGACGAAGAGTGTCGGCGGGCATTTTGGCTGGCACGGCGGGCCGAACGGGTCTTCAAGAAGTCCAGAGGGACGAGTAAGGAGCCTACTACCAGAAGCCATTGGCACCATACTCTTAGATCAAGCCGGCGTCTAGTGAGGGAGAAAGGTCGGAACTATTGGAAGCAATCTCTGCACCGGGCTGAGTCTGACATGAAGGTGACCTGGAAATTTCTGAACTCTCTTCTGGAGGAGGATGATAACAGTTTGACTGCACATCTGCACATCCGGGCTTTAGTGCAGAGGACTCTCACCGACATATCAAGGAAAAGATCAGTAGAATTCGAGGAAGGACATCAGCGGCGGGCCCGGCTACTTTGGTGACCGGAAGATTCGGTACCGGAAAATTCAGGACGGAAGATTCGGGACGGAAGATTCGGTACCGGAAAATTCAGTACCGGTCACGGAAGATTCGGTACCGTTGGGTGCACGGGGCCCGCTGGGGCTCATGCTACCTTATTGCCCCCATGGGGTGGGCGGATAAGACCGTTCTAACGCGGGGGAGGGAAAAAGGCGAGCTACGATAGTAATCGCACGATGACGGGTGGGAGCGGTCCGGGAGTCATTGAATCGGGTCAATTTTCCCTCCGGAAACGGCTTAGCTTAAACTCTGCCTTGCTTTACATGTAAAACGTACTACCGTAGCATATCTATCTATTTTATGGCCTTTTCTATAAGGTCGCATTAAACAGCTCCAGTTCCCTGCACGTATTGCGAGTTGAAACGTCAGTTTACATCCATTAAGTCGGTGGGGGGAGCAAAGGCGCGCCTGAACTCTAGGTGTCCGCTAATGACGCGCGACAGTTAAAGCGGACAAATGCCAGCAGCAGGTGAGGCGTCATCTTATGTGTCGGTTGAACCGATACCGAATTATCCGGTACCGAATCTTCCGGTGCCGAATCTTCCACAAGTAAAGTTTTGGTACCGAATTCTCCAGTACCAAATCTTCCGGTACCGAATGTTCCAGGAACCGGCTACTTTTTCTTCTTATGACAGCCCACATCTCACAGCATTTTCTGCCCCAACACTTGAGGAGATGATGGTGGTGGTGCAGTCATCCCCGAACAAGCACTTCTTCATTGACCCACTCCCTACGTGGCTCTTGAAGAAATCTATCGCGGAGCTGGCCCCATTTTTGACGATGCTCGTGACGGCTTCATTAGAAACCGGCAAATTTCCATCAATGTGGAGGAGCGCGATTGTAGTCCCTCACCTGAAGAAATCGGAACTGGATTCGTCTGACCTCTCTAACTACAGACCAGTGTCCAATTTACCTTTTCTCTCCAAGCTATTGGAGAAGCCCGTAAACAAGCAGCTAATGCCCTTGGAGCAATCTGCCTATTGTGAGGGCAATCCACAAAGACTGCCATCTTAAAGATCTTTAATGACCTGGTGGATGCGACATCGAATAGACGTGTAGCACTTCTCTAACTACTCAATCTTTCGGCAGTATTTGATATGGTGGATCACCAGATCCTCACCCAGCAACTGGAGATGTCTTGTGGTCTAGATGGCCTTCCACTTCTCTGGATCAAGAGCTATCTAGCCGATAGAACACAGGTAGTATGGTGAAATGATCAAATGTCTTCGGAGCGTCAAGTCCAGCATGGTGTGTCACAAGGATTAGTCCTAGGCCTCTTGCTATTCGTACTGTATATAGCGGATGTCCATCACATCATCAAGGTTTTTGGTCATATGCTGCACAGTTATGCAGACGATGGACAGATCAACTCGTCATGCTTACCCTTGGAAGTGGAACGACTACGGTCTCGCTTCACTGACTGTATAGCAGCTATTGCTAAGTGGACAGAAGAGAATCGGCTCGCACTGAATCCAGGCAAGACGGTATTTCTGTGGATGAGCACCCCCAGGAGAAGGCATCTGCTAAGTCATGCCCCGTTTGTGGTGGAAGATGCAGCCATTGCTCCCTCCAAGAGCTTACGTCTTCTGGGAGTGCTCCTAGATGACTCTATCCTTTGATTCGCACGTTAGCAATCTGATATGCTCCTGCCACTACCAACTGCGGAGAGTGAGGTCAATTCGACAGTACTTATCAATGAGTGAGGCTATCAAGCTAGTGAGGGCCCTGGTACTGACATGAATTGATTACTGCAATGGTGCGCTTTTTGGACCTCCAGATACTAGGCTGAACCGCTTGCAATCAGTGCTGAGCCAGGCCGCACGAGTGATCTTCGGCTGTCGCTGGGGTGACCACGTCACTCCTCCCCTTAGATATTGACTCCACTGGCTCCATGTTCCACAGCGCATTATCTACAAGCGCTGTTGGTTAACGTATCAGGCTTTATACGATCCACTCTGTCCCGAATACCTAACTGTGCTTGTTCGAAGATCGACTGAGGAGATCGGTAATCAGGTCTGGTTGGAGAGTGCAGTTGTTGGTCCCTCCCCCGTCCAAGACCCCTAATTTTGGGGAAAGATCATTCATGCAGGGGGATCCGGCTCTGTGGAACTCTCTTCCAAACTATGTGACTGGAGCAGACTCAGCTGGGATATTCATTAGAAATCTTTTTATATTTAATATAGGATATGAACCGTGTTAAGCGCTCTTGTTGTAGGCCTTAGCCTTGTTCTACTGCGCTATATAAATTGTCAATAAATAAATAAATTACTGTTCTAAGCAATGTTTCTCCCATTAGTACGTGTCCAATCCAGTTCCTCTCTTTTTTTGATGGTGCTGATTAACGATCTTTGTTTGTCCACTATTTGTAGTACTTCATCGTTTGTTTTCTTGTCCTTCCACTTGATCTCTTCCATTCTTCTCCATATCCACATTTCGAATGCTTCCAGCTTTTGTATGTCCTTCTTTTAGAGAGTCCAGGTTTCTGAGGCATATAAAGTGACAATCCATATCAACGTTTTTATGAGTCTTTTCTTTAGTTCCCTATTTAGCCCTCCTTTTACCAGTTCTCTTCTGTCCAAAAAAACTTGTTTTCCCATAGCTATTCTTCTCTTTATCTCCTCTTAGCATCTGGAATCTTCTGTTATTAGGCTCCTAAGGCAGCAAAATTGTGTCACCTGTTCCAGTTCTGTTCCTTTAACCATTATGGTGAATCTAGGTGTATTTCTGCTCTTTGTTATTACCATGATTTTTGTTTTAGTGTGTTTATTTTCATGCCATATTCTTTTGATGTTGTATTTAATTTGTCCATTATTCTTTGTAGCTCTGCATGCCTGACCAGCTTCAAATGCCTGCCGACGAGGACTTGGTTTGCTGTGTGTGTGGATGTGTGCGTGAGTGAGTGTGCCGGAGCCCACATTAGCCGACTGTTTTCGGGGTTCCTGCTTGGCCTGTCCACCTCGCGTAGTGCCCAAGGGGGTACTTGAGTGCAAGCACTTTCACCCCTGATGGCATAGCCCTAGCAGGCAGTCCCCTACTTGGTCATTGCCACCCCTCACCACTTTTGAGGTGTGGGTCAGACTTCAAGAGGGTTTTCTAGTTTCAACTTCTTTTTTCTTTCAATTTATTGCAAGTTGCAATGACATTGCAATGACATGCGAAGAATCTTTGCAATAGAAACATAAGGCACTCAGGCCAAACTCAAAAGACTTTCGTGCAAATTCAAGTGTCAACAAATTACTAGTTTGATAACTTAGACTGAATTTTTAATTTTCCCTCTTCTCTGCACATCAAAGTTTCCTTCCTGTTTCTTGGGTTTCTTAAATGGTGAACCATTACTATGATGAAATTTGAATGAAGAATAAGTATTATGGAAAACTGGCAGCTTTGGTTAAACTGGCAGGTTTCTTATCAAGTAACCCTTGTTTAACTTCAAATGGCAAACACTTCACGAATTTCTCAATTTTAACCCCTAGCCTGGGATCCCCGAGCGTTGCTTGTCATGCGCCGGCGTTCACTAAATGGGTTCCCCAAGTTGCGCTCGTCAAGAAGTTCCGTAGTGTTTCGTCAACACCACGCGATATAAGATATACATTTTACGCTAAAAAACGTTTTAGTACCCATCCATTCAATAGATGGCACCTATTTTCAGCTATATCGCCTCCGTGAAAGAGAAAATATATATTCTTTGGAGAGAACGGTGCGACTAATAACTTTGAGAATCGACTTTGCCGACTTCTTCGCGCTAGAATTGATCTATCTTTACCAAATGTGGACCGATTTTCAAACTTTTTGGTTTATTTTGTTCCTCTGACATCTCTTTACAACATTACCACTGACCAAAGGGGGGTTACCGCTGAAACTTCTTTGCTACGGGCCTTAGAAATGTTTTTGGGGAGAGGGTGCTATTTTAGGCTGTAGAGTGGACCCTACCCCAAATTTGTTTGTTTTGCACGGACAGTTAGAAAGAGGAATAAAAAGCTGAACAATGGTGCAAACCTCATCTCCTTAGCTCTTATATATCCCGAGATATAGCAAATGTAAAAAGTTACAGTTTTCAGTTCTGAAGAACGTTTTTTCTAAAATTAAATCCCCGGAACGGTGACAGCGTCTGAAAATTTAATCCCCACTTAATGGGTTAAAGACTACTAAATTTTTATTCATTTCACATTTCATCTTAAAGCCATCTGGTAAAAGGATTTTGTAAACAAAAAGCAAAATTTGAATATGATTCACGAAAACCTTTACTCGGTTTGTGAAATTGTTGCCTGTAAAATTCAGGAATTGTCTCAAAAGCAGTTAACAAAGCTTGTTGCACTTCATAATTCTTACTATCAGGCACTGACAATTCAGAAACAACATGTTAAGGTTTTATAGATAACAACAGATAGCAAACTTGACCATTTAACTTGAGAATGTCATGTAAATTCATAGCTTTTCAAATGAAATGTAATGTAATGTAACAAAATATTTGTATAGCACCTCTTCTGAAAAATCACTCAGAAGCACTCCCACATCAAATTACTGTATATTGAAAAAGAGATAAGTTTTAAGTCGTTTAAAAAAGAGGGCCATAGAATTAGGAGTTGCTAAGCCACGCATACTAGCGTCAAGAGCATTTCAAAGGATGGGGCCAACTGATTCAAAACCTCGCTTCAGGAACAAGGAGGTTCGTGCTTGGGGCACACTAAGAAGACCATTGACATCAAATAACCTTCAATATCAGAACCTTCTCAATATTTTGCAACAAATTTAACCATACTTGAATTCTTAAAAGATTCAGAATCATGAGAAACACTACAATATAACTTTCATTTCAACTCATGTTTTTTCATCAAAGTTTTTATTTCTGATTCATGCTTATATTTCTCTCTGTCTCTTCTGCTTCCATACGTTGAGTTTTCCCTCTCTCTCTCTCTCTCTGCTGCAAATTGTCTCTCTTCCTTTCCCCTTTCAGCTGCCAACAGTATCCTTTTTCCTCCATTTCCAATTGCTTCAGTTTAAATTGCAATTCAGTCATTGTTTCAGCCAAACTTTTCTCAGTCAAAATTTTACATACCAACAGTAAAGTCCTTTTTTTTTGGATATTTGAAGGTGTCTCCATTTCCAATAAGTGCTTCAGTTTAAATAGTGAGAGTTGGCAATTCAGTCATTGTTTCATTGAAAAACCTAAACTTTTTTCACTTCAGATTCAAAATTTTAAACCTGCTATTCGCTCATTCTTGACAATAAACAATCTTGATTTTTATATTTATGGCCATTTTAATTAATATTTATGTCACACCTTTAGATGTCATCTTGAAATAATTACGCAGTTAGCTAAATTTTATTTTCAATTCTTCTATTAAATGATCAGTTGATAATAACCTCAAAATTGGCCTCAACAGTTAGTTTAGTAGGTCACTTGACCAAATTTTGGCAATTCTTCTATTAAATGATCAGTTGATAAATCAAAAACATTCTCAACAGTTAGTTTAGTAGGTACAGTAGATACAGCTGGTACTTCCATTATTGTCTCAACAAATTACAAACAGATGAGCAACCAAGTACAAAATTCAACAGAATGACAACACACTGATGATTCTTGCTTGTCAGGCTTTTTTCCATTGTAATAAATAGTATTCAATGAAATTTCCTATTTTTTATCATTTGTAAAAAAATGAAATTGTTGACATCAACTTCTCAACAGTTCAAAGTTCCCTTGCCCATGACTTTCATACTAGTCAGCTCAAGTCTTGACAGTTCCAAAGGTACAAATGTTGCAGTGTCTACGTTTCATGGATGAACTAGTGCTTGGGGATGAGCACTAGCAAATGGATGTAACGAAGCATGAACACTGGTCTACTAACAGTGAGAGCAAAGCTTCCCAAAATTGACAAAGTGCCAATGGAGCACAAACATTGACAAACTGCCAGCGAGGAGATCGAAGATTGGGGCTGTCCATTAATTATGTCAACAAAATAGGGGAGGGTTTGAAAAGTTTGACAGTTGTTGACAGAGGGAGGGGGTCAAGAGAAGTTGATGAACAATTTCATTTTTTTACAAAAGATAAAAAATAGGAAATTTCATGGAATATTATTTATTACAATGGAAAAAGCCTTACAAGCAAAAAACAAGGTCATCATCACCACATTATGACCTTGATGAACAAAAGAAAGGGAAAAATGGTAATTGCTGCAAAAATAATAACCCTCTAAACTTTTTATGGAGACCCATCACTGATTTTAGTTGGGGGGGTCAAAAGTTTTTGACACAATGATAGGGGGGTCAGTGAAAGTTGACAGTTGTTGACAAGGGGAGGAGTCAAAAATTGCCCAAAAATTGTTGACATAATTAATGGACAGTCCCATTCCCGATGTTGAATGAACGCAAGAGAATGCTAGTACTTGCACTAGCCAGTGAGAAGACCGAAGATTGCTGAAATTGAGTGAACACAAAAGGAATACAAGAACTGACTGGCAAACAGCCAGTGAATATGAAAATTCTCGAAGTTGATGCAAAACAGCGAATGGGAGGCAAACACTGGCAAACCGCCAGTGAGACAAATCTTCCTGATGGAAACGCAAAGTGAACAGAAGTCGAACACGAGCAAACCGCCAGTGATACGAAGCTTCCCAAAGTCGACACAAAGCGAATGGAAGGCAAACACTGGCAAACCACCAGCAAGACGAAACTTCCCCAAGTAAATGAGCGCAAATAGAATCTGAATACTGGCAAACATCAAGTGAGAATGAGTCATCTGCCATAAATCTACCAAGTGCCCTGCATGAACGATTCACACTGATGAGGAACAAGACATCAAGCTACCGTATATACTCGAGATAAAGTCGATTCGAGTATAAGTCGACCCCTAGATTTTGGGTATTTGAAGGTGTCTAAAGTCATTGACCCGAAAATAAGTCGAAGTGACGTCCTCTTGAGGTGATAGTGAGAGTCAGAACAATGGCGGACACGAAGTGGGCATGTGGCGGCAGCGGCGCCATTGTTTTGATTGAAAAACTGCGTTTTAGCTTTGAAATATCGAGAAACTGAATGATTTTCACATTCCCAGATTGATTCCTGACGATTAAGAAAATTTTAAACCTGCTATTCGCTCATTCTTGACAATATAAAAATCTTAATTACCGGTAATCTTGAATTTTTTTAATATTTATGTAGCGCCAATGTTTAATTAATATTTATGTGGCGCCTATAAATTACCAATCTTAAAAGCGCTTGATGTGAACTTTTATTTAGATGCCGTAGCGTATGTTGAAAATAATTACGCAGTTAGCTAAATTAATTATTTTCGACATGCTATGTATGGAAACTTTACCCAACAGTTAGTGCCTCGAGTATAAGTCGAGGTCAGGATATATAACCTGTGAATTGGCCTTAAATTTCTCGACTTTATCACGAATATATACGGTATCCAAACAATTGGCCACACATCAACAAAGAATTTCAAAAATAGAAAAATATCACTTATACTAAGCTCCACTAATGAAATAACACAAACAAATCCAAGTTCTTAACGCTAACAAGCTCCCAAATGCTAAATGGTGTGCTCGTGTCATGGGATAAAGCATGATTTAATCTAGGCCGTTTCTGGGGGGAATTGCTCTTTTCCCCCCGGAAATTTCAAATTCCCCCGAAAATTTTGGCACACTACATTAACTAACAGCAGCACCCTAGCAGAATTCCCCCGGCTTTGTCAGTTTCCCCCGCGGAGTCCAGAGTCTAGATTAAACACTGGGATAAAGTAAGATCAACTAGACATGTTTAATAAAATTTAATGATAAATTCTTTTCAACCAAGATGGTCTTCTGACCAGAAGCAAATACAACTAATATTTAGGATACAGGTAGACAATCAATGCTATCTGACAACCATCTAATGTCATGAGGAAACACCGATAAGTCTATTAATTTAGCAACATATAACAATGCATTTAACGGGCCCAGTCTGCCCACGCATATAATGTGTGGAGAATAGGAATTTATGCAAAAAAAGTTGTTTTGTTTTATAGTGCGCTCACATGCATACACTACATAGGTTTTGTCAGGACATCAATTGTTTACAATCAAATATGGAATCTCTATTCAGTAATCTGGTTAATCACAATCAAATTTCACTTGAAAATGGCTGTCACCATAGAGAGGGGGGACACTGCTTGGAATTGGAAGGCTGAGAGAGAGAGAGCAAGAGAGAGAGAGCAAGAGAGAGAGAGAGAGAGAGAGAGAGAGCAAGAGCAAGAGCAAGAGAGAGACAGACAGACAGACAGAGACAGAGATAGACAGACAGACAGAGAGTAGGGTTACCAGACGTCCTTTAATGATAAGGACAGTCCTTAAATTCTGTGCCCCGTCCTTTAGATTGTTTGTCCTTAATAAGACACAAAATGTCCTTAAATTTCATTAAAAATAACGATTAGGCTCCGACATTGACATTACACCAGATTAAAAAGACTGTGTAATTCATTGATATTGAATGTTAAAATAAGGTCATCCAGTGGCGGTTCCAAGAACTCTTGGTGGGGGTGGTAATAAATTTATAGGAAGATCCCGCCAATTGTCAAAGGAGTTATATGTAAACGGTTAGAAGAAATCTGTAGTTTTGATTTATAAAATATAATGTTCAGAATTGACAATGCATAAAAGCCATTTTAGTCTGGTAGTTCAAAGTCATAGGGCAAAATCGGGTTTTCTATTGTTGGAAGCGAATTTGTCGATGACATTGTCTATAGATATGTCCATATCTTTGTGGATATATATCAAGGCTAATTTGTTTAGACAATCATCTTCCATTGAACACATTTTTGATGGGCCGGTGGGGGTGCATCCCCTGTCATCCCCAACGTTGAACCGCCCCTTAGGTCATCACTAGCTCTTTGTACTTTTTGCATCTTTAACGTCCTAATATGTCAGACAAACAGAAAACAGAAAAAGATAATCGCTAGTTTTCTCTGCTTATTTAAAGTCCTGAAAAGTCTGACAAGCCAATGTGTTTTGCATGTCCTTAAATTCCTTCCAACTGATCTGGCATCCCTAAGAGAGAGAGATGGACGCCACACAAGATTATGAAATGAAGCCACCTTGTAACCGTCTGTGGTATCTAAGCGAGGTGTCAGTGGGTCTCAGTTTCTTTGCTGATGATGATATTGTGTCACTGGAAACAAAGTGTGAGCTAGTTGCACAATTAACAAAGCCTCCTCGCTTTGAAGGACCAGATAAATGATCTGACATGCAGCTGAAGGACATAACACAAAATAAACTGGCAGATTTTGTCACCATACGCACTAAACAGTTTTCACGATCTTCAACATGCAGGACTTTCTTGAGAAAGATCCAGATGAATGGACCAGAGGTCCAGCATACAGAGAAGCAAAGGAAATGCTGTTAGAGCCAAGAGTGGTGAATGATTTGACCAAAGATGAAGAACAAAAGCAGTTTCGGCTGGAGGTGGTTGAAGAGCATCAGCATCGCTTTCCGGACAGTACAAAGACTTGTCTGGTGGCGGAACTTGATAATTAACTGAGTGTGTCTGTCATGTTGTCTACTATTTTACTGTCAAATAGTGATGACTTTCAGTAACGCCTGATTATCAAAATTTGTTTACGCTTGTGTGACAAAATGATGGATGTGTCTGTACACTGTACAGTGTACACTGTCAGTGAGTCAAAACTTGAAACATGTGTTTGGTGGCACCTCTGAATATTCTTCTATGACACTGCATTTTTCTCAAAATTCTGTTTAACCCTTTAAAGGGGGAATTACATTTTTTAAGTCATTCCCCGATGGGGGAATTAATTTTTCGAAAAGGCGTTCGTATGAAAACGTGAACACATACATTATAAACTTACTATATTTCAGGCTATATAGAAGCTAGAAAGATGTGGTTTGCACCGTTGTTGAGCATTTTTATTGCTCTTTCTATCCACCCGTGCCAAAAGAAAAAAGTTGGGGGTAGGGACCACTCTACACCCTAAAATCTGACCCCTCCCCAACATTTTGTTCAAATTTTGTTCAAAGCTCAATAGCAAAACGTCTTCAGCGGTAAACCCCCAAATGTGAGCGATAAAGTTTTAGAGGAGTGTAATTGGAACAGAATAGTGCAAAAATTTTGAATATCGGACCATATTTGGGGTAGTTATGAAGTTTCCTACCCTAGTACCCATTGCTCGCTGAAAAGACAATTACACGTACGGATTTTCAATGTGAAAAACCGAACAACTCAGTATATTTCAGGCCATATAGAAGCTAGAAAGATGCGGTTTGCACCATTGTTGAGCATTTTTATTGGTCTTTCGAACCATCTGTGCAAAAAAAAATTGGGGAGTAGGGTCCACTCTACACCCCAAAATCGGACCATGTCCGACAAAAAATTTTCAAAGCTCAATAAAAAAATTTTTCGGTGACCCCCAACTGTGAGCAAGGGAGTTTTAGAGGAGTGTAATTGGAACAGAATAGTGCAAAAATTTTGAAGATCGGACCATATTTGGCGTAGTTATGATTTTTCTAGCCTCCGGCTGAAGATTTTTCCTATACATTTTCCAGCCTTGGTCAGTCTACAGTCAATATCTCTTGCATATATAGTCAATAATATCAAAAACGGTGCTGCCGCCTATCGAATGGATGGACGAAAATGTGCGCAAAAATGTTACAAATTTCAACAATTACATTTTTTAATCTCGCAATTTTTGGCTAAAATAAGTATTCAAGAAAAAGAAACCATTGTAATCTAGTATCATGACTAACCATCCAGTATTTATCTAGCCACCTAGACATTGGGGGAGTTTCATGTCTTCAGATCTGAGCTTAAATCCAGTATCTTTTATTTGCTTACTTACTTTTATTAACCTACTTAACTCGCCTTCATTTAGATACAAATGAATTCTAATGATTCTCTCTCTGGGGTTGCAAATAGCATCATGACTAACCTTCTTCTTCTTCTTCAAGTGTCGTGTATTTCTACGTTGACGACTATGGACTTCCATTTCTCTCTGTTGTGTGTTGCTTATATGAGTTCTAATTCTGTAGTTACTCCCTTTACATCCGTCAGTAAACTGCTGATATACGTCATTCTTTGTCTTCCTCTTGATCTTTTGCCTTCGACTTTTCCAGTAGTTACCAGGTTTTCTATACCTTTCTTCCTCATTATATGTCCAACAAATTGAAGTTGTCTTTTATGTATTGTAGATAGCAATTTTCTTTGTGTACCTGCCATTTCGAGTACTAAATCATTTGTTTTCTTTTCAGTCCAAGATATTTTCAACATTTTTCTTAAGAACCACATCTCTGCAGCTTGAAGCTTTTTCTTCATGACTTTAGAGATAGTCAACGTTTCTGCACCATATAACATGACTGGCCAAACAGCATTCCAGAACCCTAATCCTTATTTTCATTGTTAAATGTCTGTTTGTTAGTAGGTGTTTTCAATTCCCAAAGGCTAACCATCCAGTGTTTATTCTAGCCACCTAGACATTGGGGAGATTTTTTTCAAATTTTTTTGGGGGCAGACATAGGAGAGGTCATACTACTTGCCAAAATGTCCAAAAAAACATTTTTGGGAAAATAAATACTGCTAACCGTCTAACGGTCCACACAATACATCAAAGATTGCAAGTTGTGACATTTTGTCCGGTGACATTTTGTCCAGTGACATTTTGTCCGGTGACATTTTGTCTGGCCACGGAGAAAGGCCGCGAAGACTTGGCGCTATTGTTACTCCATTTTTGAAGAAACCAGGACTGAATCAGGATGACGTAAAAAATTATAGGCCGGTTAGCAAGCTGACCTTCATATCGAAGGTCATGGAGAGGGTCATCATCGAGCACGTTATAGAATTCATTGAGGGCGAGGGACTGATGCCAAGACTCCAGTCCGCTTATAGGCGCCACCACAGCACCGAAACGGCACTGCTAAAGGTGCTATCTGATATCCTTGGTGCTATGGACCAGAAACAGGTCACACTTCTCTGCCTCTTCGATCTCAGTGCAGCCTTCAACTGCGTAGATCATGAGATCCTTCTACGGCGTCTACAGTACAAATTCGGCATTGCAGGGTTGGCGCTCAGCTGGCTATCATCATTTCTTGCCGACCGTACACAACAGGAAGCTTACCACGGTCTCCTATCGGAAGCCTTGCACCTCTCCTACAGAGTACCACAGAGCTCAGTATGTGGACCTGTCCTGTTTCTTCTGTATGTCAGATGCGTTCATCATTGCTGCCTGCGGAATGTCTGGGCACAGATACGCTGATGACATCCAGATCTACAGCAGCGGGCATGCGAGCGGAGAGCAAGCACTAATAGACAAGTTAAGAACAAGTTAAGAGCAAGTTAAGAGCAAGCACTAATAGGACAAGCACTAATAGACAAGTTAAGTTATTGTATCACTAGAATCCGGGACTGGATGGCAGAGAACTGCCTAAAGCTGAATGAAGTTAAGACACAAATTATCTGGCTGGTGTTGGAAGCTCGGTGCGCAACTAATAAGAAAGACTGGATTTTAAGCCTTTTAATTCAAATCGACTGATCCCGTCGATCAAACAAACCGGAAGATCTCTTCAATACTAATTAAGCAAGTACGTACAGTGCATCCTACAACATATCCCTCCCCCTAATGTTGATTGTTTTTCTGGGAAGGAAACAATCACAAAAGTTACAGAAAAAATCACAGAAAATTTACAGAAAAATTGCACTATACGGAAAAAATTTACCAGTACCCAACCGACAAATCAAACATCAGGTACTCTACTTAACAGATCATAATCAATACTCCACGGAATTACCAATGTCTTTATAGGCATAGATATAAGCTCTAAATCAATTTGTTCCAGCTGCAAATACCTGACCTGAAATTTAACTGGAACCTCTCTAAAACTATCTCAATTCAACACTCAAATAAAACACAACATACATTTTTCCAATGAACATAGCAATGAGGCAAGTACACTTCAATCCCTAAACTATCACGCATCTCAAACCATACCACATAACTCACTGTCTCTAAGGAATGACTAACCAACCATTGATCAAAAGAGTACCCCACAGAAATACCCTTTACAACAGACCACTTATCTGCCACTAACACATCAGCAAAAGGTTTCAAAATATCAAACAATTCAGACTTCAAACTCTTATCTAATTGTGACTTATCTACAAAATCTTGAATAATCACATCATCATCAACAGATTTATCCATCTCTGACAAATCGTAATCTTCCTCAATAATTGCATTATCATCAATATCAGTTACACTAGCTTGAATGTCCTCAGACACAACATTGTCCGAATACAAATTAGACAAATCATCCTCACACAAATTCACAATTGCATCATCCTTTTCAACATCAACTGGTAAATTATCAACATCCTTATTCCCAACAAAATCATCCTTATCAGATTGATCAACTTCAAGTAATTTCTTAGCCTGTAATCGAGTAACTACATTCACACTTTCAGTCTTTGAATCAGGATCTAAATCATTTCCAATGATAAAATCAACATTCTCTGGTAAATAATCGGTAACACCGAGCAAAACAACTCCCTCACAAAATTTGCTCTTTAAATTCACCTCAATCAACAGAATTTCTGAAACAATGCCATTAGCACAACGAATTAATCTAATATCCTTAGTATCAGTAAATTCACCTTCCTTCAACACATCTTTCTTTACCAAAACTCTGCAAACACGCACCAAACCGTCAACACTTACTACCGACCCACCAGAACAAAATTTCTTAAATGTAGGATCAACTCCCAAACTCACATTATTCACACCCAAAAATCCTCACATCACTAAAAAAATTATACCTAGCTTAGACACAGATTATCGCATATCAACAGGCAGATTAAATTCAAAAATAATCACTTATAATCAAAAAAAATTAAATGAAATACTTTCCATCTAACATAACAGTGCGGTATGTACCAATCTATCAACCACACACCATGACTCTCAAACCACTTCAATTTAAAACACAAAAATAAATTGCTTACTTCAATGTCACAAAACACATTTGAATTCTGTGTTTTAACACTCAAATAATCAAATGACAATCCAAATGCAACACACACATCAGGTGCACTAATCAAATCCTTATTTGCCACTAACACATCATCAAACACAATGTCACTTGACAACTCAACATCATCATCAATAATCAGATTCTCATCAGTAGCAATTACACCAACTTCATTGTCAGAATATAAATCAGACAAATCACCGTCACATAAATTCACAATTTCCTTGTCATTATCAACATCATTATCAATTGCATTATCAACTAACTCAGATAACACACAATTATCTTCATTGCAGACAACTTCCAACTTCTCACAAACCTCAAATTCTTCAATTACAACATTCTCAAACACATTGAAATTCACTTCACAAATAACAGGTTTGATTTCAACACAAACCATCTCTTCCACATTCTTCAAAATCTCTTCCTCCACTCCAAACACAATCTCAGAACACTGAAAAATCACACATGACATATCAATTTCTTCAAACAAATTCAATTCTGAACTGACTAACACAGGTTTCACAATCTCATAATTAATATCACACAATTTATCCACCGATAAATCATCATTAGGTTCAGACTCCAAAATTTCTGCAAATCTGATTTCATCAGAAATTACATTAGAATACAACACAGATTTATTATCATCAATATCACAATTTCTTCTGAATCTGGACAATTTCTTACGTTCTCTCTCCTTAATCTTCTTTCTTTCTCTGGCTTCCTCCATCTCCTTCTCACGTTTTCTCTCTTTCTCTCTCTCCAATTTCCAAATTCTCTCTGCTTTTGCATTTTCCTCAGCAATACGTTTCAATCTTTCATCTCTTTCAATTTTCTCCTCCCTCTCATTTTCAACTCTCTCAATTATTTCATCATTACAGACATCCAGAATTGTAGATAACACATGTAACCTAAACCTTCTCGGCCAACTCTGAACATCATCAAAATCACAGCCATGTTTTAATAATTCAGTTCTCAATTTATTATCTGACATTTTCAACACATTGTCCCTCTCATTTTCAACTCTCTCAATTATTTCATCATTACAGACATCCAGAATTGTAGATAACACATGTAAACTAAACCTTCTTGACCAACTCTGAACATCATCAAAATCACAGCCATGTTTTAATAATTCAGATCTCAACTTATCATCTGACATTTTCAACACATTGTCCAAAGTTATTTTAAATCTTGGTGACATTTTTCTCATGCACAGTTTTATAATTTCCAGAACAATAATTTACACATCACAACACATTTCAACTCTACTGCAACAATACAATCACAATTAAATCAGAATCAAATCACAATTAAATCATAATGCAAGCTTTTACAATTACTTGTGAATAGTTTCACTTTGCTCAATTGCTAACAGAGAGTTGGATAAGCCAAATTTCACATTCAATGTGAAACAGTTCATTGAAGATCTCAGCAGCTTGACTTTCTTTGCTTTACTCGACTGTCTCTGCTCAAATGTTCTAATTGACTGCTGTGGAAGCAGCCACGAATCAGACAGGATTGCCTGACCGGATCTTCACGTAGACTCTGGAATTTATCAGGAAGATCAGGCAGTACGTACAGCCTGATCTGGATCGACAAGTACTGATGACTGACAATGACTGACAACGTTTGCCAGTACCGGATTTGCGTTAACTGAAGGCTTTCGACCGCCTTCCAGTCTGAAATACACTGCTCGCCAACAGTGCAGGAATATCGACGCTAGAGGCGACGCTCGGCGACGAGGATGCTTCCCGAATCAGAACACTGACCAGGACAGTGCAAAGGATTCGCAAGGAATGCTTCACACCCTTCAAACAAACGGCGAAGATCTCTCGAAACTCGTTAACGCTAGACAGCGCAACAAACGCATCCTAAACACCGCCAACGGTGAGAATACCAACTGTTTTTCAGTTATAGGAAACAGCAAACGAATATCGAAAAAATCACACTGGAATGGACGCTGAAATGGCTACGACGAAAAAACGTCGATACTAAGTGGAATTACTCAGCAGAGCACAGACTAAACAAACGAATCAGTGATAAACGCCCAGATGCTTTATAGCTACATAAACTGTGGATCAACACGTTCAAGCTGCAGATCGCCCTGAAGTCAAGATCAACGCAGAGAAAACACGTTGAACGAAAATAAAACACAGACACACATTTTTCAGAATTCTTTTCAAAAGAATCAAAAATAATCGCCCTAAATTTGACGATTCAACATCGAACCAGTCAACTCAATCGCTAAGAACAACAAAGAATTTTCCAGAATTCCAACGCACCCAGAGCGAGGCTGGTTCCCTCCTCTCTGCAACGTAACACATCAAAACTGGTTGAAAATATCAAACCAAACCAGTTCTAACCGGATCTCACAAGACTTATCGTCACCTTAAATTCTCACCAAACTCAACAAAATATGCTTTCTTCCGCAATCAAATCTTCCTTAAAACAGCATTATCATGTATCAGTTTTTGAGCTTGAATGCCCCAAAATGTTGGAAGCTTGTGCACAACTAATAAGAAAGACTGGATTTTAAGCCAAATTCAAATCGACTGATCCCGTTTCAAACAAACCGGAAGATCTCTTCAATACTAATTAAGCAAGTACGTACAGTGCATCCTACAACACTAGGCACAAAACAACAGCTTCAAAAGATTACAATAAATGCCTTACGCCATCCTGATGCCAGCAATTGAAACTGCTACAGTGGTCAATAGCCTCAGGGTGCTAATCAATAGCCAACTGACAATGGCCGACCATGTTGCATCAGTCTGTAGATAGTCGTTCTTCCAGTTTCGCCAGCTGCAGGCAGTGAGGTACTCGCTGACCCCTGATGCAGCTAGGATGCTGGCTCAAGCATTCATCAGCAGCAGACTCGACTACTGCAATAGCATCCTTTATGGCATCAGCGACCATCTGCTATAGAGACTTCACTTGTATATTATGCCATCCTACAGGAGCTCCACTGGATCTCAGTCAGTCAATGCGTGACTTTTAAACTTGGGACCATCCTGTTCAAGGCTCAACACAGTCTTACTCCGCCATACCTAACTGACATGTTCTGCTTGACGGCTAAGTTGCCTGGTCGGTCGCAATGGCGCTCTGCCCTAACCAGCACACTCGCAGTGCCTCGAACTCGGACAAGTTACGGTGACCGCCAGAGATGTAGCAAGTACACAATGCTTCAATACAAGTAAAAGTACCTGGCCTCCGAGTACAAGTACAAGTACATGCATCCCAAATACTCCGAGTACAAGTACCTGGTCTCCAAGTACAAGCACAAGTACATGCATTCTAAAAACTTTGAGTACAAGTACCTGGCCTCCAAGTACAAGTACAAGTACCAAAGCCTCAAGTACAAGTACCAATGCTCATAGCCAAGTACAAACAGCAAGTAGGCCTACAATTTTATTAACAGGTCTGTCTGTCACAGTGTTGTATGATGCACTGTACTTACTTTTATTTTGTATTGATAAGAATCTTCCGGTTGTTTGTCGTCGAGATAAGTCGATTCGTAATAAAGGCTGAAAATTGAGTCGTTTTAGCTCCTTAGTATCATTCTACGCACCGAGCCTCCAACAACAGTTATTCAATAAAATGGACACAATTAGCAACGAGGTTTAGTCATAATGTCAATTCATTAGTTCATTACAGTGGTGAACAATCTCAACACCATCACAGTTGCCTATCCCGGAATGCTGTATAAATTATTAGTAATAATTTTTACCAGCCTGTCAGTGTGCTTCCTTTTCAAATGTTTCACAAAGTTAGATGCTGTACCGCATTTGTCTGTTATAACTGTCACTTTATTTGTACACAATTTACATTTACCTCTAAGACTTTTTCTCAACTTTATATTCAGTAAATGCAAACTTTACAACACGAGGCACTTTGCACTCAAATGCTTTATCTTCAGCCATGTTGATCTTGTTATTGTTTGCCTATGCCACAGAATATTTAATAGGCTGTGTTTAATTTCAATGCTCTGCCTGACCAGCAGACAAGACCACATAATTCTTCAGCAACCTAGCAGCTGCCTGCTTAGTGCTTAGTGACAGAGATGTAACAAGTACACAATGCTTCAAGTACAAGTACAAGTACCTGGCCTCCGAGTACAAGTAAAAGTACATGCATTCCAAAAACTCCGAATACAAGTACAAGTACAAGAACCTGGCCTCCAAGTACAAGTACAAGTACTGAAAATTTGTACTCGAGTACAACTCAAGTACAAGTACAAGTAGGGTTGCCAACCGTCCTCTTCAAAGGACAGTCCTTTAATGGACCTTTTGAGTCCTTGTCCTTTTCAGCATTTAGAAAGGATGCTATTTGTCCTTTATTTCAAAAATCAAGGCTGGCGCTTTTTCAAGGCTTGGCATTCATTCAATGATAAACAGTAGTTACGTTTTATCCCAGGAATAATGACGTCATGAAACCACACATTTCACACACTTCAATTGAAATTTGCAAAAGTGGTAGGTCGACTTAGCGGTTTAAGACCGATTATCACTAACTCACGATGTGAAAAAGAATTCTTTGGGGATCAGGTTCACCAACTTCTTGCAAATGTAGCATGGAATAGATACCACTGAAGTTCAAGAGGCAACTAAAGATGTTAAATTACGTCTCAACTCAGCAATAACCTATTTGGAAGAAAGCTTTGACTTTGATGAAAATTCAACATTTGGAAAATTGTCAAAACTCAGTATTTTAGGTAATCTTCTTCCAAAATACCAGACATCTGTAGAAATGTAGAGGATTTGATGCTAAAAGACAAACTTACTTTGAACATAAATGACCTTTGAAATTGTTTCAAACAAGTTTTAGCTTGATTCAATAACTGGAATGCAAATCAACAACAGCAAATGGCACAGGATCTTGAAAAGTGCTACTAATAACGTGTCTAATCTTTTAAAATTGTTTCATTTGTGCTTCAATACCTGGAACATCAGCTTACTGTGACTGAAGTCTTTAATGCAATGTCATCTAAATGACATTGCATTAAATATGCGTTCCGTCTGGCTACCGTATATACTCGAGATAAAGTCGATCTGAGTATAAGTTGACCCCTAGATTTTGGGTATTTGAAGGTGTCTAAAGTCATTGACCCGGCTATAGGTCGAAGTGACGTCATCGCGCCAACCCTCTTGAGGTGATAGTGAGAGTTGGAACAATGGCGGACGCGCGAAGTGGGCATGTGGCGCAGCGGCGCCATTGTTTTGATTGAAAAACTGCGTTTTAGCTTTGAACTATCGAGAAACTGAACGATTTTGACATTCCCAGATTGATTCCTGACGATTAAGAAAATTTTAAACTTGCTATTCGCTCATTCTTGACAATATAAAAATCTTAATTACCGGTAATCTTGAATTTTTTAAATATTTATGTAGCGCCAATATTTAATTAATATTTATGTGGCACCTATATATTACCAATCTTAAAAGCGCTGATGTCAACTTTTATTTAGATGCCATAGCGTATGTTGAAAATAATTACTCAGAGTTAGCTAAATTAATTATTTTCGACATACTATGTATGGAAATTTTACCCAACAGTTAGTGCCTCGAGTATAAGTCGAGGTCAGGATATATAACCTGTGAATTGGCCTTAAATTTCTCGACTTTATCACGAATATATACGGTACTCCTTTATGGAATGTGCGCGCCCTACTCGTGATGATACGTATATTGTGACAAACCACGGCGGGTGTGTCTCTTCTATCGTGCGATGTATAAAGCACGCAGAATTGACACCCCTGTCTACCCGACTTTCGAGCACCTCTGCGTCCACCTTGACGGTGGTGGACTCAACCTGCTCGTTGTCGTATTTTATAGACCTGGTTCTCAGCTAGCAACTGATAGCTTTCTGAACGATATTGCCGACCTGCTAGAGAGAGTAATCATGTTCATGGCGCCACTGATGCTTCTCGGCGACCTGAATCTACACCTCGATATGCCAAACGATCCTCTGTCGGCCAAATTTGTTTAACTTCTCGACATATACAGCCTGAAACAGAGGATCTACTCACCGACACATTCTGCGGGACATACACTTAATGTCATCATCACCCGACAGGACATTGATGTCCTAAACTTATGCGTCGGTCCACCCGGGATTCTCTCAGATCATTCTCTGATCACTGCTGCGTTACGGCGTTCTGACTGGGATAATCATACAAGGGCACGCTGCATTCAACGTCGCTCATGGCCTCAATTCGACATCGATGCTTTCTCTTCTGATCTTCATCAGCTCGTCGAATCGGTCATCCAGTCCCTTGTACCTGATGTCAACGGCCTCTTCTCACTTTATGACACTGCCATGAGAAACCTGATCAATAAGCATGCATCACTTTGAACCGTCCAGACATCCAGACGTCACTCTGCTCCATGGTTCGACGAAGATTGTCATGCTGCTAAAGCCAAGCGACGTCAACTTGAAAGGCGTTACAGGCGCCTTCTGATGCCTGATACACTGGAGGCTTGGCGACTGCATTCAAAGATAGTCCGGCAACTTTTTCAAGACAAGTTCAAGCAGTACTGGACGCGGGAAATTCAAAGCTGCGGAGGAAACAGTCGGGCGATCTGGGCTAAAGTCAATCGGCTTGCCAAACCGCCTCCGACCTCTGTATCACACTTCAAGGTCAACGACTTTGCCACCTTTTTTACGGAGAAGATTGCTCGAATTCGTGAGCAGACATCTAATGCACCTGAGGTGGAGATCATTAAAAGACAAACCCCGCCTTTCTCTTTCTATCCGGTAACACCAACTGAGATCAAAGCTCTGTTATCAAAGTTGCCAAACAAGCAATGCACGCTTGATCCGATCCCTACCTGGCTGTTACGTGAGGTTGCTGATGTCATCGCTCCTCTGCTTAGTCTGATGTCACTTCTTTGGACACTGGGAACTGTGCCGATACCTGCAAATCGGCTATCATCCTTCCCCGCCTGAAGAAGCCAACGTTGGATCCAGGAGATCTGAAATCTTTTCGACCAATTTCCAACTTGAGTTTTGTGTCGAAGCTCGTGGAGCGAACAGTCGTTGCTCGATTTGCTGAGTTTTCTGAGCGCAATCACCTTTTACCAATTCATCAATCTGCATATTGGCGATTTCACTCAACAGAAACAGTGGTGATTAAAGTCCACAACGACCTTGTGCGCGCCATAGATGATGGCAAGGTCACTGCACTTGTACTACTTGACCTCAGCTTGGCTTTCGACATGGTGGATCATGACATACTGCTCCGTGTCCTGAAGGAACGTTTCGGAGTCAGCGGAGTTCCTCTTGGCTGGTTTCGTTCTTACCTCACTGGACGCGAGCAGATATTTCGCCACCTCAATGATTCCTCGCCAGCTTTGTCTCTCGAGTGCTCTGTGCCCCAGGGCTCGTCTTTGGGACCGATTGCCTTCATCACATACACAGAAGACTTTGCCCTCATTTTTCAGCATCATGATCTTCGCCATCATATTTTTGCTGATGATAAACAGATCTTCGACCATGTGGACGTTAAAGACGTCGGTCTTGCTCTTGGTCATCTCCAAGATTGCATCAGAGGTCCAAGGATGGTGTTCCTCACGACGATTGCAACTTAATGCTTCCAAGACTGAGCTTGCATGGTTTGGCTCATATGCTAACATGCTTAAGCTGTCTAACATCGATTGTAGTCTGGCACTTCAGGGCACCATCGTCCACCCTTCTTCCGTCGTCAGAGATCTCGGAGTGCTGTTTGACAACGAATTGACCATGAAGCAACATGTTGGAAAGTTAGCCAAGAGCTGCTTCTATCACTTACGATGTATCCACCAGATTTGTCGAATTGCTGGCAAAGAAGTTGCCTCGCAACTGGTTTCTGCGTTTGTTCTGTCCAGACTAGACTATTGTAATTCCGTTCTTGCCGGCCTTCCAAAGTCTACACTGGCCAACCTGCAGCGCGTACAAAATGCTTCTGCACGTCTGGTGCTGGACCTAAAACCTCGAGACCATGTCACTCCTGCGCTTCGTGAACTTCATTGGCTTCCAGTCCAGTCATGGATACAACACAAACTATGCACGCTGATGTTCTGTGCACAGAATGGTCTTTGTCCGACCTATCTGGCCGATCTGCTCCAGCCAACATCAACCGCCATTGGTAGACCAGACCTACGATCAGCCTCTACCAGTCAATACCAGAAACCTCATCTTCGGACAGTCATGGGGCAACGAGCCTTCTCGTACGCTGGACCCCATGCCTGGAACGCCCTTCCACCAGCGCTACAGAACATAAAGTCGCCCGTCGCTTTCCATAAACATTTGAAGACACATCTGTTTAATTGTGCTTATAATAATTGACATAATTGACATTAATTGTAATGCACTTGCTAACATTGATTGATTAGGCACAATATACATAGCTCATTACATTACATTACAATGAAAGAAAGAGATGCTCTGTTGAACTAATGAAAAATAAACTTTTCAAGTTTTCATGTACTTCAACTTGCAAGACACTTATCGTGAATGTTCAGAAAAAAGTAAAACATGATCCACAGTTGCTGAAGTGTGCAAAAAGTAAGAACAAATATAATTTTAAGAAATAACAGCTTAGCCTAGGTCCTAGGCTATATAGCCTAGTGCAAAATTCTACTTTGTTTTAAACGATTTTGACGTTAAGTCAGTGGTCAAAATGGTGTGTTGGAGGTGTCGGGGCCCTACGCTGTGAAACCCCTGGGCCTGGGATATATTTGTTGGGGCCAATCAATGAGGTGCCGGGGCCCATAGCAGAGGTGCCGGGGCCGGGCCCCGGCCCACTTTAACCACTCCATTAAGTAAAAGTTAAAACACAAGTGCTTATGTTTTTGATAGATGTCCTTTATTGAAATTTGTCACAGTTGGCAACCGTAAGTACAAGTACCAAGTACATCTCTGGTGACCGCAACCTGGCCGTTGCTGGCCCAGTTGTTTGGAACAGTCTGCCAGCAACATTGCGTTCCTCTGATTCCAGCATGACAATAATAAATAATAATAATAATAATAATAATAATAATAATAATAATAATAATAATAATAATAAACCAACGCCTTAAGTACAATGCATTAAATCGTTTAAACGAGCCCTTTACGTTTTTTGCGATCGTTTCTCTATGATAACTTCAATTTACTTGCAAAACGCCTTTATTTAAAATATTTTCCTATAATGAGATTTTTCAGTCTGTTATGTCAAAGCTTACTTTGTTTTTATTCCAAGTGAAAGAAATTGCAAATTTCGCAACACAAGCCTGCGAAGTCTAAAGCCTTCGAATAAAGTTAGGATATCCATGTACAATCATTTTCAATTAGTTTTTCACTGAAACGGCCTTTGATCCACTAGGCCTATCGTTCGCCAGATTATAGTCCACGAGTCCAAAGAGCCAGACTGACTAGAAACATTAAGAGGCGCTATACTGCTGCTGATCGCTATACTGCTGCTGCTGCACATCGCCTGCTCCGCTCCACTGATCAGAAAAATGTTTATGTCCCCAGATCACGCACTGCTCTTATCCAGCGTCGGCCTTTTGCAGTGATTCAGTGACTGGACCCTCCCTCTGGAATGCCTTAAACAAGTTGAACCCATCCATTCGAGAATCACTTCCTACTAGACCTGTGCGCCGCCGACGCCGCGCCGCCGCCGCCGACGTTTTCAAACGCCGCCGCCGCCGGTAATATAGGATCGGCGCGCCGCCGCCAATGCCGAGAGAACATCGGCGTGACGCCGGCGTCCCCTTTAAAAATTCATAAACCAGAGTATACATGTAGGCCAACACTGTTGTAATACGTGGAAAAACTGTCTTCACGATTATAGTCAAATACTAGCAATTCAAAGCACAATTCAAAGCACACGTTAATTTACTTCGCTTCATTCGTCTATCGAATGACGTCCTGTATTGTTTACATTCTGAAAAATGGCCACGGCAAAGAAAAGCGTTTTCGATGATAATTACGCGAAGACCTAAAAAGATGCTTGTAAAGTGATGCTAAAATTAATCAGTCTTTAACTAAACGAGCAGTGAACCTATGCATCATAACTGAGAGCGTTTGTTGAAATTAGTCTTAGTTTAGTTTAAAATTAATCTTCTTAGGCTGATGTCGGCAGTGCTTTGTTTTCTTAGTTGGCACATGCACTTTTTAAAAGTTTTCATTTATGGTCAATTTGGGATATATAATGAAGAATATAATTTGATAAACAGAACTGTAGCTAGGGCGGGGGCAAGCTGCGCCGGGCGCCGTCTTAGTGGAAGGGGGCACATTTTGGACACTATTTTTAAGTTTTTATACCACCACTATCCACTTTTTACGGCGAAAAATACAGAAAATACAGATAAGTTAAAAGGTCATCACCGGTTTTGGGGCGGCTAGAGGCTATAGACTGCTATGTCGCCTCAGATAGGCATAAAAAGGTCATCACTGGAATTTATGGGCTCAAAATTTGTACCTTGCCCCGAGCGCCGAATACACTAGCTACGGCTCTGTTGATAAAATGTTTCTTAAACTGTAAACTTTTATTTTTACTAGTATTATAAGTTTGTAACATTGTTTTCAAATTAACCGGGTGACAAAAAACCATGAGGATTGGACAAAAACGACGATGTCATATGGTGTCCTTTGTAGTCACACGTATTGTACTGTATTAACCGTTTGTACGCCGCCGACGCCGCCGCCGCCGCCAATAAAGTCCACGCCGCCGCCGCCGATGAAATTGATTCGGCGCGCCGCCGCCGCCGGTGATAAAGCGGTCACACGCCGCCGCCGACCCTCAGAGCGTCGGCGCACAGGTCTACTTCCTACTCCCTCGCTCCGCTCAGTGCGAAAGCTAGTCTCATTACTTTACCCTGCGACTTCAATGCTAGAAGCGCCTCTGAGTAGAAATTTAAAAATATAAGAGGCGCTATACAAATGTAACATTACATTACATTATACAAATACTACAATGCTGTTACATGGATCTCAGAAAGACATCGACGGTTGTTCCATAAAAATTGGCTGCGCCTCTCGTCAACTACAGTGTTGTGAAAAAGTCTTGCATAGGCTGCACGATTTCGCCATTTTTGACATTAGTCTCATATTCCCGCCAAATCCCACACCATCTTGCACTTCCTCATACTCTTCTGCCCTCTTCCTTGGTCCTCCTTATTAGAGGTGAGTCGATTAATCGAAATCGTAATCGAAATCGCGATTTTTGGAAAAACCGAAATCGAAATCGAGACGATTATTAAATAGGTACTTTCCCGTTATCCGGACCCCACTGAAGAAATGATTAGCGGGACGGAAAATTTTGAAATTTTTAATTGGCGTTGACGCTTTCGTCAAAAAGCGGCGTTGACCCTTTCGTCAAAAAGCGGTATCGTGGCATTAGTGTATGATGAACATTTTCGACGAGATTTTCGGATGATTTTCGAAGATTTTCAGATGAGAATGATTAAACAGCTGTGATGCGGATGAGAATGATTAAACAGCTGTGAACCTAATTTGCATATGTTATGAAGACAGAAGCAGTCGACAGAGTTCGGATTAGTCGTTTCTAGGTCACCTATAAATTGTCGCCTATCAGCAGCCAATCGATGCCGAGGATCTGTACCACGTGACGAGAAGTTATGAAAACCGATTAACTAGAGAAGAAGGAAGAAAATGTCGATCGGCAGAATTTGTGTGCATTAGATTTAATTAATTGTCTTTTAAGAAGTGTTATTTCCAATAGTTTTGCTTAGTGAACTTTTAATTAGAGTTTCGTGACGATGTTGATGCTGTGTTACAGGACATTTTAATTTTCTTAATTAATTGATGTTTTATTAGCGTTGTGACTTTTGTAGTAGGTTAGCGTCTGTAGTAACTGTCGCTAGCCTAGACATTAGTAGTGAACTTAAGTTAGAAGAGAAAGACTGTCAGACTTTTGATTCGATGACAGCTATTGTTGATGTTGAATATATTGTTCAGAGTATTAAAAGATATATTTTTGGTAAAGTTGGTTGTATTATAATAATGTGTGACTATTCCGGTGACGATGATCCCTGGCGCAACATGAAACAATGGCGCCAGTACGTTAAATTTAATGCGATGAATTCCGATGATCACTTCCACTGGAAGCGGTGCGGTGAAGAATTTTTGGCCACCAATATCTCAAATGTAACTTTACTATAGACATAACTGTTTTCTAAGCATTTCTCAGCGCATTTCTTAATATCTCTTCTGTTTTCTAAGCATTTCTAAGCATTTCTTCAGTGGGGTCCGGATAACGGGAAAGTACCATTAAATAAATCGAAATAATCGATAATCGTCAAAAAAATAATCGAAATCGCGATTATTTTTCGATTATTCCCGTAAGTTATATTATACAATATTTCCGATTCAAAGAAAGATCAATTTACCGTTGATTATCAGATTTTCATTGAAAATGGATTCAACTGCGTATAAAGACAGGCACCATCTTTCTGGATTTGACAGCAGCGGTGTGGCATGCGGGTTTAATGTACAAACTCTCGCTCAATTTGCCACCCTGGTTCTGTCAACTTGTGGAATTACTCATCTCTGACAGACGGTTCTTAGTTCACTTGGGAGATGTCAGTTCCTGGAGACGTCAGCGAAACGGTCTAACACAATGTTCAGTTCTAGCACCTATGTTATTCAATTTGTAGGCTTATAGGCCTACACACGACTTACCGGATACCATAGGTAGGAAGTTTGGATACGCTGACGATATCGGTCATGCCACCCAGGCTCGATCCTTTAAGGAGATTGAAGACCAGGGTTATTTCTAGGATTGTGAATTGGGGTGGGGTGTCAGGAAAATCTGAATAACATTTATTTCTAGGATTGTAGGATTGTGAATTTGGGGGTGTCAGGAAAATCTGGGGTGTCGAAATTTGGAAGTCTCTACCAAAAGGCGGACAAGCAAAAACCTTATAGAGACTCACAAAAGTCTGACAAGAAAAAAGTCATCCGAGGATAAAAGTTGTGGGGTGTATTTCTCCATTTGGGGCAGGCCCCTTCAGAGGCTGAAGGAGGCCCAGGCCAGTTGGAATTTCGAGGCCTCTCCTAGCCTTCCCAACAATTAAAATTTTGACAAGCGAAAAAAGGTAATCACCAATTTTGAGGACTGCAGAATACCTTCCTAGCTTTCCCAAAATCACAAAATTGTCGACAAGCAAAAAGTCATCACCAACTTTGAGGACCGCAGAATACCTCCCCAGCTTTCCCAAAATCCCAAAATTGTCGACAAGCAAAAAGATCATCACCAGTTTTGAGGACCAGGAATACCTTCCTAGCTTTCCCAAAATCCCAAAATTGTCGACAAGCAAAAAGGTCATCACCAAATGACACACTAGTAGTAGCTATCTAGCTTTCTAGCTCTCCCGGAATTCTAGACAAGAAAGGGATGCCCCAAATGATGGAGGCCCAGGCCGAATGGCCCTCCTGGCCCCCTCTGAATGGGCCTGTTTGAGGGTGTTCAGGGCTAATCAAAATTCTGATAATACCATTGTCACATTGCCAAATTTTAGGGGTGTCGACCTCAAATTGGGGTGTTGGGGGTGTTAGGGGTAGAAATATCCCTGTTGAAGACCAACTGAACATCGAAAACAGAGGATTGCGAATACTGAAAATATTTTTCCAGTTTCTAAAGACTGTATAATCGAAATCGAAATCGCGATTATATAAAAACCGTAATCGTAATCGAAATCGTAATCGTGAAAAATAATCGAAAAAATCGTAATCGTTATCGGAAAAAATAATCGATTAATCGACCCAGCTCTCTATCCACAGACCTAATGCTACTTTGTCGGCTATATTCTTCCCGGACCTTCTTATTCTACCTGCATAAAGGCTGCATTGTGCCTAGACTGGACTTGTTCTATTCTTTCTCCATAAATCATGATCTTCACTTCTTTTCCTTCATCATCAGTAAGAAAGAAGGAAAAGAAGTGAAGATCATGATTTATGGAGAAAGAATAGAACAAGCCCAGAAATTCTGCTACCTGGGGAGTCGCATAACAGAAGATGCAAGATGCAAGGAGGAAGTGAAAAGGAGAATAGCGATGGGGAAAGAGGCATTCTTTCAAAGAAAAGAACTGATAAGAGGAGGACTAAACAGAAACTTGAAGAAAGACTTATCAAAACACTGATATGGAGCGTGACCAGGGCTTTTTTGTGACGGTACGCGCCGGTACGGTGTACCGGAACCTTTTTCAAGGTGTGAAAAACAATTTTCTTGTGACTTTGCAGTTGTGATTTAGCTTAAAACTTTAAATACTTAATAAATGATATGCATCATTATGCTTCCAAAATCGCTTTTATGTTAAATTCTAGCCACAGACCACATAATCGTAATGGAAAAGTAAGGCAATCCGCCGTGAGTACCGGCACCTATTTTTGTACAAAAAAAGCGCTGAGCGTGACAATTTATGGATCGGAAACATGGACTCCAGTGGCGTCATTTTCACTTTTCTTGGGGGCCAGAAAATTTTTTTTGCGATTTTTCGACCTGACGAGTTTGAGTTTCCAAAAAAGTTGACGACCTGTTTTTTGCTTGTCAGTCCTTTTTACGGTTAGTTACTGTACATTAATACATTAGAAATTAATATTTTCATTTCCTTGAGGGGCCACGGCCCCCAGCCCCTCCCCAAATGACGCCTCTGATGGACTCTAAGAAAAGAGGAAATAACAAAACTAGAGGCCTTTGAAATGTGGATATGGAGAAAAATGGGGAAGATCAGCTGGACACAGTGCCGGATTACCCATTACTTTTGGTCTAAAAGGGCTGGCTCTGTCTTGGATTCGGAATCTACTTGGCTGACAGATTTCAGTCTGTTAGCTGGAATGGACACATGTCGGCTCCATGCCGTGTTCTTAGTGGAGTGCCACAAGGATCTGTACTCGGTCCACTATTGTTTATACTCTACGTGGCTGACATTGGTCGTATCATTGAAACGTGTGGGCTTGCCCATCATGCCTACGCTGATGACGTTCAGGTTTACGCCTCCTGCCCTGGACAACGTCATTCGTACCTGTTTCTTTCAGCTGCGAAGGATCAGGGAGATCCGTCGATACCTGCCGGTGCCTGTCGTCGTCAATCTCGTCCGTGCCCTCGTCTTAGCTCGAGTAGATTATTGTAATAGCGTTCTGCTTGGACTTCCTGTCAACCAACTAAATCGTCTTCAGTCGGTGCTAAACGTCTCAGCTCGTCTGATTTTTGGCTCGAGTTGGAACGAGCACGTGACACCGTTTCTACGTGATAATCTTCACTGGCTCAGGATTCCGGAGCGCATAGCCTTCAAGCGTTGCTGGCTAACATTTCGGGCGCTGTATGACCCCTTTTGCCCTAGCTACTTATCGGGCCTGGTCATCAAGTCTACGGCGGTCGATCGGCGATCGCGGCTTCGCTCAAGCAACTGTCGTCAATTGGTGGTTCCTCCTCCGTCCAAGACGGCTGTCTTCGGTGACAGATCATTCCGGAGGGGCAATCCGAGTCTGTGGAACTCTCTGCCGAAGAACGTGACAATTGTGACCTCCCCTGATTTGTTTATCAAGTGCCTTAAGACGCATATGTTTAATATATCTTATAATGTTCATTGTTAAGCGCTTTTGACTTTAGTCTTCACTATGCTTACTGCGCTCTATAAATTGTCTTAATAATAATAATAATAATTAGGCAGAGTAGGCAACTGCCTATGGACCCCGCGACTTTTAGGGCCCCACAAGACAGTGACTCATCATCATCATCATTTCCTCTTTCCTTCATTACATTGCTGTAGGCTATCTTTGTTGTTTCTTTGTATATGACCAAAATAACTCAGTTTTCGTCTTTGGCAGATGTTAAAGAGTTTTCGTTTGGTATTTGCTTTTTTCATGACTTCTTCATCTGTTTGTTTATCTGTCCATGATATTCTTTGCATTGTTCTGAGAGAGAACATTTCGAAGGCATCTCCCTGCCGGGAACGGTTTTTCCTTGTTATCAATTTGCTACAAGTTTGTTCTAAGTTTTCTTGGAACGTGTTGCGCGTTCCGAGATTAGAACGCATTTGTAACAAGAAAACTTGTCACAAGATTCTTGGAACGAATTCGTTCTCAACTCGTTCTGTGTACTCGCTACGAGAGCTTGTAACGAACTTGTTGCGATCCTTGTAAATAATTAGTTCCGAACTTGTTCTCAAAAATCTCGTTGCAGGTTCGTGCACATGTGAGGGAGAGGGAGAGGGAGAGGGAGAGGGAGAGGGAGAGGGAGAGGAGAGGAGAGGGAGAGGGAGAGGGAGAGGGAGAGGGAGAGGGAGAGGGAGAGGGAGAGGGAGAGGAGAGAGGAAGAGGAAGAGGGAGAGGGGGACAGGAAGAGGGAGAGGGAGAGAGGGAGGGGGAGAGGGGGAGGGAGAGGGAGAGAGGAGAGGGGAGAGGAAGAGGGAGAGAGGAAGAGGGAGAGGGACAGGAAGAGGGAGAGGGAGAGGGAGAGGGAGAGAGAGAGATAGAGATAGAGATAGAGATAGAGATAGAGACAGAGACAGAGGGACAGGGGCAGGGACAGGGACAGGGACAGGAACAGGGGTAGGGACAGGGGCAGGGACATAAATTTCAAGTATATATAGGGGCCGTCCATAAATGAGGTCACGCGCTTGGGGGGAGGGGGGTTCAGACATTTGTGACGATGTGTGACGAGGGATAAGGTAGGTCCCACCGTCCCACAAATGTGACGTCACATAATGCAAAATATTTTTTAATACTAAATTAAATGTTATAAAAGTCGCGAGTAATTATAGTAATTATTGAATGCATGTTACGTTTAGAATTATTATATTTCATTTTTATACAAGAATTTGAATAAATTTCTGAATATCATGCATGCAGTCAAGAAATAAGTGATTTGAAACAATAATTTTTACGGGGGGTTTAACGCTTTCTGACGTCATATTCAGGGATATTTTACACCCCCGAAACCCCCCCCTCACAACACCCCCCAATTTGAGGGCGACACCCCCCAGATTTTGATGCTGACGACCTTTTTTGCATGTCAGGATTTTAGAGTTGAACCTCAAAATATCTCAAACCCCCCCAATTGAAAGTCCTAGAAAAATGGGGTTAACGCTTTGTGACGTCATGGTTTAGGGGGTCAGTTTTTTTGTGACGACGTGTGACGAAGGGGGAGGGGTTCAAAAACTGCCAAAATCGCGTGACGTCATTTACGGACGGCCCCAAACGCCGCGCACTATATTGCCAATTAAGTCTGTTTGACAACAACATGCAACATGCAACGTGGCTATATATAGCTGATAACGTACCATGTGCAACCAGTCGCTAGATGGCGATACAATGGCCATATGACTATTTTAAATATATCGCATTCGGAAGATGGCGTCACCTTACAGTCATACGGAAATTGCAGCCTATACCTTGGATAGCGCCGTTTAAAAGCGGAATGCTGAATATACGGTTTTTTGCAACCAGGCCTAATCTTGTTGAATTTACTGAAACACTTTGTCTGCTCATTCACGTTTAATGGCAGCAATTTCCAGCGACAGTAAGGCCATAATGTGACTGAACTGATGTGAATGTGTATTTTATGCATCCATGAAACGGCTGGACTTAAACTACTACTATATACATTTCGCATATGTGGTATAATGCTATAATAAGTAGCTACAGACGTAGTACTTACCAAAGCGCTGTACGTGGCGCTTAGATTGTTTGTTATAGTATGTTGACATATACACAATACTGGCACTAGATGGCTCTTCTTTTAAATGTGTTATTTGCTTCTATTTTACAGTATTAACTATATTAAATTATTTCATGTTAAATTAACTTAAATGAGTGAGTGTTTGGAGTGGTGACAGTCAGATCTCAGTGATTTGGGGCTGTGGAACCGTTCCGAGCGAGTCGTCGACCCTCGCTCGATCCGGTTATATGGATGTGCGGGCGAGACGCGGTCTGTCGCAATGAGGCGGTGACGGTGTGCGATGCCGGGGTGTGATATCCCGACATAAGGGGTTGTCTCCGCGCAACGGTTGATCAGTCCGTGCGCGACGATGTACCCTTCGTTCTCGGCGACGGAAGTGCCTCATCTTCCCGCTGACTGCCTGCATAGTGCCGGACGCGTGGTCCTGCCTGAATCGCCTCGTATCGTCCCCCGCTGTAGAAGCCGACTGGAACAGCGCCTGAGCGACCACCTTTCAATCTCCTCCCGTCTCTCTAGGGTGCGCTACATAATTATGCATATACTCGACACCATACAGCATTAGATAAAGCAAGGAACAGATATATAAAGAAAAACATTCTATCCTCCGTAAACAGACACGCGTACATATCCGCTCTGTCGGTCTGGCTGATGTCGATTCATTCATCGATATTACATATACATCGCTGCCTGCGATGTGTCAAAAGAAAAAGGAAGCAAAACCTTAACATAACATTATTATTTTTATTTAAAGATACATTTATTATTAAATTGGGGGTTGTATTATTTTTTATTTTAAGCTACATTATTATATTGGGGATCATATTATTTTTATTTTAAGATATACTATTATGTCGGGGTTAGCCCCAGGTTTTCAGAAATTAATTTATCTACCCTTCCTAGTTCAATATTTAACAATTTAGCGCCGTCACCTCTGCGGCGTAGGACCTAGCTTTGACTGTCCACAAAAGGGAATTTATTCTCCGGGGCCACTTTATATCCCAATAACTACAGGCGCCTCCCCTAAAACAGTCAAAATCAAATGACTCTCTCTTCTACCGGTTCCTTCGAGCCTTACATCTGCTCTGTCTTCAATCCGGGCTACGCAAAAGCTTTCTAAATTTTCCATCAATACTGCGTACCCACCAAAGGGTCCATAGGCCCCATCCATCGGCCTCTAATAACCACCATGTACTTCCCACACCTTCCGTCTTGACCGAAGTCCTTCGTATTCCCCCCGGCGTCTCCAGCCGGTAATTTCTCCGAAATTCCTCATCGACTTCAAATCTCCTTCTGGTCCACAAAGCCAACAGTACGAACTGAGGGTATGCCCCTCTCTTCTACTCCTTCATCTCCGTTTCTCCTTTGACCTCTTCTCCGGTTCACATTTCAACCGGTGCTTCCTGCTTCTTTTCTTCTCGTTAATTGCTGTTTCTCCGGCTCACAGCTCAACCGACGTCTCTCCTGCAACTTCAAAAATAAGGGCAAGTCCCCTCCTTACTCACCCGCTATCGCTAGCGCAGACAAATCCCGGCGTGGGCAATTTAACGGCTGGTCACCAGAGGGCAAATTTCGAATACAGGTTCCCTTTGTGCCTCTGGGCCCCCCCTGAAAAACCAGCTGACACAAGTTCGCCTCTCGCTCGATCTAACGCCATTTTAATTATCTCCCCTCCCCTTTTCCTGCATAGGCGTTTATGGAATCTCCTAGGGAAATTTCAGATTTTGGTCGAAATGTCTTCTCTTTCTCTGAAAGATGTTTATCCTCAAAATTTGGGGGCTGTACGCGTTTTGTGGGAAGACTCCTCTGACGGTGTTTCGACTATTTATTTTCTTTTGATAAAAATTTTGTTATCACGTTGCCCGTATCCCGTTTCATGCTATTCTGCCGCTGTCTGCCGCCTCTGCTGCCATGAGATCAAGCATTCATTATACTGTATATTATATGCACAACCAAGGACCTATCGAGTGTCATTCCCTAGTCATGTACATTTACACCGCATAGCATTTGCGTAGACCATTTTTACACATTCACACTACGTCCATTCATTCATTTATTCACTTATTTTCATTACATTCATTTAATCCGCTTGGTCAGAGGTATTTTTCCCCGCGTGCCCTTTTCCCGCGGTTTTCTGTTGATCTTTCCATTTCCTCTGGTGCACTCGGTGATCTTTCGACCCTTCAATTCGGAGTGAGGGCCCGCGACCCCACTCGCCAATCGTTGGACTTTCCGACTCCCGGTGACTCATTCTGTTCTTCCCAATCTGCCTATGGGCGTCTTCCCCACGCACTGGTGTCTCTTGTTTCCTTTCGACCGTACTTCTTGATCTCTCTGACCATTCCGTCTTCGATTCAGTCTGTATCTGCCCCGGCCTTTCTTGCAGACAAACGCCAATTCGCGCCAAACGCAGTCACACATTCATTATCAGCGACATTCACACATGCAATTCAAACAGTCTAAACAACGTATCTTTCACACGTTTCATCTTAACATCGTTAACTTCGGTTGCCTTAACTTCTATATAGCCATTTCTTCATCCACACACGACACAACTCAAACCACATGCAATATAACCATCAGTCGTGCCCGTGCAAAGAAAAATCAATTTTCTAAAGTTGAAACCTCTATACAGACCTAGCTATTTTTTTATTTGCTATTCCGGCCTCTGATTTCCAGATAACCCACTGACATACTCACTTTTCTTTCATTGATGTTATTTATCTACTCATTTACTTTCAGACATTTTCGTATTTTAACCCATGCAGCAATTCGTGACTACTCCCCCCACAACATCACAACAAGAGCTCCGTCTTCCGCTCCTCCATCTCGCCCGTTTTGCCGTATTCTGCACTCCTACCATAAGACACCATCACGCTTTCGCGCTAGGCAGGGTATAGAGTTGCAAACAAGTGATTCATCTCCTCACTTCTCCAAGAGCTCATCTTCCGCTCCTCCATTCCGAACAAATAACCGTTTTGCCATTTACAACACTCCCGCCATAAAACACCATCACGCTTTTCGCGCTAGGCAGAGCAAGGAGCCGCAAAACCCGTGACCCATTCCGTTCCGTCACGCTAACCTCGCAACATCTTCACCAACACGTCTGCTACCTAATTCACTGTTCGATCCAACAGCCTGCAGACCTCATCATCACCATCTACTACGTCCAGTCATTCCTCCGTGGCCCATGTTACTCGTTTACTTTTTTTGTCTGTTTGAGTGTTCTAGATGTTATTTATTCAGTGGTTAATGTCTATCAATGATTTTCTCGTAGGCCTGTTCTTCTATTTCTTTGCAATAAACAACTATTTCCCGCGTTTCCTCTGCCAGTCATAAACCTGAGTCGGGGCCCGCGACCCTCCCTCAGTCCAATGTCTAGGCAATGTCATGACTCACCCGGTCATTACCTCTCCTTCCTCCTCAGTTCTCAGGTCCCGCCTAACTGACCATCATTTCCATTCATTCACAAACCGCACCGAGTCCAGTCACATGTCTCGGTCAGAACCCATACGACAGACATATGTAACAACGCTTCAGAAGCGGTGCGCTTTCCCTTTCATACCAGCACCGCTCAACCACAGTAAAAACCCATCCACTCCACGCATACTCTACTCCATACATTCAAATCGAATTCCCGTTTAGGAACAGCGAGTAATTAAATTCGCACTGTACCAGTGTCTGACCTACCCAATTTCTTAGAATTCTGTATGTGTCAGACGTTTGTACTGCCCCTATTTTCCAGACATCTGGCTCACGACTCACCCCCAACGCTACTTTAGACAAAGACTGAATTTAATGCATTACACCGCAAAAATTTCTAAGCGGTATAAAAACACGATAATGCTATTGAATGACGATACGAGCAAAACTAAATTAAATTATCTACGCCTTACTAATGCATTCTGAACCACATTGGGGCGGGTTGAGTTCAGGGCAATTTTGTATTCCCACAAATTTTCCATTAAAATTTTAACAGACGACAAAATCAAAGCCCAAATAATCGACATAACACGACTAAAACTAAAATGTGACCACAAATCGATTATGACCTTATCTCATTTTAAGATAGCCTAAATCTTAAAAAAATTTCTTCTAAAAACCAATCTGTAATTGAGTAGTATCAATTTGTTATTTAATAAGTATCAGCTACCTGTCTTTACTCAAGTATTCCAACAGTTTAAGCTAATTTATTTACCTCATTTAGCCAATTATTATTAATCTTTATTGATCATTTAGGTAACTCCACCTTTCTGTTAAAATCTTGTCCTCACTTGTTAGTAATTAGTTTAATTATACTCATTCTTTCTAGGATTACCACCTTTCGGGATCTATGATTCCTTAGGTAATCCTTATTTTCACATACAGTGTCACTAAGAAATTATGCAATTGTTGCTTCTTTTCATTTTATTTTTATTTTTGGTACTTAGTATAAGTTAGTTAAAGTTAAATTTTGTAAAGTTTGCATTAAATATACTAGGTATGTATCCTGACATATTTCTATTTGTATCATTTGTGTATGTATTGTGAAAATAAAAGACCATTTGAATTTGCAAACGTAACCCCACTTCTGGTACCATTTTGTGACGATTCTCCCTTCCCTATTATAATTTTGATGGTTTACCAGAATGCCAAGGGGGAATCTTTTCTTCAGGATGCAGCCAAGTCTTCGCTGTGGGTTTCGGCCTCCATACTCGTAGAGGAGGGCTTAACTTACTTATAACCTTATATATATATTATCTATATTCCCTAATTGTGACTGTCGTCGTCATCATCATAAATCACATCTATTTAGGCACGCAATCAAACGACATTCTTTTCAGAATATAGGTTTTATTATTATTACTAGTGTTTACCCGTCAAAAATGACGGGGAGATTGGCTGGGGAAGGAACGGAGGTTTGGGGCCTGTGGGGTAAGCAGGGCGGGTATGGGTTGGGGCCGGAGCAATTGGGAGAGGGATGGAGAGGGAAAAGGGATGGAGAGAGGGAAGGGGAACGGGGGTTTGGGGCCGGAATGGGTTGGGGCCGGGGCGATTGGGAGAGGGATGGGAGAGAAAAAGGGGATGGGGAGAGGAAGAGGAACGGGGATTTGGGGCCGGGGCCGGAATGGGTTGGGATCGGGGCGATTGGGAGAGGGATGGGGAGAGGTAAGGGGATGGGGAAAGGGGGTTTGGGGTCAGGGCGGGAATGGGTTTGGGCCTGGGCGATTGGGAGAGGGATGGGGCGAGGGGAAGGGGACGGGGTTTTAAGCTGCAATTAAGACGCTTCGTTAAACGCTCCGTTGATAATAATACATTTTTGATTAAACAATATTTGGTTGTCAATGACAACAGCGTCTTGACAACAGCGTCAGACGCGACAGACATCGAGAATTATATAATAAGATATAATTTTATATTTATATATATATATATATATATATATATAAGAAAAGTTCGACTAATTGCGTGATTCTTTTGTCATTAAAAATAATTATATGGTATACATAGATCCAGTATAGAGGGGACCGATTTTCAAAATATTTACATTGTTTGACTCATAAATGAATGGGGGACAATGCCATATAGATATTATTTACGACGCCCTTAATGCGTAGCCGCCATACCTATATAGTCAAACTGAAACAAGCGGAAAAGTCCTTCTTTTGCGTATTTTCACTCTATATTGGACTTTTCCAACTTGGTATTGTATATATCAGGCTATATATGAAAGTTAAAATGAGATATACCATTCTCCTGCATCTCAATTCCTTTTTCTAACCAGCCGTGCAAAAATATTTCTAAACATTGGCAGGGGTCGATCACGTCTCCGGCCTAATACAGATCCCCTCAGAAATCAAATACTTTTTTCAAGATTTGCAGCTAAAATAGTTGAGTGCCAACCTATCTCTTGTGAGCGCAAAGATGCAGGAAATGTATTTGGAACAAAACAATACAATTTTTTAAAAAAAAATCGGATTACATTTTGGCATATAGGCACGGCTGTTAAAATCCTGCTACACTTCTTCGCAATTCCAAGACAAGGCGCATACACGATCTGTTTAGGGGTCATCCATTTAGTACGTACGCAAAAGTCATAATTTTGACCCCTCCCGTTGCACATGGCGTACATAGGAAAAATTCCAAAAATACGACCCCCTTCCCCCTCAGTGCGTACGTACTAAATGGATGACCCCTTATGGCGCGACAGTAAGAAATGGTGGATAAAATCGGAATTGTTCGAGAAGTGGTTTGAAAATTTCGTCGACACAGTACGTCCGAGGGTTCGTCAGGACTTAAAGTGAGCCGGGGCCCGCCGAGGCCCGGCCCCGGCACCTCTTTTTTGGGCCCCCGCACCTCTTTTTTTGGGCCCCGGCAAAAAAACATCTGGACTGACAAAAAAATAAAATAGGTGGTAAGCTATTGTGAAAAGCACGTCAAGTCCTTGTAAAACGTTGGATGACTAAAAAAAGGTCATCAGCTAAGTCTGATGGGAAATTGGACGTCAAGTTCCTGAAAATCTCTGATGACTAAAAAAAGGTCGTCAGCTAATTTTGATGGGAATTAAACTGGACGTCAAGTTCCTGAAAATCTCGGATGACTAAAAAAAAGGTCATCAAGATTTTCCGGTAGTTGGACCACTATATATTGTGCAATGGATTCGAATGTCATAATCGTTTCTCTCACCTCAATTTTTAACCCATAAACCAGGAGTGCACAACCTGTTATGGATGAAGGGCCACATTTTTCGGTTCCAAGACTCCGCGAGCCACGTGCGTTTTTTGTAATGCAGAAGTGGTACGTTGATAGTCTATGGAATTCACGGAATTTCTGATGAATACAACCAAGTCAGTGGGAACAACCGAATTTAAAATGATTAGTTATTTAAATGTAGAATTAAGGATTATTAAGGGTTAAAAACTATATACGTATGTCGTCCCAATTTTATTCCACAGTGTCCGAAATGCCTGCCACACGTCTTTCTGCTACAGTAGGCCTAATTAAGTGTATGGATATATGCAAACATCTCATCTCAGTGGAGTAAAGAATAGGGCCTACTCGAATAAGAATACTATTTTCTTGTCTCCCTCAAGGTGACTGATTAAAATATTTGCACAATTGTAAATATATTCCGCCCCAATTTTATTCCATAGTGTCCGAAATGCCACACGCCTTTCTGCTATAGTAAGTGTATGAATATGCAAATACCTCATCCCAGCTGAGTGAAGAACACTCATATAAAAATCCTATTTTCTTGTCTTCCCATAGTGACTGATTAACTTATTTGCAGAATTGTATATTAATTCAAATCCTGAATCGCCTTTTTATAGCTAATGGGATTGTTTAGCAATTTAATCCATATTAATTTTGATGGCACTTCACTTTGATGTAACTTTTAAAATCGTGCACAGGTTATCGTTACTCAACCTGGACCATATAAAGCATTTCCTCAAGTTCGTTAAAAAATGTTTATTCACACAATTAAGCTCTTCCAAACTTGGCAAGCAACATGCAGGCTAAATCCTTAGTTTTTACAAATCTCTTGGGGGAGATACTTCTGTCAAATGTCAGTATATATATCGATTTCCTTCAACACCGTTTTTAATTCATCTGAACTGTGAAGATCTGTGGCGTTAATATGAAAGCAAGAAAGCCTTTGCCTTTGGGGGCTACTTTCAGGCCAACGGGGGTCACTTTCCATTGAAATCCTGGAAACGTCCGCGGGCCACAAGAAATCGCCGGCGGGCCACAAGTGGCCCGCGGGCCACGGGTTGTGCACCCCTGCTGGCATAAACTAGCTGTAACCGCTCGCTCTGGCGTTCTTCAAAAATCGGGATAGGCACAGAGGTGAGAGAGAGATCGAGATTGACACACAGAGAGACAGACAGACAGACAGACAGACAGATCACGATAGGGAGACATGCAGACAGCTAGAGGAATGGACAGACAGAGAGACCTAGCTTTTGCTGTATAAGCGATTGGGCTAGCAAAATTCAAATCCAACGGATCTGACCAATCATATACGTGCAGGGGCTCGCTTGTTTTGACAGCTAGAAGTAACACGTGCAGACTATCCATTCGTTGTTGTGTCCCATTTGAATCTGCTTTCCATAGTGATCAGGTCGAATCTCTTTGTTACTACGTGATAACCGTGCTTAGTTTAAATAATTGAGTATTCTGAGCTTTTTTCAAAGCTAGTAACTCACTTGCGTCTTACATTTGTATAAGTTTAACGATATAAATAACTATTTACTGCTTGTTTAATCAGTAAAAATTGCAGAATTTGCCAGTGTTGTTTAAGATCATTGATTATATTGTGCTTATTCTTAAAATCTGCACAGCCATTTGTAGTAAACATTGCCTTTTGTTACATAAAATTTCAGACTTGCGTCATTGCATTGTACAAATCTATTTGCTATACATTTTTGTCCTGTTTGTGAGTTTTTAACAAGCTAGTTCGCATCGAAAGTCCACCACGCGGCGTGCCAATTCTTCGATCACAAGGTGAACGATTGTGCCCGGACGAGCAACAAGCTATATTTCGTACCTCTAGCAATGGAAGGAAGCAACGTGAGTTAAGCTAAGCTTGCTTATATAAACAGATCTGTCTATTTAACCTCACGATGATCATATATAATAAAGACGTTGCCTTTTGCACCGTTTTCTTGTTTTGTTCGTCTTGATAGGTTGCTTGCTTGAGTAAATGAGCCATTGTACTTGCTTTACACCAATTAAAGATTGTAAGTTCTAATAGCGTATTAGCATGTAGTACGGTTGTTGGTAGATGGGCTCACTGCTCTGGTCAGTTGCCATTCACACATTTACTTACTTACTTTTTACTGCCTTTCCAATTGGCAGGGAATCAGCTTATCATTTGGTTAGCCTACTTCCTTTTTTATGACGCTGCGCTATTTTGGGAATAAAATTACAGTTTCGTGCTAGCAGGGAGGCTTACAGCCTCCCTGGTGCTAGTAAAGATAAGTGTAAATGTAACAGCAACAATATGGAATTACTGTTAGAAGTCTAAAGACTTTATTCATGCGGTAATCATTTCCTTGAGGGGTCTGAATTATTTCTCAATGTTAACATATTCAATGTATTTATGTTATATTTTATATTATATTATTAATTTTTAATATATATTATAATTATTTTGTTATCATTATATTGTATATTGCATTTTTATAATTAATTATATAATTATATTATTATTACTATATTCATTATAAATTATTATTATTATTATAAGATTTTTACGTATTATGTAATGTTTATACTATAATATATTAATAACTATATACTTATAGTTATTTATATTATTATATTACTTTTATTATTTTTATTATTATTAGTATTATTATTATAAATTTCTTCTTCTTATTATTATATTATTCTGATTTATATTATACTTTTATTATATATTACATTATATTATATATATTATTTATTTAATTTATACATTTATATATATATATATTTTTTATTTCATTTACATTCATACTTTATATTTATAGTTAAATGAGTTTTGTGACAGTTATAGGCTGTTTGTAATGATTACCTTCATGTTGTTTCAAATGCAAATGTTAAAGTGGTGCCGGTCGTGTAGTGAATTAGTATCATGTTCAAAAAAGGAGCTTGAATTTGTTAACTTATTTGCAGGTCTGTGCAACTTTGTGTGTCGGTTTCCTTCCCTTTTTTTTACATAAAGCCGTATAGGATATGACTTTGTTGAACTAATTTAGCTTCATTCTTGTGGACACTTAAGTCTACTTTAAATTGGCAAGTTGGATAACTGGCCTACTGGGGATGGTCGGCGGGTTTCAATTGTTGAGTGAGTCAGTCAGTGAGTAAATGCGTGATGTAAGTCTAGTCTGCCATTTTCCTATTTCTTATTCTTTAATAAGTGGATTGAAGCTCAGCTGTGCTTGAATCGCTTTTTACGTGCCAATCTAACTGAACCTTAACTAATTTATAATTAAATAATAAATTAATAAATGTGAAATGTGTTACAACTTAAAACTAGTTACAGGATAATAACATGTAGCAAGTGTACTGTACTTGTAGTCATGTCAGTTGACAAAAACGTGTAAAGTATTACAAAACTATTTTAGCAACTACAAAACCTCAAGATGTTAGACTCTAAACTCAAATTTTTATATCGCAATGTCGTTTTTATGTAGTGGCACCGTGCTTTCAGTTTCTTTCTTGTTTTCAGCTTGTCGACAACGTGATGACAACTTCCGGTTCGAGCGGCAGCAGCGACGCCAGCGACACCAGCGACAGCAGACAGCGTCTTACAAAAAAAAAGGTTAGGCTCTATGTAAATGCATTAGGTTAAGACTGTGCACTGCTAAATGATTGCTAACGTGGGTCTGGGTTAAAGACGACCCTTTTTTAGCATTGTATAACTGTTAGGTAAGTTTTACAAATAAATAGACAGGAACATAGTCATTTCCAGATTGCGACTAGCACCCGTGTGCTGTACTGGTTTATTAGCGAAAGCAAAGAAACAAGTGGATGCAAACATACAGAATGAAAAAAAGCGAATGCGACTGTTACAAGAGGAAAAAGAACTGAGGATGTCGCACCAACACATCATAAAATTTGAACGATCAACGGAAAACGAACAGGAAGATGACATGGATTACATGGCGAATGTGTCACCTGATACTTGCACAGAATATGTTGCTGATGTCATTCGACCAGTTGAACAGGCGGAAGCTGTCGGAGATACGGGTACAGATCGCAATCTAACGTTAGACGACGTTGACGTCCTGACCGATAAGATCAAAGTTATTGTTAACCGTCACAAGCTGAGTCAGTCGTGTGTAAATGACGTATTGTCGACATTGAAAGGATGGTTTCCAACTCTACCTGTCAATGTTAGAACTGTCATGGGTACTGACACAGAATTTAAATTGGTCAAATTGTGTGGTGGTGATTACATCCACATATCACTGATGGTAGCATTAAACTGTGCACTGAAGCACATAGGTGCTTCTGCTGATATTCTGAAGCAATCAGAGCTCAAAATACAACTTAACATAGATGGAATTCCCATGTGTCATAGCAACAACTACACTGTTTGGCCGATTTTAGCTAAATTGATGGAACCTGTGAAGACAGCCGTTTTTGTTATTGGTGTATATGGTGGCAAGAAAAAACCTGCCAATTTTAACGTTTACCTAAGAATGCTGGTGGATGAAATGAAGGTGATAAATGAGGAAGGTGGTGTATTCTGCTCTATCACAAATAGTCGTTTACCAATTTCAATTCTGAACATTTGCTGTGATGCCGCAGCAAGAGGTAGTGTGCGCTGTGTGCATGCATTTAACTTCAGGTACGGGTGCGACCGATGCAAAGTACGCGGTCATCACAATGACAGACGAATGACATTTATGGACAATGATGCTGAACTCAGACAGGATAGTGACTTCGAGCAACATCTCGACAAAGGTGATGAGGACGAGTACCGTACAGACGACAGTATATTGCGTGAAGTTGGTGTTGGCATGGTATCTCAGTTTCCGTACGACTATATGCACCTGGTCTGTCTGGGAATAGGTCGCAGTCTAGCAACAATGCTCCACAAACCAAAACAAAAAGGTTCATTGACTGCTGAAGTACTACACGAGGTGTGCGAACATATGGTCTTATGTGCTAGTCGCATCCCCAAAGAATTCCAACGTCGCTGTAGAACATTGTACGAGTCAAGTCGGTGGAAGGCAACAGAAAGCAGACAGTTTGTGTTGTACACAGGACCTGTTGTTCTAAGGCAAAGTAGTGTTCCTAGAAAGCAGTATGAGAACTTTTTATACTTGTCAGTCGCGATAAGATGTCTGTGTTCCAAGGACCTTATTGACAATTACCTGGATTTTGCGCAAGACTCATTGGAATATTTTGTGCAAGGCTTCGGTGAAGTGTACGGCGAAAAATTCGTTGTGTACAATGTACACTCAATGCTGCACCTGGCAGACGATGCTAGGAAATATGGCGTTTTGGACAATTTCAGTTGCTTCGAATACGAGAGTTTTCTCGGGGTGATGAAGGAGTTGACGCACAAGCGAAAAACCTCACATTATGTGCAGCAGATATGCCGGAGAGTATCAGAACGTGACTATGTAATTACACCATATACAGGACGGACGTGTGACAAGCAGCATGGTTCGGTTTCTAAACTGCACAGGCGTGGTCCAACGTTGAGCGAGAATGATTCCTACAAGCAGTACAAAGAGTTGATATGGAACGGACAATTCATTTCGCTGAAAGACAGTGACAATTGCTTGCTATGTGATGGTCAAGTGTGTATTGTGCGCAACATTCTGCAGACGGTGGCTGATAAGACAGTTGTTATTTTACGCAATGTATTTGAAGTTCAAACGGACTTTTTCACACTACCACTGAAAATAACACCGGATTTTAAGGGTACTCCATTACAGTCGGGAAATGTGGGCATCTGGAAAGTCAGAAAACTGAGCACTGCATTAAACTCAGCATATTTGGACAGTTTCAATGAAGTAATTAAATGCGTCCTGTTACCAACTGGTGCCGAAGACACTTTTGTCGCCATCAAAATGATCCACAATTTGTAGAGGTGGGTAATTTTGAAAATGTTGTTCTGTCACTTACAGAATGAAACCCGATATCAGTGGTAGGCTTACACAAAGTCAGGATATGGATTAAAAGGATTTTTGACGTCCTGTTAGCTAAACAAAAATTATAGTATAACTATTAGTAGTTAACTAAAAACTTTGTAGTTAGAGCATCAGTGCAGTTAAACTGAAATTATTCAGTTAAAGTTTTGCATTAACTAAGAATAATAAGTTTAACTAGTGCTCAACAATGGGTTAAATGAATGCGTAACAATACGAAGGAATTATAACGTGTCTCTTTTAAATTGTTTGTTTCACAGGAATTACCCAAAGACCAGCTGTTGTACGTAGTTGTGTCATACAAAGACACACTGCTTAGGCAGTCTTACGTGTCCGCATTGCCTAAACACTGGGTAGACAATGAGACGTTGTGGTATCCACCGAGCAACGGATCGGAGAAACCAACGCAGGTAGTTAACAAGGCCACCTGGCGACAGTACCCGATCAGAGAAGTTTACTGGGACACCGTAACGGCGTAGCCAAGCTCAAGCAGACGCTGACGTGAAGTGCAGAAAGGAGAGAATCGAAGGGGGAACGTCCACAGACAGTGATGTGCCGCAGCAGCGTGTGAAGGCAAAGATTGACGTGATGGCCAAGCAACCACCATCAGCACCAGCAAGCAAAACACTTGGCTACAGCAGGAAGATCGACGTGGTAGCCAAGCATCCACCATCAGCACCACCATGCAATACACTTGGCAAAGGCAGGAAGAGACAGCTGTCCAATTCAGCAACTGACTCGGAAAGTGAAAGTCAGCCAGTAAGGAAATCGCCGAGAAAACATCAAGTAACGGACATTTCGTTACCGACGGCAAAGACAACACAAGGACCATCTGCACAAGAGCCTAAAAAGCGGACTGCTCAATCAACGTCAGTGTCTCAACCACCAATTACCTCGCCAGCAAGGCCCATTGAGGATTTCTCATTGGGTGATTTATTGATCTCACCAACGGCCGAAAGCACGCCGAGAACGGCAATGTTAGTATTACATTTTTGAAATGCATAAGTCAGTTATTCAGTTACTTTAAAGCATTGAATTTACAGAAAAATTGCATATGTAGCCGACAGAGCGGTCGGTATGTGAACAATTGAGCCGTAGGCCTATAGTGTTAAAACTATAGAAGTCAGATTGCTGTATGTCAACCCCTCCCAAATTTGGGCAAGAATAAATTTTTTGGGCAAGCAGTCAAGCAAAGCCGATAATAGATCTAAATTCATTAAGACCAAATTTCAGGGCTTGATTTGCATTGGTTCAGATGGTATGAACTTTCAAAGGCCTAATATTCAATTGACTGAATGGCAAATGCACTGCTTTGCATGGCATTAATACGGCTAAATTGCCACAACTTTTGCAGTAAAATTAACATAGTCGAAGGTTTTAAGGTTTATTGGTGCCATGTAATGTTTCATATTTTACTTAGCAGTCGTTTTCGAGTAGCCACTTTTAACTGTTTAGCCTAGCAACTCCAGCTTAAATTTTGAACACCAGAACCGGTTTATTAAAAAACCAATTTCTTACTAATGCTGACGCTTTTATAAGAACCCTGCTATATTGGAATGTCGGCTTATTTAGTTTAACAGAGTACCAAAGACGGCGTCCACGGAGGTCGATCAGCAACCACGTGTTAACAATAGGGGTAGATATTTACTGTTGTAGCGAAAAATTCAAATGCTCTTTAATTTTTTTGGCACTGTGCACTTAAGTGTCATTCTGGTTACTTGTTGCATGTTACTTCAGAAACAGCCGTTTGGAAACTAAACTTGAGGAATTGGGAAAATCCATGGCCAATTCAATGGAGACAATAAACTCAACATTGCAGTCGTTGGTTACTGCAATCAAAGATCTGAGTTCACGACTCGAAACCAGTCAGTCGGACAATTCGTCTGTGTTTAACAGTTCAGTGCATTCAGTAGATTCTGTAGCAGTGTTGCCTAATCTAAATCAGTACAGACTCACTGCTGAACAGCGTTCCATTCTTTCTAGAAGTCCTGTGGTGTCTTCCGATGTAGAACAGAATGACCTTCTTGCAGAACTGGGAGACAGTGGACGTGATGGAGCTTTCTTTAGGGCGTTGGTCAAAACGCTATCAACAGACAGGATTATGAACAAGTCTGACGCGAAAAAGACAGCCAATGGAGTGTTGCGGGCTGTGTACGATGAAAGTTACCTGGCTGAGCGTGTAACAATGGCTGGATACAGGAGATGTAAGTTACAAACATAATTGAAAACATTTATGGTTTGAAATATTATACTTTTGCTACACCGGTTATATAGTTAAGCAAAGGCGAACGTCAGAGCAAGCTTACAGTAACAGGCAGGTCCATATAGGGACGATCGCACGTTGTAGCTTCTTTTATATATGCAGGTGTGTAGGGGTGTATGCAGGTGTAGGGGTGAGGTGGGAAAAGGAAGGAAAACGAAATAACTGAATAATAAATAGCAAACATAGAATAGGACAGTGTCTATTCTAGCCACCTTGACATTGGGGGAAGTTTCCGTGAAAAGTAGCTGACAACCCTTTTTTTTAGTCATACAGGTTTTTAGAGACTTCTTGGTTCTTGCAGTTCAAAATTATGACCTTTTTTAGTCATCTCCATCTTTTCGATGTTTTCATATCATAATCTCATAGATTGCACTCCCCCCACGTTACGTCGTTGGGGGGAGGAAGATGGGGGGATGGGGGGACAACTAGCAATAACCCATTATAATCTTTAAAAAATTTTTGGGGGAAATTCAAAACTTTGGGGTGGGGGAAATTCCCCCCCCCCCAGAGAAGGTCTAGAATAATCGCTGGAATAGGGTAACGGTTTTGCATTAAAGTTTCACGTAAGTCATACTGAACACTATTCAGAATGGTAAAACTTGCAAAAATAGGCAAGAGCATTTGTGCTGTACTTGTTGATGGAATTGGCTGTAGTAAAAATAACTGCCACATTTCATAGCTATTCATAGCAATTAGAAATTAGCAATATTTTAATTCGGGTTGGCTTGGATCACTTCATTACGATCCAATCAAGTTGCAATCAAGTGGCCGTACAGGACCAACCCGAACTCTGTGTATGTAATCAATGCTATAACTGTTATAGGATTGGGTCTGAAAAAATGGTTTTTAATACTTGCGGTTGACACTGAGTGACACATAGCGAATATGAAAAAGTTTGTTTTGTTTGCATACAGGTAATTTCAATGCGTCCAACAGGGATTATGGACAACCAGGTAAGCGCTACGTAGCGCTTGGAGGCAGCATGGTTTACTGGGCAATATTCGAAGCAGTTAAATTGGCATGTCACAATAAGACAACAGATGATAAAATACAGAAGGCAATTAGAGATGGAGTCACCACCTTACGACTACACGACAAGGATAGGCGAATGCGACGGAGCAGACAGGCAGAATGCAGCAGACGTGATCAGGCTGATGCTGATGACATTCACGAGTTCAATGAAATAGAGCAACCAGAGCTACCGGACATGGGAAATGCGGATGATGTTTAAATTGGAACTGGGCTGCAACTGACTGTCAACGGATCGTTTCTCGTACGTTGCTTCGCACTATATAGGCCTATATATGCCAATTAAATAACGTCAGTTGCATCGATTCGTCAGTTATGCTTGCTTTCAGCAGCTGTCATTTTGTCGTCTTCTTAATGACAGACACACCATTTTCGTTTATAATCTCCTGGCATTACTGTTTAAATTTGGTTAAATGTAACAGATAGTGGACTTAAACATAATTAACTACAATTAGATGTAGGCAACAATGAAGTAGGGTTGTGCCGGCTGGGGCTATGCCGTCAGTGATGAAAACCTGAAAAGGTTGAAGAATCACCTAGGGCGCTTCGCGAGGCGGAAAGGCTTAGCCGAAAACGTGAAATAATGTGTTGCTTAATTATGTTTGAATGTAAGGCAAAGTTATGTATTGTTCAATGTAGACTTTTTTTCCATGACAAAAACGCAAAACTTGATGTACCGTAACAGCGTATAGTTTTTTTTTCACGGACTGTCATGGTTTTTTCCGACTACATTGCTTTATATGCTATGTTTGAATGTCAAGCAAGATACATGGTTTTTTTCACACAACTTTTTGCCTCGAATATAAACCAATAAAGACAAGTATTTGACTGCATGGGATGTCAGAGAAATGTAATCATCATCTGCATCCAAACTATGCTTGCGTTTCCTGTTCGTTTCATACGTCTTTGATAAAAATACATTTCTTCCCGTTATAATTGCCTTGCCGAGGTGGTGGACATTGTGAGGTCTGAGGCACGTAAAAGTTGTGTTTTTTCCATGTAACTTGCGTTTTTTATTCGTTTGATTGAATTGCAGCGTTAGCATGTTCAAGTGTTGCTGCCACCTAGCGACTGCAGTGACAATAATAAATCACGTTTAATTTTATATATTATTTACACAGACATCTAGTCCAGACTAAATCATTATGTTTTCATGAACATTGTTATATAATACTTAAATATGTATAGCTTAAATACAATAAATTATGTTAGTATGAAAGATTTAATTGCAGCGTTCTTATGCGGCCACCTAGCGCATACAAACAGAATTACTGAAGGAGATGTTACAGGCCCACAAGCATATGCACTACAGCCGATATATTGGCAATTAAGCTGTGTTTTTATGTTACTTTCGATATATATATGTGTGTGTGTGTGTGTGTGTGTGTGTGTGTGTGTGTGTGTGTGTGTGTTCAGGCCCGCAAGCGTGCACTATAGGCCTATAGCCAATAGACTATATATATACTGGCGAGGACTTAATTTGCGAGCGACATATATAGCAGCTATAAATGTCTTTCATGTGGTTAATTCTTATACGTGCAATTTTGTTGGCTTTTTCATTTTACGAAAGAAGTTACTGTTACATTTGCTAGATTCATGTCTTTGTCAGTTTTCAATACTGTAATAAAGTATTGCATACAATTTACAATGAAGATTTGCGTTGTTTTTGTACAGTTTCAAGCTGTCAATGGAATTGCATTAATTGTCCTCATTAGCAGATCATCGGATGAATTTTTTTTTGGGACATTGTGGGGGAATTTTTTTTTTTTTTTTTTTTGGGCATTTGGAGGGCATTTTGGGGGATTTTTTTGAGGGCATTTTTTTTTTTTTTTTGCCGGATGGGCATTTTGGGGGCATTTGGGGGCATTTTGGAGCAGGGCGGGTTTATGAACTTGTTCCAAGTTTGGAATAATCTCGTAATTGAAACGTATTTTTCTAGTTCCGATATTGTCATGATCTAACTAGTTACAAGAAACATAGTTACAATTGCCGTTTTCTTGGAATGAACTCGTCGCCAGAAAAATTCGTTACAAGAAAACTCGCAATGAACTTGTTATCAACTCGATACGAGAGCTCGTTCCAAGTTTCTTAGAACGAGCTCGTTGCAAGAACTTCTACACCTCGTTACAAGAAAACTTGTTACAAGCCAAGTTTTCTTGGAACAAGTTTTTTACGAGTTTGCTCTAATCTCGTAACATCTTTCCCGGCAGGGCTAGTCTTTGTCTTATTTTCTTTTTGATGGTCCAGCTTTCACATCCATAAGTTGCTACACTCCATGCCATACATTCCATTAATCTTCCTTTGCTTTTCATGCTGATTTTGTTGCTTTTCCAGAGTTTTTAATCTCATCATTACTTCTCTGCCTTTTCCTAATCGTGAGTTTATTTCTTCTTCAAGATTTCCATTACTGCTGATTATTGCTCCTAGATATGTGAATTTATCCACCTGTTCAAGATTCTTTTCATTAACAGTAATCATGAGAGATAGAATCATTGCAAAGGCTTTTGTATAATCTATAAAGCACATGTACAATGGTTGTTGATATTCTTTTGCTTTTTCCTAGACAGTGACTACAGAAATTTTTTACTTACTTATTCTTAAGAATAGCGCTATGCGCAAGGCACGTGACGACGCTGACGTCATACAATCATACAACGACACACTTCAATGGCGTTCTAGTAGTCATTAGGGGCCTGGCCTCTGGGGCCCCAAAAGTTTGACTGCCTATGGGTCTCCACGGTGCTTAATCCGGCACTGTATGGCTGGACAGAACATAAGACAAACGAGGAAGTGCTGAAACAGGTGGAGGAAAAGAAAAACGCATTGGTCTGAAATGGAAAATGACCGGCTTTTTACTCTCATCATCTACTGACTTGAATTTCGGTCCACTTGGCCATGTTATTGGTAATTGCCACTATCATGGAAGATCAGTGCTCAATGGACAAAGAAGAGGGCCTGATTGCGAGGACCTTTTTTTGCTTGTAAATATTTTTTATCTGATCGATGCTGTAAGTCAAGAGTTGTCAGAGGCGCGGTGCTTTTCGTTCCGGGCGCTGGGGCAACTCTCTCTACACCATAGAATGTTTTCTTTGTGAATTTTATGACCTATTTCCTTTGTCCGGCTTCACTAGCGTCGCCACGGGAGCAAATGGGGGCAAGTGCCCCGCCCCAAACCACCTACCAGATTCGCGCAAATTCGGTGAGAAAGTTTTCTGTGAAGGGGGCAGGGGTGGGTAAGGAATCTGACACGTTAGCCCCTTTTGCCCCCCACCAAAAATTCCTGGCAACGCACTGCAAACAGGCTATCAATTATATAATATTTTTGTTTTCTATAGAACTTGTCTTACAAGAAACCAGCTCTCTTAAACCCCTTCTTATCTCTCGTCTCGATTTTTTTTTAGACATTTGACAGAGAACAGATGTCTGAAAGCCTTTGTATAGTGTCATTTCAAATGGCTCACCATTTTTCGGGGCATTTTGAATGCTATAGAATAAAATTGAGGCAGAATATATTGACAATTCTTTATGGTTTGACTAAGATAAGCTGGGAACACAAGAAAATGTGGTTTTAATTTGCTTCATCACTCTTCTGAATTTTTCATATCTATAGCCTACTGTAGCACTAATCCTTGCATTTGTCATATGTCAAACAGGGTATCAATTATATAATATTTTTGTGGTCTATAGAACCTGTCATACAAGAAACCAGCTCTCTTAAACCCCTTCTTATCTCTCGTTCGATTTTTTAGACATTTGACAGAGAACAGATTTCTGAAAGACTTTGTATAGTGTCCTTTCAAATTGCTCACCATTTTTCGGGACATTTCGAATGCTCTAGAATAAAACTGAGGCAAAATATATTGACAATTCTAGTACGGTTTGACTCAGCTAAGCTGGGGACACACGAAAAAGTGGTTTTAATTTGTTTCATCACTCTTCTGAATTTTGCATATCTATAGCCTACTGTAGCACTAATCCTTGCATTGTCAAATGTCAAACAGGGTTTCAATTGTATAGTATTTTTGTGGTCGATAAAACTTGAGATACAAGAAACCAGCTATCTGTAGACCCTCCTTATCTCTCATTCGATTTTTGTAGACATTTGACAGAGAACAGATTTCTGAAAGACTTTGTATAGTGTCCTTTCAAATGGCTCACCATTTTGCGGGGCATTTCGAATGCTCTAGAATAAAATTGAGGCAGAATATATTGACAATTCTAGTACGGTTTGACTCAGCTAAGCTGGGGACACAAGAAAATGTGGTTCTAATTTGTTTCATCAACCTTCTGAATTTTGCATATCTATAGCCTACTGTAGCAATAATCCTTGCATTGTCCAATGTCAAACAGGCACTAGCGTCGCCATGGGGGGGACAAATGGTGGCAAGTGCTCCCCCAACCTGCCCCAGACCACCTACCAGACTCGCGCACATCCAGTGAGGAAGTTTTCTGTGAAGGGGGAGCGGTGGGTAAGGAATCTGACACACTAGCCCCTTTTGCCCCCCCCCCAACCAAAAATTTCTGGCGACGCCACTGTCGGCTTTGTCCTTCTTTGTGACCTCTGGTGTCCTCCTTTGGACATGGATGTATCTGGCAACCCGATTAGTGTCCCACTGGGCCCACTCGGTCGCACTTTTGTCTATTCAGAGTTTCAGACATATCGTCCATTGTCTGTAAACTCTGTATTTATAATATATTTATAAAATTTGGGCACTTTAAGGAAAAATTTCTCTTGAACCTGTGGCATGGTGCCTTATATTATACTAATACTAAGACAACACGTATGAATATATTATATAAGTAGATACACTAGTGGCCAGAATTGTGGAAACACTTTGAAAATTCACACATTTTTGCAGTTTGCATGCACTTTTAAATACATATCTCTCAAAATTTCACAGTTTAGTAAAATAACAGTTTTCATACAAGTATATCAAAAGCAAATATTCAAAAATAAAGTTAGTTTCAGGTGAAAATGCAACAATTTACATTCCCAATCTACAGTGCAACGTTGAATGACAATTTAACAGAAATTATAGTGAACGACAATGTGTCTTGTCAGTAACGAGTCGGATAGCCTTTAGCCTCAATTACTGCTTGGCATCTTCGCTGCATTGACTCCACCAGTTTTTGAACATCCTCCTTTGTTATTATATGGTGCCAGCAACTGATTGAGTGCTTGAGTGCCTCAATGAGTGCTTGCTTGTTGCTAGGATGTTTACTTGAGACCAAACGCTTCAATCTTGACCACAGATTTTCAATTGGGTTTAAGTCAGGGCTATTTCCAGGCCAGGAAAGCACTGAAATCTTTTTGGTTTGGAACCATTTCATGCATTTCTTGGCTGTGTGGCAAGGAGCTCCATCAGTGGTGTAGCGTGACTTTTGGGGATCCGGGGGGCATCTTTGCCATGGGGGCCCCAGAATTTCGAGCTGACGAGCAAAAAAAAACGTCATCACCTCCTATTTCATCCTGACGAGCAAAAAAAAAAAAGGTCAGCACATCATTTCTAGGGTTAGGGTTAAGAAGTTAGGGTTAACCCTAACCTAACCCTAGCTTAGACCCCTCTTCGAGGGCCCCCAGCCGGGGCCTGGGGGGCTGTCAACAAAGTGCCCCCCGCCCCCCCACGTTACACCACTGAGCTCCATCTTGTTGAAAAATAAAATCCTTACCTTCATCGGCCAAATCACGAATTGATGCAGCCAACTTTGGTTCCAGTACCTCTGCAATGTATTTATCAGCATTAATGATCCCATTAATAACCTGCATTCGTCCAATGCCATACCAGGACATACAGCCCCATATCATAACACTCTGTGGGTGCTTCATAGTAGCTGTAGTGCATTCTGGAATGCAATCTTCACCTGGCCTTCTACAAACATATCAAATACCATCACTGCCAAAAATTGAAATGTGTGTTTCATCGCTCCAAATAACTCTTTTCCAGTCTTCCAGAGTCCACTTTATATGCTCTTTGGCCCAAGCAACTCTTTTCTTTCTTTGCTGACAGTTCAAAAATGGTTTCTTTCTTGGTATTCGGGCTCGTAAACCAGCTTCGACAAGTCTGCGTCTAACGGTACGATCGGACACTGAAAATCCTCCCATTGACAACACTTTGTTAATGTCCTTGGCAGAAGATTTTCTATTCTTCAAAGCAAGATTGGCAATTCTTCTATCTGTCTTTGGTGTTGTTACCTTCTTTCTTCCTCTGCCAATTTCAGTTTCAATACTTTTAGAGGTTTTAAAGCGTTTACACAGCTTATAAACTCCTGAAGCAGTGACACCTTGACCCATTTTGACAGCAATTTGCCTAAAACTGTAGCCTTCATTTCTCAGTGTAATTGCTGTAGTTCTCTTCTTTGGTGACCAGTCAAATCTTGTGCTTGATGGCGCCATAATTCTATCAAAAAAATTAGTATACACATCATTTTAGATTTTCGAAGCATCATTTTCGTATTTATTTAAGTTAAATATCTAAATTTAATCTTAAAATTCTTTAATCTTTAAAATTTAATTTTAAAATCCTCATGTTTTTCTTTCTAAACTAAAATCATTTCTCTTTATAAAATCATTTCATCCATAGCTATAGCATCCTGCCCACTCGCCCTTTTGATTAAATGACCCGGTGTCGTATAAATTTAGTTCCGGTATAAAATAAGTACCGGATCAAATTCTGATTGGTTCCTTTGTATTTGTCAATTACTTATAAGCTCCACCTATACCCATAGCAACCATTACTGTAAAATACGTTCCGCCCGCAAGTGTTTCGTATTAATGTGCAAAGCTTCAAGTAAAAAGGTTTATTGTTGAAAATGAATAAAAAGGAGAAAAATGAGACCGATAGGATATGCTATCAGTCGTAAATTTATATCCTGCTTCTCGTGTAAATATATAGTTTCTATGTATGCGGGATAGGATATCAGTCGTAATTTTTTATCATAATCAGTCGTAAATTTATATCCTGTTCCTCGTTTAAATAACTAGTCCCTATGTATACGGGTCGTAAATTTATGACCTATCGGTTAGAATACCGATAGTCCTTATAGTACCGATAGGTCTATATTTTATAAGAGGAACTAAAATTATACGTTTTATACGTTACGTTAAATTATACGTATACGCATAATTTTGGTTCCCGTAGCAACAGCTAGCTCCGCCCCGGAACCGCATTTATGGCGGAACAAAATTTATACGACACCGGCATGAACGACCCACCACCTTTGGCTATAGCTACTTCATTTGAGATTAAGCGCGTAGGAATAAGGAGCTACTTTGGTGCATCTTTTGAAAGCGCTTTAGAAATTAACGAGATTTTACTTACTTACTTACTTAAAAATAATCAGGGAGCAAAAATCAATCTTAAACACACATAACAAGTAGCAAATATTGTGACTAACAACAACGCAGATTGATAAAATGCATCATTTAGTTTTTAAAATATGAATAATCACAAGCACAAAATAGCAAATTTCCTCACCTTTGAGGCCTGGTTTGCTATTTCTTGATATTTTCTGCTAAATTCCGCTAAATTCATTAAAATTTCCGCTAACATTTATGCCCAAGGTGTTACTAATGCTGGGGTTCTACTCAGACTGATTGTACCATGGAGTTATTATTAGAGGAGACGGCATTACGTCATTTGGCTGAAGCCAACTATTTGGGAAATTCCCAAACGGCAGCCACATTGGGAGACCCAAAAAATCATCAGCTGAGTCATGGGGAATAGCTGTGGGAATGTTTGACCAATGTTCTAAGAACTTTTTATTTGTATGTATTGAAAATTGAGATTCAGATCAGTGGAGGTTCCAGGATTTGGCAAGTTGGAGGGGGGTGTTGGGGTGGCAACTTCTAATCAGGGGGTCCTACCGCTTGTTGTTAGGTATGTAGTATTAAGTATAGGGTTCCAACAGGGTGGCCACTGGGGGCCAGGCACTCAATAGGGGGCACGGACCCACCCTGGGCCCAGTGGCGGCTCCAGGATTTGGCAAATGGGGGGCCGTTGGGGTGGCAACTTCTAATCATGGGGGCCTACCGTTTGTTGTTAGGTATGTAATATTAAGTATAGGGTCCCAACAGGGGGCCACTGGGAGGCCAGGCACTCAATAGGGGCACGCCCTCCGAGGCCCCTCTGTGGAGCCGCCACTGACTAAGATGCTATTGTTCGACATTTGTGTTTGAAAAATAGCAAGTGGACAGTACATTGGATGACATCAATCGTGTTTTCAATAAGGCATGGGGGCTGTCCATTAATTATGTCAACAATTTTTGGGCAATTTTCGACCCCTCCCAGGGATATTTTTACACCCTCCTAACACCCCTCAACACCACCCCATTTTAGGTCGACACCCCCAAAAATTTGGTAATGTGACAATGCAAAATGGATACTAATTAGCTCTGAACACCCCTCCTCTCAATGGAAGACGACCCCCTACCCCAAACTTTTATTGTCGGATGACCTTTTTTGTCGGCCTTTTTCCGGGAAGAGACTTAAAAATTTCGACTCCCTCCCCCCGATTTTCCTGACACCCCCCAATTCAAATCCTAGAAATAGCACTGCCCTTCCCCTTTGTCATCAACTGTCAACTTTCAGTTACCCCCACCCAATAATTATGTCAAACCCTTCACCCCACCTCCACCCCCACCCCCCCCTCCCCCCCCCATCCCCACCCTTCACCCCAAGATGAATGACAGGTCCCAATAACAAAGTTATTTTTATAAAAAAAAAAAAAAAAGAATGATATAACTCTGACTTAATACTTCTGTATTCGTCCGATTCAACCACAATGGCCGCTAACAATGGAGGTGCTATTTTTAGCCTACGCGCTACTGGCTTCATGCAGCCTAGTTAGAAATGACGTAATGCCGTCTCCTCTAATAATAACTCCATGGATTGTACGCACGTTTTCACGCGACCTCGGTTGTACAAAGCGTGCACCGTTTCGCCATTCTCATAAATGTTCCCTTCATGCAGAAATGAGGCCACGCCTACATACGTTGATATAGCGCACCTATAAAAAATGGCAGACGAGGAATTAGTTTTTTTCTTCCAAATGACGATGATGTCTGTACTAACATTAGTGTACGCGTTAAACAATAGAAATTGGACGAAAAGAAGAGTCTGTATGGGTAAGACCATGGATACGGTGCAGGGAGGTGCACGGTGCGTACCATAGCCTTCTTAGGGAACTTACAGCGACAGACCCCGTGGCTTTTAAAAATTTTGTGCGCATGGATTTGCCTACTTTCGAGGATTTACTGTCCTATATTGAACATGATATATCAAAACAGGACACCGGATTGCGTCGCAGTATACCACCAAGAGAACGACTTTGTATAGCTCTGCGATTTTTGGCAACAGGTAATTTCTGAACGGATCAACCATTATCATTTCCAGACCTACAGTATATGGGACCATACTGGACCATTAATAATAAGCAATTAAACTCTGCGTAAAAATAATAAGCCAAGATTTACATCTCCATGAGCTTAGTTCTGTATCACCTCACTTAGCAGAGTTATATCTAACTCGGCTTTAAGATTTGCCATATTTTCCAAAAGTGAATAACTTGGCCCGGATATTCACTATTTTGCCGCCGTTGTGGCTCTGTCGCGCCTGATTGGTTGGTGAATCCGAATGCACTTTGTGGAAAGAACGCCACATACAGTAGTTTCGAAGTCTGGTGAAACAGTGCGAGACTGTGCGACGAGTGCGCACATTTCGATCCCCCCACAATCTCCGCGCGTCCGATGTATTTGAGTCAAGCCTCAACCATTAGCCTACGGCTTATGTGTCACGCGGCCAATCCGATCGCGTGAAAACGTGCGTACAATCAGTCTGAGTCGAGCATAAGGAGATTGCATAGAATAGTTAATAGCTAGAATAACAAAATTAAATGAGTAAGTAAGGATAACACCAAAAGTCACTAAAATATAAGTGTTTCCACAATTCTGGCCACTAGTGTATGTATTCTGGCAATGTACAAGCAATGGTTGAGTCTTTATCTATCGACGTACGGACAACGAGTGTCTGCCTTCAGCTATACTACAGTTCAGCGTCCTAGTTAGTGTTCGTCTATTGGATGGTAGGCGGGGCTTGTCTACTTAGAATGCCATCACGTGACATCTTCTCTTCTTACTTTTTTAAAGCTACAAGTCTAACAGAGTGAAAACCTAGATTCTAAAAAGTCCACAGAAAACTGCAAGCCTACAATGTCAGTGCTTTCTATATTTAAAGTTCGCTTGGAGTTTTCTATCGCAAAAGTCTCTATAGAGCTTTATGGTTATTCTGCTTCTAGTCAGTTATAAAGGGGTCTGCTCAGTTAATTAGTGCCTTCGGGCGGTGGGTGCCGATGGCGATCGTCGGCTTCCAACAGTTCAGACTGGACACAGATATTTCTTCGGCTGACTCGATCTGTCTCAGTCTGTCTCAGTCTCTGTCTTTTTCTTTTCCATCGCGTATGCTTCTGCTTGAATTTGATCCGCTTGAATGTCGGTCTCTCTGTCTGCTTGGTTCTTCTTGACGCATCGGTTGGGAGGGATTGAGGAGACGTTGTTCTCTCGAAATCGTTTCGAGTCGGGCCAGTCGGCTTCAACTTGCCTGGGTAAACGCCTTTGAAAATGAACTTCCACACGGCGGAGGGGTCGACAAAGGTCATGTCGGCCACGTCTTTCATTTCTGGCAGCGGTGGGAGAGGGGAGGCAACTTCCACTCTCAATTCGGCAGATGTCGTGAAAAGTCGAATACTTTCAAATGGGACCATCTCGATCGAAGACGGAAAGTGCGTGGGAGAGTCGGTCTCCGATATCAGCTCGTTCATAGAGTGGTCGATCGTTCGGAATGTAGAGGCGGTCATCTGAATAGAGTCCATCTGTGACTCGATTTCTTCGACAGTAGAGGGCAGTGCAGCTCGCATTTCAGTGTTCGCAAAATCGCCTGTTTTCTCATTTATTTCTTCATCGTCCGCTGCTTCTTCTCCTTCTGCTGTTTCTGCTGCTTCAATCAGTTCGGAGGTGGGGGGTGAATCCACCAACGGCTTGGCTAGGCTCCGATCATCAACTGTCGGCTGGAGCGGGGAGGGCGGAATTCGCATCGTCCCTTCCGTGTCTTCCTTTCTCACGACCTCAGGGTCAACGGCCCTGGTCTGTGAGATGACAGTAATTGGATTCATCAGTGAGCAGGAATGCAAGTCTGCTTCAAAATCACTAGTCCAGCGGCTTTCTCTACGCTGAATAGGGATCGCAATGAATATTTCAAATTCATCCTCGTCGTCATCCTCATCTCCATCGTCAAAATTATTCGCAATTTCATCTTCACAATCATTCGCCAAATCGTCTGCAGCCTCAAAATCGTTAGCAATATCATCAGTAGCTTCATTTTTATCGAATAGTGCTCTCTCATTTCCACAGAATGAATCGCAAAATTTATATCAGAATTACTTGCTTCAGAGTCGTCTGTTTCCTCGTCTGTTTCATCAAACATAAATTCGCTTCCGACATTCGTCGTTGTTTCCTTGTTGAGCATCGATCTCAAGCAATCTTCATTCTCAAATTTAATGTCATTTTTGAATAATTCCACAACTGCCGTGAAAATCTCATCTTCCTCGCCATCATCGTCTGCATTTGCATCTTCAAATAATCTCTTATTTCCACAGAATAAATTACAAAAATCTTCAGAATTGTCTGCTTCAGAATTTAATTTCTCAGTGTAAATTCTCTCGGTTGATGCTTTCTCATGGCAAACAACATTATAATATGATTCGTGTCATTAGCGTCGCCACGGGGGGGCAAATGGGGGCAGCTGCCCTTCTCCCCCCCAACCTGCCCCAGACCACCTACCAGATTCGCGCAAATCCGGTGAGAAAGTTTTCTGTGGAGGGGGGTTGAGGGGTGGATAAGGAATCTGACACGCTAGCCCCTTTCCCCCCAACCAAAAATTCCTGGCGACGCCACTGATTCGTGTGACGTCGACATACCTCGTAGTCGGAAATTCTTCTTCGCTGAATGGTTCAAGCGCACCTTCAGGTCGTTGTCTTCGCTGTCGTTCTGCAAACAGTGTCGGTCACTTCGCGCTCGCCTTCGTGGCGGAAATTCTCGTGGCGCCTCCATCTCTTCCAGATGACTCCGGCGCTGCTTCGACTCGCTGTCGTCGTGACAGTGGTCATCATCATGGCTGCTTTCCGTGCGCGTTCTCGGCGGGAATTCATGGGGCAGCTCCTCCATCTTTTCGCTGGCGTCATCAACGCAGTGACGTTCGAAAGCTTCTAGCAGAGCGCTCGGGCTCTGACGCTGGGCATCTGTCAGGTTCATCTCCATGTAGAAACAGAAAGCGTCTGTTCCCAGGAAACACAGCAGAATCGCCGCCTGTCGAGCCTCGTCTTCACGGTCGATTCCTGCCGCTTTCGAATACTCCAACCATTTTTGTGCGAAATGCTTCCATTCGCTCGCTAGATCGGTCGCATCCAGGTTCAGTGCCTCTGGAATTTGAATGTTCGACGCAAAAGACATTTCGACGCCGTACAGTGTTCGAAGCTGTTACGATCGAAATTCTTAATCTACTTAATCTACTTAACTAACTTCTGACACCATGTGGCGTGGTGCCTTATACGAAGGCACTATAATTAACTGAGCAGACATTTAGATCTGACTAGAAACAGAATAGCCATAAAGCCCTATAGAGACTTTTGCATTAGAAAACTCCAAGCGAACTTTAAATATAGAAAGCACTGACATTGTAGGCTTGCAGTTTTCTGTGGACATTTTAGAATCTAGGTTTTCACTTTGTTAGACTTTTAGCTTTAAAAAAGTAAGAAGATAAGATGTCACGTGATGGCATTCTAAGTAGACAAGCTCCGCCTCCCATCCAATAGACGAACACTAACTAGGACGCTGAACTGTAGTATAGCTGAAGGCAGACACTCGTTGTCCGTACGTCGATAGATAAAGACTCAACCATTGCTTGTACATTGCTAGAATACATATCTACTTATATAATATATTCAGACGTGTTGTCTTAGTATTAGTATAATACAAGGCACCACGCCACAGAACCGTATGGCATTTTCAAGTTCTGTTTATTGCCAGGCATAGCTTACATGATTGGCTATAAAACGGAATGCAAACTTTACCTTCAGCATAGCCAGAAATTTTAGAATACTAAAAATTAAAAAAACTTAGAAAGTGCCCAATTTAGGAACTCCGATTCTTATTTGATTAGGGCATGAGGTGCCCAATTTATGATACGCATGCATTGCAATCTACGATTTAGCTTTCATGAGTAAGAACAAACCAATGTTACGATACTCTGTTCGACTTCTAAACTACTTTCAAAATAGACCAATCTAAATGTTCGTGAAAAATGTAAGTTCATTTCAGACTTAGGACTAGGGCCTACTTGCAATTGTCGCACGTGTAAATTTTTGCGCCCTATGTGATCACACTAGCCACAAGGCCAGTGTTCACACTGTCGGCATTTAAACCAGAGGACATTTAAATCACAGTATGGAATTTCACAGTACATGCACGGTGTTTTGTCAACTTGTTCCTCGAGTTGTGCTGCCATCGACTGCAGTTTTTTCTGTTTCTTAGTGATACTGGTCACATCGTCTGTTTTGGGTTTCGAAAACAATATCTTTGCTGTTGTAGGTTTTGTGATTCTTACCTCTGCTTTTGTTGCTTCCTTGCCTTTGCCTCCGAAGCTTGCTGCAGTACGGCCTTGACAGGTGTTCGTGCTATGACATGTAGCATGGCAGGCTCTGCGCTTCACAGTCGACTTTCGGGCCACCTTGGGTATTGGTATCAATTCTCTAAAACTGGGTGAAGTGGTTGCTTCATTTTCCAGCGATGTCTGGACCTCGATGACCTGCAATTTCTTCATTGCTGAACAGAGGTGATGTCTGGACATCGACGACTGCTGCCATTTCTTCATTACTGTTACGTGTCCCTAGCTCTATTCCTTAGCTGTAGGCCTAAGAGTGGACTAGTACCTCGGCACACGTTATACTAACTAGTTAATTTTAACTGGGATACTGTGTTAAAGAGATAATATTATAGCAATACAGCTGTTGGCCTGTTTGTAGCAGTTACCGCCCAAGTGTTTTTTATTTCTTGGTTAACACTTAGTCTTATGCTGTTTGTATATAGTCTTATTTTGTAACAGTTTTATATGGCGTGCCTTACATTGATCATAATTATGCCATATTAAGTGCTACAACTTGTTTGGCCCGCCAAGGGTCTAAACATTTTTGTGCGGCCCGCAATAGCATGATGGTTGGACAACGCCATGGGCGTAAAACACGGGGGACGGCGGGGGACGGTCCCCCGAATAATTAGTTGGCGAGGAACAGAGTATCAATTATCCCCCAATGTTTTGGGCTATGTGGTAAAAAATTCTATCCTACCCCATATGTTGATGCCAGAATTACGCCAAATCCACATTCTCTCATTTTGGATGACATTTTTTGCTTGTCAGGGTATATGGAGAGGGGAAAATTAATATAAAAATATTAGGATGACCTTCTTTTTGGCTTGTCAAGACGTATTTCATGGACGATTTTAAGTCCCCACCATAATATGCAATATCTCCCATAATGGAGGAGGATTTTTATATTTCTGGGGGGTTAACTTTTAAAGTTATTCTATCCCTCCAATGTTGACGCCAGGTTTACGCCCTGATCGAGTGTGCATACATGCAAAATAGTCCTAGACCAGACAATGCATGGGCTACTTGGTTATTATTGTATTTCATGGGCGATTTAAAGTCCCCACCATACTATGCAATATCCCCCCAAAAGGGGGGCATTTATATTTCTGGGGGTCAACTTTTTAAAAATTATTCTCCCTCCAATGTTGACGCCAGGTTTACGCCCTGGACAACGCTGACCTAAATACCGTACAGTCCGGTCAAATACCGGATACCTGGCAACCCTATCTTCCAATAAACTGAGCATTTTCAGATCTAGGCTTAAAACTAGAGGTGGGTCGATTAATCGAAATCGTAATCGAAATCGCGATTTTTGGAAAAACCGTAATCGAAATCGAGACGATTATTAAATAAATCGAAATAATCGATAATCGTCGAAAAAATAATCGAAATCGCGATTATTTTTCGATTATTCCCGTATATTATATTATACAATATTTCCGATTCAAAGAAAGATCAATTTACCGTTGATTATCAGATTTTCATTGAAAATGGATTCAACAGCGTCTAAAGACAGGTACCATCTTTCTGGGTTTGACAGCAGCTTTCGATACGGTGTGCCATGTGGGTTTAATGTACAAACTCTCGCTCAACTTAGCACCCTGGTTCAGTGGCGGCTCTAGGATTTGGCAAGTGGGGAGCCGTTGGGGTGGCAACTTGCCAACTTCTAATCGTGGGGGCCAGCCATTTGTTGTTTAATGTATGTAACATTAAGTATAGGGTCCCAACTGGGAGGCCACTGGGGGGCCAGGCACTCAATAGGGGGCACGGGCCTCCCTGGCCCCCCGGTGGAGCCGCCACTGCCCTGGTTCTGTCAACTTGTGGAATTGCTCATCTCTGAGACGGTTCTGAGTTCACTTGGGAGAAGATGTCAGCTCCTGGAGACGTCAGCGAAACGGTCTAACACAGTGTTCAGTTCTAGCACCTATGTTATTCAATTTGTAGGCTTATAGGTCTACAAACGACTTAACCTGATACCATCAGTAGGAAGTTTGGATACGCTGACGATATCGGTCTTGCCACCCAGGCTCGATCCTTTAAGGAGATTGAAGACCAGGGTTATTTCTAGGATTGTGAATTGGGATGGGGTGTCGGGAAAATCTGGGGGGTGTTTATTTCTAGGATTGTAGGATTGTGAATTTGGGGGTGTCGGCAAAATCTGAGGGTGTCGAAATTTGGAGGTCTCTACCGAAAAAGGCTGACAAGCAACAAAACGTTATAGAGACTCACACAAAGTCTGACACGCAAAAAAGTCATCCGAGGATAAAAGTTGTGGGGTGTAATTTCTTCATTTGGGGGCAGGCCCCTTCAGAAGCTGAAGGAGGCCCAGACCAGTTGGAATTTCGAGGCCTCTCCTAGCCTTCCCAACAATTAAAATTTTGACAAGCGAAAAAAGGTAATCACCAATTTTGAGGACCGCAGAGTACCTTCCTAGCTTTCCCAAAATCCCAAAATTGCCAACAAGCAAAAAAGGTCATCACCAAATTTTGAGGCCCCTTCTAGCTAGTAGTAGCTATCTAGCTTTCTTGCTCTTCCAGAATTCTAGACAAGGAAACAAAGGGAGGCCCCAAATGACGGAGGCCCGGGCCGAATGGCCCTCCTGGCCCCCCTCTGAATGGGCCTGTTTGGGGGTGTTCAGGGCTAATCAATATGCATTCTGTATGCATACCATTGTCACATTACCAAATTTTAGGGGGTGTCGACCTCAAATTGAGGGGGTGTTAGGGGTGTAGAAATATCCCTGTTGAAGACCAACTGAACATCGATACACAGAGGATTGCCGAATACTGTAAAATATGGCGGGAAAAACAGTTTCTAAAGGTACTGTGAAATAATCGAAATCGAAATCGCGATTATATAAAAAACCGTAATCGTAATCGAAATCGTAATCGTGAAAAATAATCCAAAATAATCGTAATCGTAATCGGAAAAAATTATCGTAATCGACCCAGCTCTACTTAAAACACATCTCTTCCAATTAACATTTCCTCCATAGCCTGTCTTGCTGTTTCCCTCTGACTGATCTCTGGAATGACCTAGTCTTTTGCAGATGGATTTGAAGTACCATCGAGTATACCTCGAGTATTAGAAATGATGCTATAGAAGTGCATTATTATTATTATTATTATTATTATTATTATTATTATTATTATTATTATTATTATTATTATTATTATTATTATTATTATTATTATCATCATCATCATCATCATTATTATTATTATTATTATTATTATTATTATTATTATTATTATTATTATTATCATTATCATTATCATTATCATCATTATTATTATATTAATTCTATTTAAATTAATTATTGGATTAGGCCATAGTGCATGCACTATGGAATAGGCCTAAACTTATATTGAGTCTTTGGTTTGAAAAGAAGGCCTTGATCTCTGTCCTCAATACTTCACGTCTTCAGATATGCACAACGTGACTTCCTGCAACTGTATGGTAATAACTAATAAGGATCTGTCTTTTAGTCGTCATTGCTATCAAACGCTTAGGAAGAGGTACTTGGGTCATTCGCAGATAGTTTCTGCATTAAACCTTCGCTTTAAACAAAACCATTGAGTGTCTCTTTTCGGAATATTCACACCTACATCTGTCAACACAGTCAAGGACTGATTTCGCGAGTTTAGATGACGATTGAGCGAGACTTTCTGGTGCACTGTTGTTAAAGGGCTAGAGTATGCTTAAAGTTCTGGCCAATGAATTCGCTTTTATCGACACTCTATCATTTTGTCAGATGAACAAGTAGCTTAATTAGTTTATCTGAGTCTCTGAGTCCTCGGAGTTTAAATATATGCTGCGCAGTACATTGTTCTTAGACCTACTTGGCTTTGGGCGACGGATTTATACTAGAACACCGAATTTGAGCAGCGTCGAGTACGGTATGGTACTTGGATGGGTCAATGTCCACGGTCGATTCGTAGTGACGTCGGCCAACCCAGCCATATATCATTATTATTATTATTATTATTATTATTATTATTATTATTATTATTATTATCATCACCATCATCGTCGTCGTCATCGTTATTTTCAGTATCATGATGTTATTATATTAGACTATAAATTTATGATGCGCCATAATGCGTAGCGTCAAGAGCAAAGGCACATTACAGAATCAAGCTATGCAAAAATTAATAAAAGCATATACAGAAAAATTAAAATAGGATTCAATTTAAGGCAGAAAAGATAGGCTCGATGATTTTTGTGACCAATGTGTCTAGATTTTGGTAATTGTGGGTGGTCGATACCCGCATGTAAACAAGAAGTAATCCGAAAGTAGTCCCATTTGTACTGAAAGAAGTTCCAATGACGACTGCTGAATAGAGATCTTGAGAGGCGTGTTATGCTAACCGACTTCGTATAGCACCAATATTTCATGATATAAGGTCACGAGAATTTAAGAAGATGTTTATTTTTTCACAGTTTGGCAAACAGAAAATAACATTGTAAGCAAACATACTTTAGTTTAAATTTAAAGTGAAATTTTGATATATATTGAGTCCGTTCTAATGGGATTCTATTAAAAAACTATAATTTTATAGTAAAACAAATGATTTGTGACTATGGCTAAAAATAATTTTTCAACCAGGGTGGAGTGCAGCTAATGTACATACGCATAGGGAAGGGGTCCAAAAATTGTACGGAGCAAGTGGCATACTGTTTTTGTCATTTTTTGCGCTAAAGGACTCTCATACTGTTGCTGGGGGCATAATATACACTCCGTTCAGTGCAACCGGCTACAGCAACTGGAAAAAGCGTTGGAGAAAGGTTGCGGTTTCAGAAAACACAACAACAGCAAAAGTCATGCGCATGCTGAAATAGCTTATCGTTCGTTCATTAATTCTAAATCTGTCGACATGCAGTTGTCAGAAGAAAAGGATCGGGCAGTAAGCTGACGAAGAATTGTTCTGTAATGCTCTGCAGGCCTGGCCGGTAGATAGCAACCAGAAGAAACGGAGTAAAGCCGCCACCAATTCTATAGCCCAAATGTTTGAATGTGGTCAGGTCTGACTTGGTATGAATCTTGGCGGTATGTATTCCTGGCTTTGAGACAAATGCAGTGCCGCTGTGGTTGGCGAAGTGTGCATTGTCTAGCCATGTTTCACGTGGTATGGCATGTGCTGCCTCCACATTATAGCCCATGACTAGGGAAGATCATTCACGTATCTTGAACAAAGAAAATAACCAATGGATGGGTACTTAAGTAGGCATGCAAAAGACGATTTTTGCAGCCCATCAAATAATAGAATGATCAAATTTTCAATTTATAAAATTGCACCTTTGGTTTCGCTGTTGGATGAGCACACTGTTGCAAAATTGTCATTGATAAAATATTTGACGTTAGACAATTGATGTTTGAGCGGTTACGTTATCATTTAACAGTTAATAGATTTTTCAGTTTGCGACCTGCCACATGACTAAATCTCAACTTTAAAAAATATGCTCTTGCTGATGTCATTTTGGGGACTGTTTAGAACTAGTAAATTTAATTTATAAATAAAGCTGACAATAGCGCTTTGAGAGGCTGTACTCTAACCATGGAAAATTCACATGCCATTCAGGTCGGAAATATCGACCGTCTGCATTTCTTTGAAAACCTTTCTTAGGTTGCATCGGACCATTCTTGACGTAATGTTGCATTTCATCTCAGTTTCTCTGAGTCTGATTCCATGTTTGCACAGCTGGATCAACATCATTAAACTGAATTACCAAATTAATTATAAAATTTGTCTTTTAGTTTTTAAAACCATATTATATGATGAACCCTATTATCTTAAGATGCGACTTATCCCTCGACCTACCTTAAGATGCGACTTATCCCTCGACCTACTACTCAATCTACTAGGTATTCGGCAGGACTTTCATTTGTTGTTCCTTATTCTTGCACAGTCATTGGCACTAGTTGTTTCTCAGTGTGCGGCCCTAAGCTTTGGAATTCATTACCAATATCACTTTGTATAACTAACAGGTGGATACCAAACGACATGGACGAGGCTAAGGGAGACAACCCTGAAAGAAAATTCGACAGTAGGCAATGGCAAACCACTGTTGTAAGTTGCCAAGAAAAACCATGGACAAGTACACTGAGAATTTAGAGAAGAGCGTAAAGGAGACCTCGAGGAAAAATCCAAGAGGCCTCTCGCCTGGTAGGGAGAGACATGCAAAGCAGATGTCACCCGACCACAATCCAGCGACTGCTTACAAGACAAAAGCTAACAACGGAGGGAGATGGAGGCAGAAGTTTAGAATAGGAACTTGGAACGTCAATACACTGTACCAAGCAGGGAAACTATGCAACGTTATAAAAGAGACAAAAAGATTAAAAGTAAACATCATGGGAATATCGGAGGCAAGATGGACGGGAAACGGGAAAATAGTTTCGGACAAAATGACAATAATATATTCTGGGGAGCAAACAAAACATATAGGAGGAGTGGCAGTCATACTCGATGAAGAAGCAACAAAAAGTTTCAAAGAATACTGGCCAGTATCATCAAGGGTTTTACTGGTTAAGCTGCAAACAAAACCGGTGAATACAAACATCATACAGGTCTATGCGCCAACACAAGATCACCCAGAAGAGGAAATAGACCTATTCTATGAACAACTGGAAAAGGCAAAAGAAATATGCAAATCACAGGAGGTTACAATAATAATGGGAGACTTAAACGCAAAAGTCGGCAAAAAAAAAGGGAAAACAACAGGCCCTCACGGTTTAGGAACAAGAAACTAAACAGGGGAAAGATGGGTAGAGTGGTGTGAGGGAAATGAAATGGTAATAACTAATACATGGTTCTGCAACCACCCAAGAAGGACGTGGACATGGAAAAGTCCGGGAGACAAGAGCAGGAACCAGATAGATTATATAACTATCAATCAGAGATACAGAAATTCGGTCACGCAGTCAAAAAGCTACCCAGGGGCAGATTGCGACAGCGACCATGTACCAGTCGTGGCAAACATGAAAGTAAAACTGAAGGAGATGAAGAAAAGGTCAGGACAAGAAAGGTATGACTGGAAAGAACTGGGGAAGATTGAACAAAACGCAGAAGAATACAAACAACAAATAACAAATAGATTCAAAGAGATGGACCAGACAGAAGAGGTAAACACAAAATGGAAAATTTACAAAGAGGCACTAATCAACACAACAGAAAGTCTAGTACCAAAGACCAAAACAAAAGCCAAACAACAGTGGATGACTCAAGAAATCCTGGACTTAATGGAAGAAAGAAGGAAGGTGAAAACAACAGACAAAGAGAAATATCAACTGCTTAATAATTTAATAAGGAAAGAATGCAAAGCAACAAAAGAAATGTGGTTAAACAAGCAATGCGACTGGATGGAGAAAAACAAACACAAAGAGAACATTCACGATAAAATAAGAGAGTTGGCAGGAAAGAAAAACAGAGGAACGGGCAGCAACTGCATAAAAAACAAAGAGGGAAAGATGCTGACAGAGGAAGAAGAAATCAGAGGAAGATGGGAAGAATACATAAAAGAACTCTACGAAGATGAGGTGAGGAAAGAATACTATTACCGATAATAAAAAATGAAACAGAAGGCCCCAAGATTATACAAGATGAAGTAAGAGCCGCGTTAAAAGACATGAAAAAGAATATGGCGGCGGGAAAGGACAAGATAGTAAGTGAAATGATACTTGCGGCGGGGAAGAAGGACTGAAAAGAACTACAGAAATGATAAATACAATTTATGAAACGGCTACAATACCTGAAAACCTTGGAAAATCAATAATAATACCAATACCAAAGAAACAAAATGCAACTGAGTGCAAAGCATTCCGAACCATCAGCCTAATAAGCCATTTTGAAAAGTTATTACTAAAAATACTGCTCAAAAGGACAAAGAATAAAATCAGACACAAAGCATCAGAATAGCAATATGGCTTTAAGGAAAATTGTGGGTGCAGAAACGCAATATACATTCTAAGAAGAATCAGTGAGAGATGCATAGGAATGCAGAAGGATGTATATATCTGTTTCATAGGCTACGAAAAAGCTTTTGATAACATCATGCACAAAGAGCTATTCGACTGTCTGGACAAAGCGGGATTAGATGGAAAGGACATGAAAATATTCTCGGAAATTTATGGGAAACAGACAGCAACAATCAGAATAAAAGGGAAAGAGGGAAACTGGATCAAAATACAGAAAGGAGCAAGGCAAGGTTGCGGTTTATCACCCGAATTCTTCAACGCTTATGGAGAGGAAATCATGGAAAAATCATGGAAAAATCATAATTGGAGGGCAGAACATGGTGGAGCCGGCGTACACACAAAAGCTACAGGAATTAGTGATTAAGGACTCTAAAAAAATAAAATAAATACAAAGAAAACATACTGCATGGTGATCTCCAAACAAAAAGATACACCAAGATGCCAACTATACATAAATGGACAACTAATAGAGCAAGTAAATGACTTCAAATATTTAGGAAGTTGGATATCCTGCAATGGGAAATGTGAAAAGGATATAACAACAAGGATTGCCATGGCAAAATCAGCATTTGTGGAATTAAAACACATCTTAACAAATAAGAGAATATCAATGGAAACAAGGATAAGGGTCTTGGAAACTTATGTATTGTCGGTATTGCTATACGGCACAGAAACGTGGTCAATTTCCATACAGATGAAGAAAAAATTAGAGGCAGTGGAAATGTGGTTTTTAAGGAGAATGATGAAGGTTTCTTGGACAGAGAAAACATCAAACGAGGAAATTTTGGAAAAGGCAAACTCAAGAAGGAAATTGTTAAAGACTATAAAGAAAAGACAACTAGAATTCTTTGGACACATAATGAGAAAAAAGGCCTGGAAAACTTAGTCACAACAGGTAAAGTGATGGGGAAAAGAGCAAGAGGGAGACAAAGATTGACGTTCATCGAAAACCTGCTATGCGACGTGAAAGACAAAATATCAGAAGTAGAACTGCTACAAGCGACATACGACAGAGAGGAGTGGAAGTCCATGGTCGCCAACGTTGTAAAACAAGGCACCTAAAGAAGAAGAAGAAGATAACTAACAATTTATCATCTTTCAGATTTGGTCTTAAAACATACCTGTTTGACTTGGCTTATCCCCCTTAGTTTGCTCCCCCGCTGTTCTGACTGATCTTCCAGATTGACCTGACTCTAATTCTATTTGGATTTGGTGCACCATCGGCTGATGCACTGGGCATTATGATTGTGGTGCCATAGAAGTTTATTGATTGATTGATTGATATCTCAGCATTTGCCATCAAAATCCTGAGTATTTTTCATTGCCATATCATCCGGAATGTTAAATAAAATAAAGGGAGAATACATACCCATGTCTGCACCTTTCTTGATTTTAAGCCAATCCAATGTTGTTCCTTCAGCTTTAATTTTTGCATGTTGCTTCCTATAAAGTTGCTTCTTAAGATGTGAAAGTGTATTGAAAATCTCATTTCTAATATTTTATTATATGTTATTTAATATATATATATATATATATATATATATATATATATGTATATATATATATACATATAAAATCGTGCATTTGACAGAAGCAAAGGCCTTCTTTGAAATCAGCAGAACATATGAATACTAGTTTCTGATATTCTCTTGCTCTCTGTAACATTATTCTGAAGTTCGATATTGGATCTCTTGTTCCTCTCCTCTTATATAATTATTTCTGTTGTTGTTATTAATATTATTAACCCTTTCGCTAAAATGCAGATTTAGTGCTGTGTGCATAACGTAACGTATGCCTATGTAACATAAGCAATGAGGCGGTTTGGTAAATATATACGGCCTGCTGTATGCAGATGCAGCACTGCTATTTATTTACGGAATGCAATGCAATTTCTATTTTGGAACAGATGACCTGTTTGTACATTTATTTATTATTTATTTATCCAAGACGACTTCTATAGTGCCGTAACAGAGTGAAGGCCCAAATCAAAGGCACTTTGACATCATTAGCATGTCAATGACGAACGTAGGATGACAATCTTGAAAGTCCGTTTCGGTGGAATGAAGGAATTCGACCTCCAACGAAAACGGTGGTTAATCCTATAGAAAGAGGTCTTTCACAACAGAAACGTTCACAGACATGCCAACGAAGCACGGAAGGAGATGTTGAAATTCGCAGAGATGTTGTAAGGAACTCTCCGCATGGCAAGATTAGGCGGTGAATTCCTGAGGTGCGGTCGTTCTATGAGTATAATCCATCGCCGAACTTGGCGGATCCGACCCGAGATGGAAAATTCCGGCGAAGATTAGGGCAGCAATCGTTCGATCTAGTCTGAAAGACAGCATCGTAGCATTTTCAAGCATGTATCTAATCTATAGTGCTACCGGCCATGTCGATGTAATGGCAGCCTGTAAATGATGGCAGTCCAGACACTCGAAGGCAAATGACCAAAAACCGTCCAGAACTGCCCGGAGAAAGTGCAGATGACCACCCGAAACAACGAGAAGGTCACTGTCCGCACTTTAGGCACTAAAAGTAAGTGCCAAATGCTGGCAAATCGCCAAGAACGGCGATTCTTAGAGGCACATGCATACATGTGCTAGGCAGCCGGAAGGCGCCAAAACCGGATATATAGGATAGAATAGATTTATATAGCGCCAGCAGAGGCAGAGGTCAGAAGAGGTGGCTATTTTCTAGCATTAGTTGGAGAATAGGCCACTTTTAGCTGTAATACAATACATGAAACTCAATTGCTGTATTTATTGGTATGAACTGTACTGCTTCAATATATTCTATATATTGCAAACTAAAACATTCACGATTCATACGAAAAGTTCACCATGGTTATGGTTCATATGAATGTCATTCGTAGGTAGTAAAGCACATAGGTTTTCTAAAAAATAGTAAAGTTTCGACAACAATAGATTATAAAAAGCAGCTGAGTGCAAGCAAAACAAAATGATTAGCTTATTTACATAAATCGTCTTTGGTATGATATTTCTTGAAACAGCTATCAACGCAAAGACCACTAGAACATGGCACAATGCTTTTTCCGCTCTATCACAAGTATGATGTCATTCTTCTGGTTCCCTGCCATAAATAGCATGTAAAAAATCGCCTGCTCTGCCATCTAGCAGGCAACAGTGTAACTTTCAATTCCCTTACGCGGCACAGTTTTTTTGCTATGTCACTTTGTCCCTTTGCCTATGAACCCTTCAAAAACAGAGTTTTTACTTCTCGGTTGATCATTTAATCTAAGTCAGTCTGTCCGCAACGCAAATATTTGATAAGAACATGTCGTTTAACGAATAAATAAGGTCAGCAGAGCTGCTCACATGCAAATCAGAGATATTCTTTTTGTGCCCAAATCCGCTCTGATTCCTCAAACGCCCTTGTCAGATAGACTTGATTATTGCAATTCTTTACAATGGTTCCCAGATCTAACATAAAAGCTAAAGCATTCAAAATTCTATTGCTGCCATTACAAAAACTCGTATCATATTAAACCTGTTCTTCAAAAGTTACACTGGCTGCCGGTAGAACAGAGAATTCTATTCAAAACTGGTCTCCTGGTTTTAAAACACTGCAGTCTGGCCAACCTCAATATTTAAAATCTATGTTGAATCACCCAAACCATCGAACAAGGTATGCTGATTCATTGTTAAATGACCTAGAACCAACACTGAAATTGGTAAATGAGCTTTTTCTATTTCTGGGCCTAAAATCTGGAACTCCCCTCCGGCTGTCAGATCTTCCAATTCATTAAGCATCTTCCGATCCAGACTTCAAGACACATCTCTTTCAATTGGCGTTTCCTCCATAGTCCGTCTCCCTCTCTCCCTCTGACTGATCTCTGGAATGACCTGGATCTTTTAGGTTGATTTTGAAGTACCATCGATTGATACCTTTTTGGTGCTATAGAATTGCATAATTATTAAATTGTCAGGAACCATACGCTAATGATAAATGACTAGTGGCTCTCATCGTCCCTGCTGCCAGAATGGTAAACTGACTATAAAAAAACTTAAACTGACAATTTTTTTGTGCGCCATATTATTAAGAGCACATCAGTCTGACTATAAAAATAACTATTTTCATATATAAATAAAAATGAAGGAAATACACTAAGGCAGAAAATACAATCTAAGACAGAAAAATATAATTTTCAGAACATCTAGGAGATTATGAATTGTTCTGCTGTCTATGAATCGGTATTTCAATTGTATTCTTTCAAAATTATTTGTCATATAATTTGGCAGTTATGTGATAGTTTTAAATGCTAGTGAAATGAAAATTCCTGTTTCTACTGCCATCATGAGAATTTCCAATGGGACCTTTGACAGGCTTTTCATTTGAGTGACCTAATCATTATGGAGATAGGCTCATGTCTTTTTCAAAAGCAAGGGGATTGTCATCTTGCTAAAGACTTAAATTCTAAATGTCAAAAGTCCTAAATTTTCTACTAAACTATGATTTATTGTTTATTTAGTTTTACCAAGATCATATAAACTACATTCAGGATGGTTGATTCTGCAAACAGCTTGTTTGGACCACTTGACATTCTTGTACTCACAGGACTTGCTTCAGTTGTGATATATTATTTCATGTTTCGCAAAAAGAAAGAAATTCCATCGTTTAAAAAGCTAACCGTGGGGTAATTGCTATTTGTCTAATTTAGTTGTCTTCTGCTTACGATTATAAGCAAAACTGATGTAATGTAATATAGCATTTATATAGTGCCTCTTATATTTCTACTCAGAGGCACTCCTGTCATTGGAGTCGCTTGATAAAGTAGTGACAATAGCTTTCGCATTGAATTCTAAGGAGAGTCGTTTCAGTTGAGTGAAACCACCTGAAACCAGATTGAGTAGATGGGATAAGGTTTTCGGTGTTGAAGTAGTGTAGCATTTGTGATAAGATAAGCCCGCATGTCCGACATGTTAAAACCACGATTAATGCTTGATTAAAAATATTAATCTTGTCATTAACGTGATTTTAAAATTAATGCATTTACATCTCTAATTTAAATCTATTCTAATTAGGGATATCGGTTTAATGCAATTACGCGAGCCTGGCCCGAGCACCTGGGATGGAGCTCACCCCGCCCGTAACCCGAGCCAGTCCGACCCAAGAAAACAAAAACTAGTTTCATTAAAGTATATTCTGCTAACACAATATTAAGAACAATTATTGACAATTTATATAGCACCCGCCCCAAAGTCAAAGGCCTGTACATATTTAACATTCATAAGTCGCAAATAGATGTGTCTTCAAGTTCTTCGCGAATTGATCGTAAGAATTCGACGAGGTTACAATGTCCGGAGCATTCCACAGCCGCAAACAAAAAAACTAGTTTCATTAAAGTATATTCTGCAGAAGTGTGGAAAGGTATTCAGGACACAATAACGACGACAGCATACACCGCTTGTATGTAATCCTCTCTGGTAGCCAGTGTAGTTCGTTTTTCAGTAGCGGAGTGACAATATATCAGCCTGACCGACGCATTCATCACCCTCTGATGATATTCATCCTTAGACTCCAAATCAAATGATTTTCATTAATTATATTTAAAATAATAATTTTCTTAACTGTTCCCTAGTGTTATGAAACTGGAATTCCTGCGACTCGTGAATGCGCATCTCTGTTTAGTGGAATGGTAGTAACACTGATATGTTATGCGAATATTGCATCATTTTAATTTAAACATGTTATATAAACAATCAAAACGCTCTTCTTTTGCACCATCAGTTCATTTGTTAGTTACTAGTCAGTAGTAATTACTAAGCTACTGTCTGATTAAGTCATTTGCTAATATGGAAAAGACAAAGTAAACTGAAATAATTTCAACTTTATATTCTGGAGCTAGTTATGCACATTATTATCACATTGACAATGCCAGTGGTGCTGCAAGTTGCAAAATGTGTCTCTCCAAGTTTGACCAGCCATCAGAAAGCTGGCACACGCAGTTTGAAGCGGCATCTTGAAGATAAACATCCTAAAGTGGCCTCTGCCGGGAATGCAATAGCAACAGTGGCTCCGGCGCAACAAACTCTTGTATCTTCTGAATTTGTTTCTCGACCTGTTAAAAGACGCATCGAGATACCCATATTGAAGAAATGTATTCTAACACTAGCTTGCAGTCATCATATCCTCCCTCTCCAGTTTTTTGAGGATTCTGTTGTTTTGCAAGGATTTGGTCTTCCTTGTATCAGTTGGCAAGATGTTTGTAGTGAGCTCCGCCAGATGGCCGTGGATATTAAAAACGATTTGATGGAATCACTTTGCGGTAAATGGGCAACACTTATTCTCGATGGTTGGAAAAATCCGGTGACACAACGCCAGCATCTGACAGTGTTGTTGTTCTTCTAATGAGCCATCTCATCTCAACCAGTATTTTTTCGCAGTTTCTTGCTATCCATACATCTGCTTGAAGTGCTCACCGATTTGGATGCATATGGTATCATAGTTGTATCTGTTGTTAAAGATAATTCCAGGTGCATACTTGCTGCTATGGAACTGGTCTTCCAGCAACGACCAACTGTGTTGGCTCTTCAGTGTACCGCACATGTGATGAATTTAATTATTAATGATGCCATCAGATATGTTGAATTTCTCAAAGTGAGTTTTGAAATTCTTTTGGATTACATCAAGATAAAGATTATAAAGCACTACTGTGAAACAAGATGGAACAGTGTTTATGACCACTTTGTTGGCCTTACGAGCCCTTGATGAAGCTGCCAGCGCTGACTTTCTTACTCGCATTGACAATGTGATAGTGGCTCTGTCTCCTTTCATTACTGTGCTCAATATTTCACAAAAGGATGGCTGTGACTGGTCCACTTTGTACAAGGAGTTCTGCAAGGAAGTGGATAAGACTTCTGAGTGCGGTCGTGACAGCTTAGCAGAGAAATGATGTGATTTCTTGATGAATCCAATAGTTTGCCTCGATTTGTTTGTGAATGAGAAATTATCTCTAACTGAGGCTTGTGAAAGAAGACTCATGAAATGGCTGGAGGCACTGGGAACAGGGATATTTTTACACCTCCCCCCCCAATCTGAGACCGACACCCCCAAAAACCCCTCAGTCTGAGAGCCGGATGATCTTTTTTGCTTGTCGGACTTTTTCGGCAGGGCACCCCAGAATATACCAACACCCCCAAATTGATATTCCTAAAATAACCCTGACTGGGAATCTGTGAGTTCAGTCAGTATATCTGCGACTGTGAGTTTCACAGCGTCCCTAACACTCCGAGGAGATTGAGACTATTCCTTGACCACTAAGTGAAGTCAATCGCCATCAGTGAAGCATCTGTTGAGAGGTGCTTTAACAGCCACAAGTTGATACACACGCCAATGAGATCCAGCATTTCTGATGAGCTGGTTGATGACATCTTCATATGTTACAATCATTCTCATAAATACGACTGCTTCTCAGCGCCAACCAACAATGAATAACTAGTTGAAATTGTTATTTTTAAAAATCTTGACGATGTCGATGACTAGATGAAATGATTTATTACTGTCAACCATGACCTGCTAATTTGTTTCTACAAAACTTTGTTAACAGAAAGAATGGCTTCTTTGCAATTTGTATTACAACAAATTAGGGCTGTTGTGCGATGAAAAATTTTAATCGAAATTAATGGCACGATTAAAATATTTAATCGTAATTAATCGCTGTTTAATCACATAATTTATAATTTGCAAATATCTTCTCTTAATTAAAAAATGCAATTTTTTAAAATGTTTTCTTTACACTTTGTACCTGTTAGTCATGTAATGTATGAATTTGGCAAACCAGACATTTCTTTTTCTTCATAATCTGTAGTTTAATAAATTGTATTTGAATGAACTGGTCAACAGGTCAACAATCGCGAGTCTAATAATTTCAATAGCAAACGAATAAGTCATAGTTCAATCAAATGAACCTTATAAGGCTAATATTAAATTAATATATGCTGATGTCTTTGCCAAATCAATCTCAGAATAAAATGTAAAAACTATAAGAAGCTGTACAAACTTTAAAAACTTAAAGTTAAAAGTTTTAACTGCTTTGGTTTTTCAACCAGTGAGAAAGACACACGAGCTTATTCACATTGTTTGGTTCAAGCGATGCTCTTTTCTTGTTCACAACATGACCTGATAATGAAAACAAACGTTCGCAAGGGACTGTAGTTGCTGGAGATGCCAGGTGTTTTCAGGTCTGTATGGAGAGTGATGGATATCTTTGTTCATGCTCACTCCACCATAGAAGAGGGCTCATATCCATGTCGACCTGCTGTTCAAGGTGATAACGATGTATTTCACTTTTAAACATATCTTTTGGCTTTTGAGCCATAGGTTCATCTTCAGAATCAGACGAGAACTCACGTAGCCGCTTCTTTTTTCTGTCTGGAGACTGTGAAACAACCTCATCCAGCTCAACAGAGATTGTAGCAGCAGTTTGCAGTATTTACACACAACCGCCTTGCTAGACTTCAAGATACATTTTCCATCGAGAATGGTCTTGAGACTCTGGACCGATTTCGAATTCATTTCTATGAAAAAAATAATAATTATGCACTTCAATAGCACCATTTCTAATACTCAAGGGTTCAAACGATGATACTTCAAATCCATCCGCAAAAGACCAGGTCTCATAACAGAGATCAATCAGAGAGAAACAGCAAGACAGACCATGGAGGAAATGCTAATTGGAAGAGGTGTGTTTTAAGCCTAGATCTGAAAATGCTCAGTTTATTCGAAGATCTAACAACCAGAGGGAGAGAGTTCCAGATAAATAGAAAAAGCTCTCTTACCAATTTCAGTGTTTGTTCTATGCAAACTAGATGACCGCAACCTGGCCGTTGCCGGCCCGGTTGTTTGGAACAGTCTGCCAGCAACATTGCGCTCCTCTGATTCACTGTTCTCTTTTAGAAAACAACTGAAGACATTCTTGTTTGTTTGATCTGGTTCGCAACTGACAATAGCGCATTTGCTGCTTTGCGAATATTTGCGCTATAGAAATGTTCGTATAATAATAATAATAATAATAATAATAGATAAGCAAATTTATAAATTCTAGATATACGATTTGTACCAATCGAAGAAACGTTAATTACTAACGAATTTCAATTTCTCTCTAACGCGCTTGGAACTCGCTTCCTGCTCACATCCAGGAGTCTCCATCACTCGACATATTCAAGAAACGCCTCAAGTCCTGGCTATTCAGAACTAGTTACTGTATTTAGTTATTTAGTTATGTAATGTGTTTGCGCAGTCTGTCGACTAGTCACCACATTAATCTTGACTTTACTTACTTACTTACTTACTTAACACGTGCAATCGATTTTAAGTTTTTACAAATTGACCGGAAGCGGAAATTGTCTGTCAGCTAAGCCACTGAACTAATAATATTTAAGCATAATTATGCTTTCGCTGGTGTTCTTGTTGCGCCATTTTTCCAATTTCTTTACGTTTAAGAAATTAATCGGCGGTAGCTTGTGCTAAAATAAAAAATCAGCGCTAAAAATTGAATCACCGATACCTTGCGTTAAAATAATTAATCGGCGTTAAAAATTTTAATCGCGTTAAAATTTTTTGCGTTAATCGCATGCGTTAATGGCGATTAATCAACAGCCCTACAACAAATCAATAATCGCTTAATTGTGCTTATACAACTTTTGATTGTATAATCAAAATTTAAGAACAATTTTTATTACAGTTAAATGTTTAATTACAATTTTATTACAGCTGAGTTGTAGCTATTTGTGTAATTGTCAATGATACATTAATATTTTTGTTGCTGTTAGGAAAAGGAAGGAAAAAGGGCAAGACTAAAGAAATATAAACTTGAATTTATTATGTTAACTCTCGACTTGAATTTAGGCTTGGGTAAGAGTTAACACACTGAGGAAAGGTGTGTCAGCTTGCCTCTATTTATACCTTTTAGTACATGGGTAATAAATATGTCATGCGGAGGTTTTTGAGCGAGAGTTGCTAAGGATGAATATTTTTGATTACTTGGGTATCAACCCATGCTCCTGACAGTTACATAGCTATTGTTTAATTGTTAATAAAACATTGATATTTTGTTAGCCTCTATGTCTATGTTCATTACGAGACTAGGAGCGCTACTTGTGTAAAAAATTAGAACTACTAATTTATTAACACTAGAACGGCAGAGTGCATCAATTGACGCAAATGGTGACATCAGTGTCTCATTACCATGTAATTACTTTCAAGAAAAATCTGAAAAAATTTGACTTTTATTTATTTCAAATGTTACATGAAAAACTGCAAACAGAATCTCTCTAGCCTTATAAATGTTCACTACACAGCATCCTCTACCTAGAACGGCGGAGTGCATCAATTGACTCATCGCGTCAATTGACTCATCGTCAAATTGCAGTAGCCCTACTAAACACAGTCAGTCGGCCTTATCCTTCCATGTTGTGCATCTTTAGGCGAAGAGTTTGGGACACTTGGGATGCTTGCAAGTTATGACAGTTCTGTTTCTGATATAAGTTGCCTTTACCTGATAGCAGTGGCGGATCCAGGATTTGGCAATTGGGGGCGTTGGGGTGAAGACTTCTAGGCATGAAGGCCAACTAGGTATTTGTTGCTGGGTATGTAGTAGTAAGTATAGGATCTGAACAGGGGGACCAATAGGGGCAGGCATTCAATAAGGGGGCGCGGCCTCCGGGCCTCCTATGTGGAGCCACCACTGTCTGATAGTTCACTCTTCCAAGATATGATTTCACACATAGGCAGTATTTTCTGTTCACTTCAGCAAGGATCCAAACCTTGATTTGGAATTTGTCAGGCTTGTTTGGCATTGGCCTAAGGCCTTGCTTTGGTGGGAAACAGTTGTTCATTCACTGTAAGTCAGGCATGTAGCTTATAGGCCTATGCCTTCTAGCTGTTGCAAAGCAAACCTCCAAAATCCCAGTGTCTTTCTTTACTCTCTCTCTCTTCTCGTGTTGATGGCATGTCAAACGTCCTAACAAGAGACACTAACCAGAGGCGGCTACATAAGGGGTCCGTGGCCCTGCTGACTCCTGGTCTCCAGTTGCCCCATACTTTAGTGCACTCATTCTAAGCAACTAGAGTAGTCCAGGTGTATGAAAAATGGTTGGCCCACCTAGAAATAGTTGGTCCACAATGCTTAGAAGTTTCTCCTCCCCAACTACTCCACTTGCCAAATCCTGGAGATGTCACTTTTCTTACCTGTAAACCAGAGGTTCTCAACCTTTTTGTCCCAGCGTACTCCCACGATAGTTTTGGAATATGACGCGTACCCCAACCCCCAAAGTACATTTGCAAATGATGACTATAAAGTTATTTTATTATTATCTGATAATTTATAGAGCCCTATAACAAGGCATAAGCCTAAATCAAGAGTGCTTTACAATAATGAGTTAGCAATCATACGACGTTCTAAACAAGTGTGTCTTAAGATTCTTCTTGAACCGTTCAATAGATTTCGAATTAGTGACAAAGTCCGGGAGGAAATTCCACAGAGGTGGGTTCTCTCTGGTGACCGATCTTTCACCTAGAATCGTTGTTTGCGAAGGTGGTGGGATAATTAGGGAGACCTTGTTACTGGAGCGAAGCTGACGGCTACTGGCAGGCGTAGTGTGTCTTTGAATCAGTGTAGCCAGATAATCAGGACAGGTTTGATCATTTATAGCTCAGAACGTTATCAGACATCTCTTGTATATTATGCGTTCAGGAACTCGTAACCAGTGCAATTTATCTCAAGTAAGGAGTGATATGATCGCACCATCTCGCACCAAAATTCAGTCTCACAGATGTATTCACAATTGACTGTAGACATCGCAGTCGATTTTCTGGTAGTCCATAAAGGACGCTATTACAATAATCGATTCTTGTCAGAATTATTGTAAGCACCAGTAGGATCACTACGTCTGTCGGCAGATAGCGTCTAATCTGTTTGATTTTCCGAGGGTGAAAATAGCATACTCTTGCTACATTATGCACATGGCTCTCCAGGGTAAGTTTCTGATCCAGGAGGACTCCAAGTAGCCGCAATTGAGTTGTCGGTGCTACCATCGCTCCTGCAATGGAGAGTGGGGTTTGGCTTATTAGATGAGTCTTTCTGAGTTGACTGCATTCACTCAGGGGCATCATTTGGCAGCGGGCATGCCTCCAAGGAAATGAAGAAATAATGTGCAAATATATTAATTAAATAAATAAATGTGAAATGTGCAAAAAATTGCCAAAATTGGCCAAAATATTATCCCAGTCCCCAAGAAAAGTGTGAATGACACTACTGCATTCACTCGAGTTCGAAAACCAGAATAACAGCCAAACACGACTCTGTATATGTGTGTGTGAGCAGACTGATTGTACGAATGTGGGGGATGACAGTCAGTGTAAATGCGCACACATGCGTGTAAATTGTACATGACAAAGTTTCACAATCTAACAAAAAATTTAACATATGCCAATCCCGGGGCAGCGTACCCCCTGAAAAACCTCTGACATACCCTCGGGGTTACGCTTACCCCAGGTTGAGAACTGCTGCTGTAAACGTTATGCTCACTAGCAGTAAAAATGTGTGCTAGTGATGTTTTCTAGATATTGAATTCTGTACAGCATGTTCTAGAGCCACAGCGGAATAGCAAAGGCATCAAGGACTGTGGGTCCAAAGCAGCGGCGTAGCGACGGAGGGGTATATCGGTATATATACCTCCACAAATCAATCTACCTTAAAGTTTTTTATGTTTTGCTCACATGTGGGACATTAATATATGTTTTGATTTTGAAATAGCAATGACTAGTTAAGAATTATATCCCCCCCATCAAATTCCTGGCTACGCCGCTGGCATAAAGTCCAATTTCTGAAAATATGCATGGCTAAAAAAGTGCATGAATAGGAAATTTAGGCACATAAATGGGAAATATTCTCATTTCCTCTGCATATTTAAAACCTCCTCTTAGTCTTGCATATTTCCTGAAAAATTGCCGCATTAAACTGGTGGCCCTACATATAATTAATATGCTAATAATATGCTAGTAATTAATTTGTGCTGTTGCCATTCCATGAATGCAGACAGCAGTGACAATGAATATCTTTTGAATTTTGTGATAGTTTCTTATCTTTTTTGCCTTTTAGCCCAACTCTTCCAGAACGAAGTATGAGTCAAGATGGGACATTTATAACAAGAATGAAGAATGGAGTGAGTAACTAGGTCGTCTGATGCTACTACACTTTACATACCCTGTAGCAAGACCACTACTGGAAAATGTGCTCTTTCTGTTGCTGGACCCAGACTTTGGAATTCTCTGCTGGCACAGTTTCGCCAAACTGAATGTCTTACTACCTTCAGATCTAGACTTAAACACATTTATTCCTGACTGCATATCTGCCTTAGCCTGGAATCTAGAAGTACGGACTGACCTCTGGATTACAACCTCGAATCATCGCGGACAAGCTCACGATTATGATTATTTACTGAAGCGACCATTGACTTTTGCTGATGTACTGCTACAATGGTGCTAAAGAAGTCTACTGCTGCTGCTGCTGCTGCTGCTGCTGCTACTACTGCTACTACTACTACTACTACTACTACTACTACTACTACTACTACTACTACTATTAATGATAATAATCATCATAATAATCATAATAATCATAATAATAATAATAATAATGACTTGTGTCTTATGTCATTTTACATTTTAGTTGTAAGCTGCTGTTTTTTTGTTTACTTAGTCAATATGATGACTTCATATGTAAATATTGCTATTTATTCTGGTTTATTTAAAGCACACTTCTTTGACTTTCATTATGTCATGGTGCCTTAGTAGTAGTCTTGCTAATAATAGAACTCACCTTGAGGTGATTGCAACTGCAGGGCATAAGCGAACAATAGGGACCTGACCTATGTTTCCTGTACGCTGTGTGGCTGGGCATCCGCTCAGCTGTCAGGCAGTTGGTGCACAGCAGTTTAAGTGACTACAGCAGTTTAAAATCTGTGAACTAGAAAATTAGCTGCAGTTGACTAAGCACTTACAAGATTTGAATGCCAGCAGCTGATAAGTCAGGCACAACAAACATGTCCTCAATGTACTGGGGTCATCTACTGGGCATCTGTGCATGCCGGTGCCAGCAGGTGTCAAGTTTCAGACCATGGTACAGCAACCTCTTAGCAATTTCCCTGATGACAGCTACTGCCCAATACACTGCTGACCAGTCAGAGCATCTGGATTCCATATCAGGGTTTCTAGCCGATCTATAAGTTACCCATTTAGCTGAGCGACTTTACGTTGGTAACTTGTTGTGTAGCGTAAATTTAGAGTTTTCTCTTTGAGTTACTGAGTCTATTGACCATGTCTAAAAGAAAATTGTCTGCGGTAAGCAGAACAGAAAAAAAAATTTGTGACACGTAATAAAAGTAACAACGACAACGAATATGTGAGTGGAAAGCACTGGGATGCATGGAAGCTGGTCTTTGATCAAGTGAGGAGCTGGTTCAAATCCTGATGGACAATGTTCTTGTCGCCATCAATATGAATGCGTCGATGCTGTCTGTTCTAAAAATACACAACCATGTTGGCAAGTACGTTTCGCTACCTGACAGCTGGCGAAGTAAGAACTATGCATTCGAGTTTGTTGCGGCGATCAATGAAGTTGTGGTCGACGAAATATTTGCCGAACTTCATGCGTCATCGTTCCACACACTCATTGTGGATGAATGTACTGATATCGCAGTACATAAAATGCTGATACTGTACTTCAATGTCGATGAGCAAATTTGTTGTTTTATAAAACTGTTCGGTGGAATTGTTCAACTTACTGCATGCGATGCTCTGGCTCTCGAAGAAGCAATTACCGTATATATTTGTGATAAAGTCGAGAAATTTAAGGCCAATTCACAGGTTATATATCCTGACCTCGACTTATACTCGAGGCACTAACTGTTGGGTAAAGTTTCCATACATAGCATGTCAAAAATAATTAATTTAGCTAACTGCGTAATTATTTTCAACAAACGCTACAGCATCTAAATAAAAGTTCACATCAGCGCTTTTAAGATTGGTAATTTATAGGCGCCACATAAATATTAATTAAATATTGGTGCTACATAAATATAAAAAATTCAAGATTACCAGCAATTAAGATTTTTATATTGTCAAGAATGAGCGAATAGCAGGTTTAAAATTTTCTTAATCGTCAGGAATCTCTCTGGGAATGTGAAAATCGTTCAGTTTCTCAATAGTTCAAAGCTAAAACGCAGTTTTTCAATCAAAACAATGGCGCCGCTGCCGCCACATGCCCACTTCGTGTCCGCCATTGTTCCGACTCTCACTATCACCTCAAGAGGGTTGGCCGCGATGACGTCACTTCGACTTATTCCCGGGTCAATGACTTTAGACACCTTCAAATATCCAAAATCTAGGGGTCGACTTATACTCGGATCGACTTTATCTCGAGTATATACGGTAGATTGTTTTACAGTGATCACCAAATTGACTTGAAGTGTCTAGTTATGATAATGTTGGATGGGGCATCTGTTATGTTAGGCCATCGAAATGGATTAGCCGCGCTACTGAAGACTACTGGAGAAAAATATAATCGCAACAGAAAATATATGGCTTAGAAGAATACTGAGAATTGGATACAAAGAAAATATAGCAGATGAAGAAGTTAGAGAGAGAACACTGCAAACAAGCATCATTGAAGTAATCAGAAAGAGAAGAATTAAATGGGCCGGACACATGCTCAGAATGGAGGAAATAAGAAACTCAAACGAATTTTCATCAACAAGCCAGAGGGGAAAAGATCTAAAGAAAGATCAAAAAGATGATGGGTCGATGGATTGGGCAGAGGATCTGAAGATGGCAGGACTGAATCTCAATAGAAAAACTTCCCTAACCTCCATGAAATTTATCATAATTTTTGTACAAATCTTGTGAGTGGTTTAGATTCTAATTTGAGGCACAGCCCCATGTGCTACTTCATGGCTATGCAAATGAAATCAGATATTGTTGTTGTGTAGGGTCGAAATATTGTAATTTTCTATGGATCTCAGACTGGAACAGCAGAGGATTTTTCAGGTCGTTTAGCAAAGGAATCAAACCGATATGGAATGAAGGCAATTGTTGCTGATCCTGAAGAATGTGAAATGGTAATGAATGTTGCTTTTGGCTATCCCAGATAAAAATGTGGTGCTATAAAGATTCTGTAATTTGTGTATTCTTTGCTATACTTAATTGCTGTTGCACGAATGTTAAAAAAGTTTAAGGTAGAATCTTGTATTTATGGTGTTTCTTATGTATTCTCATTTCTTCTGCTATTGATATCATTTATTGTATTTATACCATTTAGACTAGGCTTTTATTCCAGTCATTGGGCATAAATTCCTGTGCTTGAGGCTCCTGAGTTATAATTTTGCAATTATCAATAATTATGCCAGATCTACCTACTTACTGCCAATGCCTAGTGACACATTAGTGGCAAAGGATGGAGTTGTACTGTAGACTGCATCATCACTATACAAAACTGGATGTTTCAAAACAGGCCGATGCTAAATCCTGGCAAAACCAAATTTATCTGATTTGCTGCCCCCAGGAGTCTTTACCTGATTATCTGGTATCCATTCTAGTTTGCTGGAGAGGCGATTGAGCCAGTTGACAGTATACATCTCATAGCCCTGTTAAATTCCTCACTCTCATAGGCAGGCCATATTGTGGAATTTAAAATTTTTTTAGTTTAGTGTAGGGGTCTTCAAAGTTTTTTAGCCGGGGCCACATTGCTTACCTCTGAAGTCTCGACAGGCCACAAGCACGATAAACTAATTTTAGTAAAATACGGTGAATGAATAACTGTCAATAAAAAAATGTGGTCAACAATGTCCTTGTGCTTGACTCTGTTATCCAACTACTGGGCTTCAATCTTCCTCGTCTCACCTGGTCTAGCTTGCTAGGACAATAGCACTATATAAATCAGCCTGTACCTAGCTATCTGGAAGCATTACGGTATACAAAAAAAGTACCGGTACTGAAAGAGAGAGGATGATGATCTCAGTGTCGACCGTCTGAGTTTGTCACTGGCTGGTGTTAGGAGTTGTGCCAGGTACTCTGGACTGGCTTGGATGGTGATGATGCAGTGGATTATTTGGCATCTCTTAAAGATAATTTGCTTCCGGACTCAGAGCCAATGGGGCCTGTCTCTCAGAAGAGGTGTTATGCTCGCCTGGCAATCCTGGCAATAGATTAGCCTAGCAACAAAAGTTCAAGGTGATCTGGATTTTAGATATTAAGTAGTCAGGAACACCATATGTGAGACTGTCACAGTAGTTGGCAGTGGAGACCGCTGTGGTAAGGACACACTGTAGGGGGCTGCTCATCAATTTCACTTTTTAAAAGTAATCAAAAGGTAGGAAATTTCATGGAACACTACTTATTACAATGGAAAAAAGCATGACAAAAAGGTCATCACCACCACATTTTGACACTCGGTGAACAAAAAAGGGAAAAATGGTTATCACCGCAAAAAATAATAACCTTGTTATTGGGACCTGTCACTGATTTGGGGGGGGGGTCAAAAGTTTTTGACGTAATTATGGCGGGGGGTAAGTGAAAGTTGACAGTTGTTGACAAGGGGGGAGGGGGTCAAAAATTGCCCAAAAATTGTTGACATAATTAATGGACAGCCCCTAGGATGGCAGCGGTGGACAGTGTTTTTCTTACTTCCCGGACCATGCGGAGCTTGTCCATGCAGCTCTTTGTTAGGCCTATGAATACAGAGGTTTGAAGAAAATGGCCAGGCATGTGGGCAATGGGAGAGTGCAGGCTTTTTGATTCAAATTTTACAGGATATATATTTTTTGCAGGCTGTAGGTGGGTGCAGACTATCCATGAGTGCAGGCAATGTGCACGAATATATGGTAGGTGTAAGGGTGTCACATTGACTAGTACTTTGATTTTGTATAATGTAAGTGACCTATCCGATAACGTAGAAGTGCATGCATTTTTGTACAAGCCATTGTTCGTCGTCGACGTCTCGGTCTCTTTGGGCACGTCGCGAGACTCCCACCAGCAGTGCCTGCCTCGGCTGCACTTAAATTAGCAACTCGACTTCGAGACAGAGACATTAGGATTTCAGGATGGAATCATGCACGAGGCAGACCACCAATCACTTGGCTTCACCAAATTTATTTATTTATTTATTTATTGAAAGTTAAGATTTTTGTGGTAAATCGTCCTAGAAGGACTACTCGAACACATTACATTGTACATGAATAATAGGCCTATAGGTCAGGATCTACCAGAATAGCTGATCTCGAACAGCCAAGTCTTCAGTCGCTTCTTAAATATGTCAAGAGAAGTTGATGTTTGGACAGAAATGGGAAGACGATTCCAGGCTTTCGCTGCAGTAACCGGGAAGGCACGGTCGCCGGCAGTGTGGCAAGGCGTGTGTGCGCGCGGCTGAGGAGTGCTTCAGTGAAGCCAGATCGCAGGACGCTTTCTACTGTCTGTGTCAGCCGATCTCTGGAGTTCGCACCGGAGATAGGAGGGACCGATGTCGTGCAGGCACCGATAGACGAGGGTTGCCAACTTATCGTTATTCGCTCGGGGACTGAGAGCCAGTGTAGGTCTATCAACAGTGGCGTGATGTGGTCATACTTCCTTGATCGATGGATCAGGCGTGCAGCTGCATGAAGTGCGCTCTGGAGTCTGTCGAGGAGGTATTTCGGGAGCCCTGCTAAGGTGGCATTGCCATAGTCAAGTTTAGTGATTACTAAGGCACTGATCAAAGTCTTCAGGGCAGTGAGAGAGACACATTTTCGTATGCTGCGAATTAACGCAGTGCTGCAAAGCAGCTGGCGGCGGTGCGTGTCGCGTGTTGCCTGCGTCGTGGCGGTATTATCGATATAGATGCGAGATTTCTGACATAGGGGCTTGGATGGATATCGTGACCATTGATCCGGACGAAGTGGATTGGAGCAGGTGCTGCTGTCTTCGGTTGCCATCCATAAGATTTCTGTCTTCGCAGTATTGAGCTGGAGACGATTTGAGCCTAGCCATTCTGTCATTTCTGTGACACAGTTCGTAATTAAGTGATTGGAGTTGTTGGGTTAGAGCTGAGTGACAACTCCCATATACTTGGGTATCATCTGCATATAGGTGTGCCTGCAGATCATGCTTGTGAGCTATGTCGAGTAGATCGACCAGGTATAATGCAAAGAGGATGGGTCCGAGGACTGAACCTTGAGGGACCCCATTTGTGACTGGGTAATTCTCCGATGTTGAGTTGGCACAACGTACAGAGTAAGTGCGCTGGTTAAGGTATGATGAGAACCATGCAAGTGCGGTGCCACCAACTCCGTAAGTTATTTCCAGCCTCTTCAGCAGAGTGTCGTGGTCGACAGTATCGAACGCTGAAGTCAGGTCTAGTAGTATCAGTGCCGCTACCTTTCCAGTGTCGAGTTCACGTAGGATATCTGCAATTACCTTCAGGACCGCTGTCTCGGTCGAGTGTGAGGCGCGGTAGGCCGACTGCAGACTTGGAAGCAGCTTGTGAGTCGTCAGATATTGGTTGAGCTGACTTGCTACAAGGCGCTCCAGTAGCTTAGAAAGAACCGATAGGTTGGAGATCGGTCGATATGATCGGTCGATATGATTTGACATCTGAGGGGTCAGAGTTAGATTTCTTGATCCGAGGAACAACATAAGCGGTCTTAAAGATAGTAGGCACTGTCCCGAGGAGATTGAAGCGATTGAAGAGCTCAGTGATAAACGGAGTTAAAAATTCAGCACTCTCTTTGAGTAGACTAGTTGGTAATGGGTCCAAGGAGCAGTGTTTGTCGGGAGTGCCCGTATGCTTTGCGGCGACTTCTTCTACCGTCAGCGCTCGGAGGGTGCAGAACGAGTGGAGGGGGATTGCTGGTTTGAGCGTTGGCGGAGCATACATTTCAGTGGCAGTGCGTATTCCGCACTTTTTCCCTGATACACTCAGCGAAAGAGCTCAGCTTTAATCGAGTCGGACACTTGTATGCGTCCACGCCCAAGAAAGCGCGTCTAGAGTCCGCCATTGCTGTGCGGATTGCCCAGCTTCCACTTTTTCATTCCAGAATAATTCTTTTTTTGCCGGAGAAGTCTTCTGTATTCTTTACGTTGCGCTTCCCAGCTGCGTAACCTCCTGGACTTCAGATTGTTGCGCTCGGCGCGCATAAGGCGTTCTTTTTCCTCGCAACGCCCTTTTTGCCTCGCGACATTCATCATCGAACCAGGGGTCCGAGGGCGTCGGCGACATGTGACAGTTGTAGCTGGAGCAAGTTTGTTTAATACTGTAATGATCTCTTTATTATATAGTTCCGCCATTTCATCCACGTCCATCTCCACCCACGCCCGTTATTACAGAGTGAGGAATGCTTGAGTTCGCTGGAAGGCGTGTAAATCGAGCTTGCTCCATGCCGCGACGAGTGGTTGAAGCGTAGATCGGGCTGGGGCGTGCAAGCGCTACATCCCACAGGAGAAGGTGATGGTCGGAGAGTCCGGCGTTGACCACTGACACTGGCGAAGGAACGGTTTCTCCCACGGACGGCGATATCGAGGACCCCTCCAGCGGCATGTGTCGCATTAGTAAGTTTGAGGATGAAATTGTAGGTGTCAAAGAGTTCTTTCAGTTGTATACTTGCGGGTCTTCTGATCTGTCTAGGCGTGCGTTGAAGTCCCCACTACATAGATTGAGTCTGTAAAAAGCGAGGCCAGGTGGCTCAGAAGTTCAGACAGCTCCGCGAAGAATAGCTGAGATATTGCCGCTGATCCAGGTCTGTATATTGCCGCTATCACACATGATGACTCTGAGGTGACACGCGGCGCAGAGCGGATTCAAGATTCCACGGGGACTGTGGATTACTGGTGTCCGAAGCCTTCCAATGTGCACAGAATAGACAGTTATGGCGTACAATTGCAACGGCCGAAAGGCTATGCGCTTAAATAAAATAATAATAATAAGTGAGGCAACCATAAGAACATTAGATTAATTTCAGTTCTGGGTTAAATAGTCACTTCTGATATTGAACTTGAAAGGACTGTCGTAATTTAGACAACATCTCGTAGGTGAATAACATCGATAAGGTTTATCGTTGTGGTATTACTTATATTGAACCTGAAGGGACTGTCATATGTTAGACATAGCTTTTAGGCAAACTTGGCACAAAATAGCAAGAATAATACTAATTGCTTATAATACCAATAATTGTAAGCAGCAATAATGTCAATCATTTGTGGTATTACTGATTGTAAACCTGAAGGTTACAGTAATATGCAGAGGAAAGTCACTCCCTAATAATTATAATCAAATATTGAACATTTTTTCCACAAACATTATGCTCCATTTACAAACATTAAAGTTTACAAGTACAGTAGTACACTGTGCCAGACAGGAAAGCAAACCCAATTTATAGGCACTCATTCTTGCAGCATTATGCAACAATATCGCAGGTCTGACAAAGAGCTGCATGCATGTTCAAGCTTCACAAGGTCCAGAAGATTTGGAAAACACTCCATTGTTGCCACCCTGCATTGTCTCCTCACCACAGTGGTTTCCACTGTCAACAACTGTTACAGCCTCCTGTATGTTGGTCCTGCCTACTTAATGGCCAGAATCAAGACCGTCCTAACTGTCATTGCCAGACAGACTGATCTACCACCAGGGTCACCGATCAAGCATAATGCTCATGTTAACCGTTTTCCTATTTGCTTTCAGTATGCTCGCTGACTGAACTAGCTAGTGCCTGCAGCGTTTACCTCAAGTTGATGCATTATGGCCATTTTTAAATGAATGAATGCTGGCAGCAGAATTAAAAATTTTTACAAATGGGAAAAGGGTTCAGAGGAAATCTTCATTGGCTCTTGAGTTCTGGAAGATACCTAATCATCCATAGCATCATCACTAACCAAGCCAGTCCGGAGTACCTTGCACTACTCCTTATACCCGCCACCAACACTATTGATGGTGATAGTCAACACTAAGATCTTCCTCCTCTCTCGGCCTTGCTGTCTTGAGGTTGCTTAAATCTCCCATCTTTGGCGATCACGCCTTCTACCGAGGTGGACCACTCCTGTGGAATTTCATCCCACCCAAAATAAGGAGGATTAAGGCTCGATCCACTTTCAAAAGCAGACTAAAATGTCGTCTGTTCTGAGTGCTATATCATCACTCTGCTCTTGTGTTTGGCTATGCTATTCTACTGGCACTATATAAATAGGCCAGTATGCACACATACATACATACATCAATAATATTTACTATTTAGTAAAGACCATTTTTCATTGTTAGGAGGACTTATCGAAACTACCTGATATATCAAATTCATTGGCTATTTTTGTTCTGGCAACTTATGGGGAAGGAGATCCAACAGATAATGCACAAGAGTTTTACGATTGGCTTCAGGATGGTGGAACACAGTTGGATGGTGTCAACTATGCTGTAAGAGTTAATCAAGAAATCAGTGTGTTCATGTGCTTAAGACATTTTCCAAATAGCTATATTTTTCAAATAGCTATATTTTAATTTTATAAAATATAGTCATTCTTGAAGTGTTTAGGGGCATACTAATTTATTGCTTATATATTTATTACCATTGATTTTTGTGGGCAGTATAATGGCCTAAATTAGTATAAAAATTAATGTAGAAGAATTTAAAGCAAGATTGTTCACTTGAGCAAAGATACTAATTGTCCAGCATTGACATAATCAGGATTTTTCTCATGAAAATTTCTGCTTCTCTAGAAATCTATGTAAGCCCTATTTGGTTTGTACATACTTCTAATTGGAAGTTCTTGGGATGTTCACTTGTTATTTTAGACCCTCTTGCCCAGGGATCTCAAGTTAAAATTATCCGAGGGTCAACTAAGGACCTGTAAAGTAGCCCAACAGCTGCATCACCAGAACTTTTTATGGTGATAAAAGGTCAAGTGAAAGACCCTTGCAATTATATACATGTATTAACAAATATATCCATATAGGGGATAATATGTAATATATACTGTATTATCTTGGGTATAATACGCACGTTTGTATTATTATTATTACATGGTTGTTAACGCACATTAAGTCATTCACAAGTGAAGAATCATAAGTGTGGGGTGAGTCACATGACCTAAACAGTGTAGGGCAAACTGCAGAGTGCAGTTTTCAGTCAGCATTTAAAAACAATCAACGAAACACTTAAATCCGAAGTGACAGATTTAGGTATATTGTTCAAAACAGACGGAGCAGCGATTGTGAAGGAACGGTCGGTCAGGAAAGGCGAGTGCACTGCTTTATCAGTTTATTAGCACCACGTGATCTAAGTAGGCGAGACTGCCCCTGCAATTGAATGACGTCTGCCAAGTAGCTGGGCTTGTTGTGTTGTTATTGTCTTGAAGGTAATAAGCGCGATCTTGTACTGAATGTGATATCGTATTGGTAGCCAATGGAGACGAGCAAGGATCAGTGTAATATGTTCTGTTCGGCGCACTTTACAAACAGTCTTGGCCAGTGAGTTCTTTACCCGTTGCAACTTCTGTAAGTCTTTTCCCGAGGTGCTGTAAAATACAGAGTTGCAGTAGTCCAGTCTACTGCTGACCACGGAACAGGCTATTGAGGCGGCTGTGTCAAAATCAATGCTGTTACGGATGTGCCTTAGAGCCCGCATGTGAAAGTATGTTGGCTTGCAAATTGTGTCAACATGGGCATCAAATGACAATGTGTCGACGATGGTTACACCCAGACTGCGGATGTTGCTTTTCGTTTGAATACAATGGGTGCCTATCACAACGGATGATATCCTGCCGTCTGTGCACTGCCGCGAGCAAGTTCTGACGACAATGGCTTCCGTCTTGTCTGGATTCAGCGACAATCCATTGACATCGAGCCAGAGGTGAACAGCATGAAAACAGTTGTCCAGTGTCAACATTGCTTTGTTGTTAGTGAGCGCAGTGTATAGTTGTGTGTCATCAGCATACTGTACTATATTCACTCCAGATGAAGCAGCAATTTGTGTCACTGGCACAACATACAGTGAATAACAGCGATTCGAGTACTGAACATTGTGGGACTCCAAATTCACAGCTCTCTGTCGATGACTGTTTGCTGCCAACACGTACTGTCTGAGTGTGGCGAGTGAGGTACGATGCTATCCAGTTGAGAGACCGTCCGGAGATGCCAAACGTGTAGTGAAGCCTGCACAGCAAAGTATTAGTATCAACTGTGTTGAAGGCAGCTGACAGGTCCAGTTGCAGTAGGGCAGTTCGATGGCCAGCATCGGCTGTGCCATACAAGTCATTCAGCATTTTCAGCAATGCTGTTTCCATTGAGTGATGGCGCCGGTAGGTTGACTGGAACTTACTGAAGCTTGGCGATTGTTGGGTGTGGCGAATGAGTCGGGTCAGAAAGAGCCTTTCGACTATTTTCGAAATGGTGTATGTATAATACATACCCTTAGTTTCTAGAGTTATCATAATGTAAAAATGTTAATACCTATGTATAATACGCACCCAGAATCTCCTATAAGAATCTCTAATAATTAACCTGGATAATCACAATTGTCTTTCAAATTCTTCTTAAAATTGGAAGAGTAGACAGTTCGCGCCCCCCCCCCACAGGCGGCCGTCATTAAGCCATAAAACAATAAGCCTACATAATTTTTAGCTTTTATGACAGAATGTTTATTGAGTATCCTAGACAGTCACAATTTTCTGGCAAATTCTTTTAAAAAATTGATGTGCAAACAATGTTTTTCTCCACCACCGACTGCGTAGGTAAAAACCCATATAACACTGAGGTCTGTCACTGACCTAGCTGACAGCTACTCCACTGAGATTACATCCATTTTAGATGACTTGGCCCCAACAGTGGAACTCTCGCTACAGGTCTGACCCTCATGCCTGTTTTATGATGCGGAATGCAGGAGTGCAAGGCATGAGGCGAGGCTATGCGAGAGATTGTTTCGGAAGTTCAAGGGGACGGCTGAGGAAGCGAAGTCATTCACTAGGTGGTGCTTAGCCCTCAAGGCCAGCCGAGGCCTCGTTTGGAGGAAGGGCAGACATTACTGGCGTGAGGCCCTTGCCTCCACCAAGGAAGACTCCGCAACGACCTGGAGACACCTAGGCAAGGTGCTAGGCAAGGACACCAGTCAACGTGGGCAACCGTCCAGCTTCTTTGCGATGGAATATCATCAGTTTTTGGATAAGAAGATTGCAGAAATAAGGCACAGCACAGCGGGATTCGGCCCTACTGAGTTCAGTGGCCATGGGGGCGCCGCGCTTGAGGCTTTCTCTGCCCCAACGGTCGATGAAGTAGTAGCCATTGTCAAGAATGCGCCCTGCAAGCAGTGTCAAGCTGACACTTTGCTGATGTGGCTACTGAAGCTGTCCATCGATACCGTGGCTCCGTTCCTTACGACTCTGATGGCCGCCTCTCTCAGAACAGGGGAATTCCCAGGTGTGTGGAAGCAGGCGGTTGTCCACTCACACCTTAAGTGACCTGGCCTGGCCTGGATCAAGTGAAACTGGGCAACTTCCGACCGGTCTCAAATTTACCATTCTTTTCAAAACTGGCGGAGAGAATGTTCAATAACCGTCTGGTCATCTACATGAATCAGAATGGACTTATGCCTAAGAACCAATCCGCCTACCGTCGGGGACACTTGACAGAAACAGCCATTCTGCGGATTGTCAATGACTTGATCGAATCAGTGGCCAGCAGCCAGATGGCTCTCATCTGCCTCCTCGACCTTTCAGCTGCCTTTGACACCGTCGACCACGGGATCCTTGTCAAACGACTTGAGCGTTCCTATGGGCTTAAAGGGGCGGCTATTGCGTGGATACGCAACTTCATGGCTGACAGATCTCAGACTGTCAGTTGGATGGGGTCGACGTTGGCTTCTCCTGGCCGGGTCGATTGCGGTGTCTCGCAAGGCTCGGTCCTTGGACCGCTACTATTTTTCCTGTACACTGCTGACATCAGCAGGATCATTGAATCATTCGGATTTTCAATGCACGCCTACACTGATGATGTGCAGGCTTATTCATCCTGCCAACTGTCCGACGCCGGTAATCTTCAAACTCGGGCTGACGCCTGCATTGTGGCTGTTCGGGCCTGGACTGATCGGAACCGACTATCACTGAATCCGGCCAAGACCGAGTTCCTGTGGCTGACCACACTGCACAGGCAGCACCTCATCCACCGTTCCGAATTCCATCGACGGTGCAGTTGTCACTCCAGTACACAACTGCGTCTACTTGGGGTTCTTCTCGATGAGACACGTTCGGTGGACATTTGGACAACACCATCCATTCCTGTTACCATCACCTGCGCCGGATAAGAGAGGTCCGTCGCTACTTGCCTACTTCGGCAGCGATAGACTTGGTTCGCGCACTAGTCGTCTCTCGGGTGGATTATTGTAACAGTGTGCTGTTTGGACTACCGGTCGGTCAACTTAATCAACTGCAGTCGGTCCTGAATGTCTCGGCCCGCCTGGTGTTCGGTGCCAGGTGGAGCAGCCATGTAACGTCATTCCTAAGGGATCGCTTGCATTGGTTGTGGATCCCCGAGCATGTGGAGTTCAAGCGCCACTGGATCACGTTCCGTGCGCTGAATGACCCCCACTGCCCAGTGTATCTGTCAGAACTAATTAGCCGATTGACGACTGTACCACATTGCTCCCTTCTCCGTTCCGGCGCCAGCAACCATCTCGTCGTCCCCCCTCCACTCAAGACAGGGGGCTAGGGGACCGGTCCTTTCATCGTGGAAACCTGGCGCCGTGGAATCTGCTCCCGAAGGCTGTGACAACCGAAACCTCTCCGGATCGGTTCCTACAACATCTCAAGACGCATTTGTTTAACGTTTCGTTTCCTGTACAGCACCTTTGACTTTAGCAACCTAGCTATGTTACTGCACTTAAGAAATTGTCAAGTTTAATAATAATAACACACATTATATGCGTAAAAATACGGCTAAATTAAAATTATGTATGTTATGTACATAAAATTTTATGTACATAAAATTTATTCCTATTTATAATAACCACCCACACCTTGAATCAATTTTTTAAGGGAAAAAGTGTGTCTTGTACGCGAGATAATACAGTACATATATTATATATGCACCATGTCCACTAAAAACCTAAGTCACTGCATTTATTTGATGTTATGCTAGACGTCATTATTGTGTTGGAAAACAGCGACTCTTATGAGGTTGCAGTAGTTGAGACTGAGCTCTCTGACCATAAACTGGTTCGGAGTACATGACAATAAGGAGGAGGCGTTGGTTGTCCTTCAACCATGACCAGTTTATTATGCAACTTAAGAGGTCAGCGCTATGTACTCCTCTGGACTCAGTGGAATCTGGTTCGGCAACCTAACTGGCCGACTGTTATCACACTGTCATAACGGAAATACTGGATGATCTTGCGTTGGTGACCGAGTTATCTGTCCTGATCTGACCTCACCGCCCCTACTGCGACCATGATTGTAGGCAAGTGTGGCACGCAGCTCGTCTTCTCAAAAAATGCTATCCGAAACGAAGAAAGAAGGGATCGGGAAACATGGCCGAGGCTTATAACACTTGGCGCTCAGCTCTTCAGGTCAGTAGGCACCTTGTCAGGTCCAAGGGCCACTGATACTGGAAAAGGGTGCTCAACTCGGCCACACCGGACCCTAGACATATATAGAGACACCTGGACAGCCTTCTTGATGCTGTCGACTGGGGTCCCCATGTGCCCACCAGCTACTGTGCTGAAGACTATCACCAACAACTAGATGATAAAATCACCGCCATTCATCAGAAAACGTCTGGCATCGGGCCTGTCGAGTACACTACGCTCATGGGATCCTCCCTCTTTGAGTTTGTTGCTTCGTTGATGGCAGAGGTTATTGCGATAGCTCAGTCATCCCTGAATAAGCAGTGTAAACTGGACCATCCACTGATGTGGCTTCTCAAAGAAGTCATAAACATCTTGGCACCATTCCTGATGATGCTCATGTCCACGTCTCTGAGAACAGGGGAATTCCCCTCATCTTGGAGACATGCGATCGTTCACCCGCATCTCAAGTGGCCTGGCGCAAATTTTGCTGACATTGCCAACTACCGCCCAGTATCCAACCTCACTTTTATCTCTAAAGTATTTGAGAGAATTGTCAATAGGCAATTGGTTGGGTACCTGTTGATGAACAGGCATTTAGGTTAGAAAGTCGATTTATATAGCGCAAAAACATGAACGAAAAGTCAAAGGCTAGAGCGCTTTACACTAATACGATGTTTCGAAGAAATGAGTTTTAAGTTTCCTTGCGAACGATTCAAGATTGGACTCTCTGGTCACATGGCCGGGTAATGCATTCCAAAGAATAGGGTTTCCACACTTGAACGACCTCTCGCCAAACTTTGCCGTTCGAGACGGAGGAGGAACGACCAGTCTGACGTCTCGACTGGACCTCAGTTGCAGACGCCTGTCATAGATAGGCGGGGTCACTCTACAGACTCAGCCATCCTGCATATTTTTAATGCCATTATCGATGCGATAATGAACGGTCAGGTGGCTCTCCTCTGCCTGCTGGACCTCTCGGCAGCCTCCGACACAGTGGACCACAAAATTATCTTCATACGCCTTGAGCTTACCTATGGAATCAAATGCAATGTCCACTTTTGGATACACAACTATCTCACAGATAGATCACAGTCAGTCTGTTGGAATGGCTACACATCTGCCTTGTGCCCTGTCTTTTTGGATTGCAGCAAGGGTCTGTTCTGGGCCCACTGCTGTTCGTCCTGTACATGGCAGACATCAGACGAATCATCAAATCGTTTGGGCTTACTGGGCTTACTGCGCATGCCTATGCAGATGATGTGCAGATACCCTCCTCATGCCCTCCCACAGACATGGATTGGATTTTTTCTTAGGGTCGTCAGAGTGCTGCCAAAGAGAATGATGAATGGTGAATTATGTACTGGCTCGTTGGCGCGCTTCAATGAGCATGCACAGACTCGTCTCAGCTACCTCAGAAGGGAATGGAGCTATGCAGCATCTGCAGGACATTAAGACGGCTGCACATAAAAGATGGGAGGGTTAATCTACATGGACCTCTCTCAAACCCCTGCCTAGGATCAAAAAAACTCCCTCTACACAGCAAATTGCTCAGTGCTGCTGTGGGCCAAACCTCAGTTGTTACCATTCAAACCACTATGGCCAGTGCAACTAGTAGCAAAGCAGGTAGCAGTACAATCCCCTTAATCACCCAGCCACAAGGGGACCAATAGCAAAGCACATTCCTAAGGCTGCCAGACCTGCTGTAGGACAGCTGCTGACTGGCATTATGAATAGAATCATAGCAGCACCATCTATCATTAGCCACTGGCATGAACTGTTACACTTCACTCCAATATCTTAACTCAGTAAGGGAGATAAGAAACACAACTTGTCAACTCTTTTCAAAGGCAGGGTGCAAAGTTTTTCTGAAGAACTCCACTGTGGCCTCAGTTTTGCAGAAAATCGCAGCAACCATCCATTGACTAAGCTGGCCAAGAAAATAGACAGAGATTAGGTCCTAGCGTCCACTGTGTCTTCAAAGCTGGAGGATGGAAACGGTGTGGATCTTAATGTCCAACGAGGATCCGATTACTCCAGATGTCTATCTTGGCAGGAGTTAATATGAAAACACCCAACTTTTCCACCAGACAGAATGCCTGCACTATCCCAGAAAACTTTCCCCTCGCTTCAGGTGACCGTAGACGAGATTTGGAAGCGACTCCGCTCTTTTCCAGCAGGATCTTCTGGGAGCCCAGATGGCTTAAGACCTAAATTAATGGCTGAACTGATAACCTGTCCAGAGGTGGGGATTAGGCTAGTTACCTCACTTTGCACCCTGCCTGGCTGGTAAACCTGCTTTTAGCTGGCACTTGCCCAGACCAGGTCTGCCCCATTCTCTTTGGCGGCACTCTGATGGCCCTAAGAAAAAATTGGGGGCCTATGCCCCATTGCCATCGGGTATCTCTGGCAGCAGCTCACTTCTAAGTGTGCATCCAAATTCACCCTGCTTAGGGTGACGAAACACCTCGCACCCCAAGGGGTAGACATGGGATCTCCCAGGGATGCGAGGCCGCAGTGCACTTGGTCAGATGCTTTTTCTCAAACATGCCAGAGATCATATTCTCGTGAAACTCAATTTCACGAATGCCTTCAAAAGCATGTTCCGAAATAGTATGCTGGCCGAATTAGCACAGCTCCTGCCAGAGCTGTCAGCCTATTGCGAACTGTCGTATTGCGAACCAAGCTCCCTTAAGTTTGGCAGCTTTGCAGTACAGTCTCAGTTAGACTCCACAGCAGGGCGATCCTCTTGGCCCTCTCCTCTTTTGTCTTCCGTGACAGAACATCCTGAAAACCTTTCGGCAACCTTCATGGTGGGTTACCTAGATGATCTTACCTTGGGCGGGCCCACAAATATCGTTGTGGCAGACTGCAGCCATCAAAAGAGGGTGCAAAAATCTGGGGTTGTCCTTGAATCACAACAAATGCAAAGCTATCCGCAGAGGTCCAATGCCGAAAACCAACACATCCGTGGACCGGTTTTCATGGGTCAGTGTTCAAGATGCTATCTTGCTGGGCGCAGCGCTGGAAGTTTCAGCCGCTTTTGAGGAGCTCATGTCCAGTTGAATAGTGGAATTACAGACGGCCCTCAGTTGCTTGCTCTTAATCCCAAGGCAAGATGCCCTCTTTCTGCATCGGAGTTCCCTGAGCCAGTCAAAGCTCTTCTGTTCGCTGCGATGCACCTTTTGCGCCAAACATCCACTATTATAATGCTTTGACGGCACCATGCGCGATTGTTATAACAACATTCTTAACATTCAGCTTTCTGACAGCCAATGTCGTCAGGCAATGCTCCTTATTAGGGATGAGGGTCTGGGGATTCGTTGGGTGTCCATGCTTGCACCATCTGCCTTCTTGGCTTCAGCTGCAGGCACTCAACTCCTCTAGTCCTCCATGCTGGAGAAAGTGCCAAAATAGTGACACACATGAACTGAAAGTCAGAGACCAATGGCCTCGATGAGTCAGCTGCCGAGCCCCATGTCCGGCTCCCTCACCAAACAGAGCACCTGGGATCATCCTCTTATACAAAGGGAAATAACATTTCTGTTCCAGGTCCATAAAGGGCAATACCACCAAGCCCGTCTGAGAGCTGCCTTAACACGACACACCAGTGACTATCCATGCGCTCCCAATCACCACTTGCGGCCTGTGCAGTCAGTCAGTCATTACTGGCCTATGATTAGGTGCCACAAAAGCACCTTTACCCTTGTGGTACTATGATATCGGGGGACAGCGCACATGGGCTCTCATGTCATGTAGGTTCAGGTCGTGTCCCTCAACATTGCATGCTGAACTACCTAGTTCAGAGGGCCTTGGTTAGGGCTGGAATCCTCTTCTATCAAGGAGCTGCCTGGTCTCTGCTGAACTGCTGGAAAAAGACCAGATGGCATGACCCTGATCCCATGGCGGACTGGTCGAAGCCTAATCTGGGATTCAACCGTGGCAGACACAGTGGCCCCCATGTATTTGCCAACCACAGCACTCGCAGCAGGGGCCGCCGCAGAAACAGCTGTGGCTAGAAAGATATCAAAATATTAAACCCTCTAATCCACTCACATCTCTATGCTGCTGGCATTTGAAACATTTGACCCCATCAATAACAATGCCCTCTGCTTTTTCAGCGATCTGGGTCGACTCATTGCCCTACAGTCTGGGGACAACAATGAAGGAAGCTACCTATTTTAGAGGTCCCCAAACTTTTTTGATCGCGGACCCCTATTTTGTTCCCAGCTTAGCTTGCGGACCACATTATTTGACAAGTGACAAGAAAAAAGATTATCATCATTATCTTCTTCTTCTTCACCATGTATTGCTATTTCCATCTTCTCTGTTTCTGGCTTTCCTTATCAGTTCGATGTTGTCTGTAGTTCTTGTCTTCTCTTAGGCTGTCCGTAAACTTTATTCTTTGTCTTCCTCCTGCTCTTTTCCCCTCTATTTTTCCTGTTATGGCTAGATTTTCCAATCCGTCTTTTCTTATTAGATGTCCAAAGAATTCAAGCTGCTGCTTTCTTAAGCAATTTTCTTTTGTACCAAAAGTTTTTAGTACTTCCTCATTGGTTATTCTTTCTGTCCATGAAATTTTTTTGCATCCTTCTGAGAAACCACATCTCTGCAGCTTCAGTTTCCTTTCTGATGTTTTTGTCAACGCCCATGTTTCCGCCTTATCAGAACCGCCAAACGTCTGTGAAGAATTCTGAGCCGTGTTGTTGTTGAAATATGTTTATTTGTGAGAATCTTTTTGAGTTGTATGAAGGCTGACTTCGCCATACCTATTCTCGTTTCAATGTCCTTTTCACTTCTTCCATCGCTTGTGAATATGCTTCCTAGATATTTGAACTGTTTTACCTGTTTTATTTCCATTCCCTGTATTGTAGCCTGCATTTAGGAATTTCTTTCTTTTGTAATTACCATACAGTACGTCTTCTTTTTGTTTATTCTTAGTCCTTTCTTTTCACTCTCTTCTGCCACCTTGTCTAATAACCTTTGTAGTTTTCTTTCAGTATCTGCCATTAGTGTTGTGTCATCTGCGTATCGTAGGTTGTTTAAATTTTTTCCTCCTATCTTTATTCCTTCCAATTCTTCTGTTTCCTTCATAATCTCTTCCCCATATTCATTGTAGAAATCTGGTGATAAACCACAACCCTGCCTTGTCCCTTTTAAAATTTGTATCCACTTACCTATTTTTCCTTCAATTCTTATCGCTGCTTCTTGATTCCAGTACAGGTTTTGAAATATCCTCATGTCCTTTCCATCTAGTGCTATGTTTTCTAGGCATTTGAACAGTTCTTCGTGTTTTACACTATCAAATGCCTTCTCGTAGTCTATAAAGCATAGGTACAGATCTTTTTGATCATTATCATCCTTCCTAAATGTAGTGACAAGCAAAAAAAAGTTCGTCTGGGTTAGGGTTAATTAGGCCTAACCCTAAATATTTTGGGAGGCTCTCGCCGCTCGCGAACCCCCGCCATACCCTCCGCGGACCACAGTTCGGGAACCGCTGATCTATTTCAAAGAATGTATGTATATAATGATATTACGCTTCAACACCATCATGTTCTGAGGAACATTTTCTAACCTTCAACTGAACGAGAGCTAGCACATGATCATATCATGTCTCCAGACAATTTTTTAGCATAGATATATATTAGGGCTGGTAGCAATTAAAATTTCTTGTTCAATTAATCGGAAATTTTTTAATTGATTAATCGATTAATTTCAATTAAAATAATTACATGTAACTTTCAGCTGATCTCCTTGCATTGCAACTCTGCATAGGTCCTATTGTCTACTTTTCCGTCTGCAGTTAGCTTAAAAACAAAACACAAGTGCTTGCTCATCTCCCCCTTAAATGCCTAACTGCAGCATTGCTTTCATTGCTTGCCATTGTTGTCTGAACGAAATTGAAACATAGTAAGCTAAGTAAATATTCAAGTAAATAAGTTTCAAAAATATTGAAATTTAATTGAAAAATTAATCGATTAAAGAAAAGTTGATCTACTAAAATTGTTAACGATTAATGGATTAATTAATCGTTAATATCCATAGCCCATATATATATATATATATATATATATATATATATATATATATATATATATATATATACTTGCAGCTATATATAGCAATTATATCCTTATGGCACAAAAAAGAATTGGAAGGAATTGATTTTATTCAGTCTTTAAATAAATTTTGAAGTTATATTAAACTTGAGGTGATGTAATATGATGCTGCAAAATTTATGATTGTTGATGTTCTTCAGATGAGGCTGATGTGTAGCCCAGTAAGATTGTATACTTTTGGTTTTGTTCAGATTTTAATTTTACTGGAATTGGATGTTAATAACAACATATTGACAGGTTTAAAGTTTTCTTTTACTTTCTAATAGGTATTTGGTTTGGGAAATAAAACCTATGAACATTATAATTCAATGGGTAAATATGTTGATCGACGTTTGGAAGAGCTGGGTGCAAGCAGAATCTTTGAACTTGGAATGGGAGATGATGATGCCAAGTATGAATTACAATATTTGCTTATAATTTGACTGTTCACATAGAGGCCTACTACTCCTCTAATACATGTATTGTATTGATTCATGCATTGATTCATAATCTTAGTAAATAAAGGTAACGTCACTTCATAGGTTCAAATAACTGAAGGGTTAGCATCTTCCTTTTTCATGGAATCAGGTGAATGGGGATGGTTGCCTGCCTCTTCCTTGTTTGTGCCTTTTGTTTAACCAGGTAAGCTCCCAATGTATCTGGAGAGTGTATGAGACAGTTTCCCGTGTGAGTGAAGTTTGAACTTGGACCTTTTGGTGTAGTCCAATGAGCTAACCGCTGACCACCACCTTTAATCCTAAAAATTTGAAGGCAGTATCATATTGATCAGTGGTACTCAAACCGCGGCCCGTGGTTCACAATCTGGACCGTGAGGACATTTTCTGTGGACCGCCACAGCTTTCTATGTCTGTGAAATTTTGAGCCCGTAATATTGGTTTAATTACTTACTGTTGTTGCTGCTAAAGAGCAGCTCTGAGCTGAAAACTTTATGATGAGCTAAATTTAGTTATGGTCACTGTTGTGAAATTGGTCAATTTTCTACGGTGCAATTCAGCACTAAAGCATCGTATTTTGCGTTCATTCCTTGAAAATGTGTCTGCAGAATTTGGAGATTTGCTGCTTCACAATGCCATCATACAGCTGAGCAAAGGAAGAGTTTTGGAACGATACTGGAAACTGAGAGAAAATATTTCAGAGTTTCCTCAATCGCTAAATCGCTAAAAACAAAGAAAACCACTGAAGTCTTGAATTTTTGATCAGGATATTGAAAAGAATGCATAGTTAGCATTTATTGTTGACATCATGGGACATCTGAATACATTGAATTTGCCTGATGGTGATTGGACAGATATTGGAAGTTCAGTTTTTGTAAATGTTAAGCAGACATTATTGCAGGCTGAAGCAGCTGATTTGCTTAAGCATCTGATATTTTGAAACATAAACTCAGCAAAGTTGTTATAACTAACTTTTGGGCCAACTTTGTTCCAGATTTTCAGTCTATTAAGACGAACCGCAGTTACTCGTATTTGCCCACTATGCCGTAGTTGTCACAGGAATAACTGGACTTCCATTGTAACTAGTGGACCCATACGGACGATGTAAGATTAGGCCTTCAAAAATGTTTGAGTACCCCTGAATATTATAGATTAAATGCCACTTGGTTGCTATATTTGGAGGGTTCTAGGGCAATTCGGAGTGGGCAATACGGAGCGGACAATTCGGAGGACAATTCGGAGCAAAGTTTCACTGAGTTTAAATAAATGCTAATCTCGCCCTGACGGTTGGGTGATAACAATTGTCGGTGCCTTCGATTGCAGGCTGTTGTGCTAGATTACGAAAACCGGAATGCAATCAAGTACTTAAGAGGATGTAGTCATAACATCAATTTATTGAATTAACTTCATTATTCATTGAACTTCAATACAAAATGCTCAGTATCATTATTTTTAGACACGAACTACTTATAATCATTTATAAAACATGTTGTATAACTTTATTTACATATTTTAAACAGTCATATTTTGAAACAGTTTTACAACTTTATACAACTTTCATGGCATTAGCTTTCGTGGCACTAACTGTTGCAAATTAAAACTGTTGCAAACTAAATTCTTCCATCGGGGTGATATTAGTCCTCCAAATTGTTCGTTCCGAATTGTCCGTCTCTGTCAAATAAAAACCCTGGAGGAAAAAAAGCAAAGCTTGTTACTGATGCTGCAAGTGCTGTATCAAATATTCAACAGGAACTAAGTCAGTTGAAAAGCCTGTGTCCCAAGAAGTGACATTTTATTATCACCACAATGAGACAATTGTTGCTGGATGCTGCTGCACAAAAAAATTACATGACAGAATGCTAACTGTTGCAAACTGTTAACCAACGTAGTGATATAGTTTGGTTTGCATGTTCCCTGAAATCACAGCCTATGTTTATTGATTAAAGTTTGATTTTGTTGAAGACAAAAAACAAATAAAAAGTGCATGTAATGTAAATAGGGGTCACCATTTAGGTAGCCTAGACTAAATGTAGGCTTAATCAGTGTTTCTGTTACAAACATGTCTAATGTCTGTAACGTGTTCCTAGAAAGTATGCTGCTTGCAGCTGCAATTTTTGTGAAGTGTGTTTTGAGCCATACTGACAACATGCTAACAGCTGAGGGTTATTGCATTTGCTACTTTGTAATAACAATTAAGTACACCTAGAAGGAAACATCTCATACCATTTGAAGATGTAGACATTGTTCCTTGTAGACTAATGAGTCACTGACACCTGTTACTATCAGCTACATTCGATCCCTCATTCTATCACGAGTGGATTATTGTTCTTACTCGAATGGTGCTAAATGTCTGATTTTCAGTGGAATGAGCATGTGAATTTTCACTTCTTTAGGCGCTGGCCCGCATGTGACACCGCTATTACGAGAAAACTGAGCGTTGCTGGTTTACATTTAGGACGTTAAATGACCCTTTCTGCCCCGAGTACTTAACGGCTCTGGTCTGTAAGCCAAAGTCGCCTGATTTCAAGCAGCCGTTCTCAATTGGTGGTTCCATGCTTTGATCAAATGCTTTGGAACTCCCTGCCGGCGGACGTGACTAGGGTGACATCTCCTGAACTGTTCAGGAACTTAAAACATTTTATTTAATATCTCCTATTAGCATTTGCTTTAGCTTTGCTAATTTTATGTCAGTCATTTGCAGTAGAATGGTTGGGTGACACTGGAGCCATTTGCATTTACATGCTCAAAATAACAAATCAGTTGCATTGCATTGCATTTTTTATGTCCCATAGTTTATGACGACTAATGCATCTGGAAACGTTTCAGAAATTGTCTGGAAAACACTGGAAAACTCAGGGAATCTTAAAATGTCAAGTCTGTAAGTACCCTGCCTGGGGCAGGCCCCTCCTCACCCCTTTCCAACACCACTGGCTTGACCAAGCTCAGACTCTACCAGTAATGGGGTAACATTTCCAGCACCGCAGACATGCTGTAGCACAATAACTTGTTAGAGTCAACTTGGAGCCCAAGAAGGTGACCAACCTCAAGTAGCTGACCAACCCCAAGTAGCTGACCAACTCTGAGCAGCTGGCGCCCATCTATGTCTCTGATGGCATCGTGGTATACAAAAAAGTACTGGTTATAGAAATGACAGGGATGCTTGAAGCTACCATGGGTGGTACTAGACGTCTGCATGGGTGCAAGAATCTTTCCTCGCCCCATCCCCGTCAATCCCATTCCCGCCCCATGATGGCTGATCCTTCCCCACCATGATGCTTTTGTCTTTAGCCCCGCCCATCCCCATAAATGGGAGAGTGCAGTTTTTCTGATTCAAATTTTACAGGGTATATATTTTTGCATGCTATCCGCAGTTGCAGGCAATGTGAGCGAAAATACCGTAGTCCACCACTGAGCTAATCCACAGTTGGTATATTGTTCATATCATAATGAAATATTATAGTTTTGGCATCATGTTAGCAACTAAATGCTCCTATAAACAAGTTTTGGTATTGCATGCCTCCACAAATACAGTGCACCACTAAAATCGAGTATACAGTATGCATTATGTGCACTAAGATATGATATACACAGGTTTCTAAACTATCTAAAGCTTAAAAACACATATTAGTATTTTGCTTTTACCAGTTTCCAACCTTCTCTGAACTTGTGGTTGTTGTATTAAAGTCTTTAGAGACATTGTATTAGAGTTGTATTAGAGGACAAGCTTATGTTCAAGACCTGGGTTGTTTTGAACAATTTATGGTAACACATATTGTATATTGTCTGTGTCCCATAGTTCACATGAACAAAGAACCTATAAGTAATAGATTTATACATTCTTAGACATATTAATACTGCAGATTCAAAAATAGAAATTTTGTATCCACATATGCTAGAGGCATGATAGCATACCACAGTGGGAATGATGACTCTGACGAGTTAATTCTTCAGTGGCATCCAATGTGTTAACCCTTTATTCATTCATGGATGGGTTCAAACAAGCTTCTTCTAAATTCATCAAAAACCGAGTTCTTGCTATTGGGTACTCCAGCTCAATTGACCAAATTTGAATCTCTGGATTCTGTAATTCTCTGAGATTCCGCTGTTGTGTCCAGAAGTACTTCTGCTCGCAACCTTGGTGTGACATTTGACTCTTTCCTCTCTTTCACTAATCACATAAATTCAGTCTGAAAAAAATTTCATTATCAGATTTGTAGGGACCTGCGAATCACAAATTTGTAATCGAATCACGAATCGAACTGACTGTCAAGGTTCGAATCTCGAATCGAATCAGTGAGTGCCGTTCTCCGGCTGGGATAGGTGTGTGTAATACAGGTCCAGCTGACATTACAAATGCAATCTGAGGGAGGATATGGTAAAACTGTAAATTTGTTTCATTCAAACTACTGTCAGGAAAGTATGCATTCAGTCTACGCATAAATATTGGACCAGCTAGGCCTATATAGTACTGTAACGTTGTCGGAAAATGTATGTGCAAGACTCTAAGTGCAACAGCTATGAACAAATTTAAAGGGTAATTAATTTTTCATTTGAACAAACTAAGCAGCAGTAAGCCCACAAGCAGAACCTTAATTCATATATCTATTTTGGTCACCAGTAATATCAGAATGAAAACGAAAATACGATAACGAAATTTCAACTTTAAGCATCGTTAACAAACAAACTGGCATCTGCCTTGTGCAGTTGGCAAAACTAGTGCATGCAATATCAGACTACAGTACCACTGTACTAGTGTCACCAGTAAACTTAGAGTTGACTATAGCCGCTAAGCCTAGTACCAATAGAATCTGAGTGCAGCAGAGTAGCTGACTGTTAGTGGCTGTAGCTTGGATCGGCCAGCAGGTGGAGCCGCGCAAGCTCAGCTCGTCGCCTGATGCAGCAGGTAGCTGTAAATGTGTGGGATACAGCCCTCCAGACAAATGAACGAGCAAGAATACTGATTCGAAAACTTTCAAATCAATCGGCTCACTATTGAATTGAATACTTCATATGATTCGTTTTCTAATCAAATATCGAAGCTTCGCAGATCTCTACATATTTGGGACATTTATCGCATCAGACATCTCCTCCTCAAGCCTGTTCTTATTCAGTTAGCCATTGCATTGGTATCTAGTCACCTAGATTATTGCAATTCCCTGACATTTCAAATATGTCTCCAGAGAGTACAAAATTCCTTAGTTAGAGTCATTTCCAAAACTCCTAGATCAAACATATAACTCCAGCTGTTCTTATCCATCAAGCCCCTAGCAAAAATTGCATTGGTATCTAGCTCACCAGCACTGGCGTTTAATTGCATACAAAAATATGTATCTCTGAATGCCCTGAAGACTTTGATCAGTGCCTTAGTAATCACTAAATGCAAACGCCACCTTAGCAGGGCTCCCGAAATACCTCCTCGACAGACTCCAGAGCTCCAGTCGTACTTCATGCGGCTGCACGCCTGATCCATCAATCAAGGAAGCACGATCACATCACGCCACTGTTGATCGACCTACACTGGCTCTCAGTCCCCGAGAGAATAACTTATAAACTGGCAACCCTCCCTCCTATCTCCAGTGTGAACTATTCAAGAAGGCGTCTGCGATCTGGCTCCACTCAAGCACTCCTCGTACACGCTGCAACTCCGGCGACCGTTTGGAATCGCTCTTCCCAAAACATCAACTCTCTGGACATATTTAAGAAGAAGACTTGGCTGTTCCAGCTATTCTGAGATCACCTATAGGCCTATTATTCATGTACTATGTAATGTGTTGAGTCCTTCTAGATTCAGTCCCTACATTGGCCTCCTATCAAATACCGAATTAGCTATAAAATCTGTCTTTTAGTATTCAAAACCATGTTATATAATGAACCCAATTACCTCAAGATGCGACTTATCACTCGACCTACTAATCATTCCACTAGGTATTCTGCAGGACCTTCATTTGTTGTTCCTTATTCTTGCACAGTCATTGGCACTAGTTGTTTCTCAGTGTGCGGCCCTAAGCTCTGGAATTCATTACCAACATCACTTCGTATAACTAACAATTTTTCATCTTGCAGATCTGGTCTTAAAACACATCTGTTTTACTTGGCTTATCCTACCTGACCTGGCTCTAATTCGATTTGAATTTGGTGCGCCATCGGCTGATGCCCTGGGCATTATGATAGGGGCGCTATAGAAGTTGAATGATAGATTGATTAACCGGGTGTCCTGACCGCGACTCGTCCACCGTTATCCTTCGTTATTCGGGTGCCCCGAGCATGACTCGTCCTGTATGTTTTGTAGTGATATCTAGGTCGTGCGAAACCAGCCAGACTCGTCTTATGCTATAAATCGCTTTAGTATCTATCCATTCGCTAGAGACACCTGTTTTTAGCTAATTTCGGCTATAATTATTATTATTAAACGACAAGATTAACTTGACATAATGTCTAACGACTGCAAGGGCACGTAACAATAACAATATGAAACAGAAATAAAATTGCCTATATAAGTACAGAGAGGTGGTCACAATACATCATAGCATCTAATGAATAGCTCAGTTTTAAGGTGCTTCTTGAATGTCTCCAGCGTCGTTGATGACCTCACGTGAGGCGGAAGTCCATTCCAGACGCGAGCAGCAGCGACCAGAAAAGCACGGCCACCGATCGTTGAACGCCGTACTCGAGGCACGAGAACGTCAGTTGTAGACGCCGAGCGCAGGTGGCATCGAGTTTTGACATCAGACACGCAGCCGAAAGCGTTTGCCAGATATGACGGCGCCAATCCATTGAGACATTTAAATGCCAACGTAGCAGGTTTGAAATCTATCCTCTCCGGGAAATGAAGCCAGTGTAGCTCGCGTAGAAGAGGCGTCACGTGATTGTATTTCCGAGCTGCAAAAATCAAACGGGCAGCTGCGTTTAGGACTGACTGCAGTTTTGCAATCAGGTGACCGGAGACACCAGCAAGCGTCGAGTTGCCGTAGTCTAGACGACTGAGGACCAATGCAACAACGAGTGATTGCATCACTGATGGTGTGACAGACCTACGTATGCTGCGTAGTTGCCTTAGGACTGCGAAGCAACTCTACACAGTTTTCGTGACGTGCGACCGCATCGACAGGTCGGCGTCAATGTAGACCCCTAGGTCACGGACAAAAGCGGACGGCGTGACGACCTCCCTGCCAACGCGTATTCCAGTCACAGGAATCTGGTGCTGGCGCCGGGCAGACGAGCACCACAACGCCTCGGTCTTTGCTGAGTTGAGTTTTAGCCTATTGGATTGCATAAAACTCAATTCAGCAAAGACCGAGGGTTCTGGTGCTATACATGCCAGGGAATAGATATTCTTTGGACCGAGAGGTCAAACCTTGGGCTGCACTGTGTAGGAAATCGCTTGGAGAAAATGACTTGTTTGGGTTAGAATTGATATATATCTTTACCAAATGTTGACCGATTTTCAAACTTATTGATTTATTTTTGTTCCTGATATCTGATATCCCCTACAACTTTGCCGCTCACCCAATTGGGGTTACTACTGAAAAATTTTCGCTACGGAGCTTCAAACTATTTTTTGGGGAGAGTTCTAATTTAGGCCAGAGAGTAAACCCTACCCCCACATTTCTTTGTTTGGCATGGATGGTTATAAAGAGAAGTAAAAAGACTAAACAATGGCACATACCTCATCATGTTAGCTCTTATATAACCTGAGATATAGCAAATTCCAAAAAAAGAGTTTTCATTTCTGAAGAACGTTTTATTCCAAAAAATAATTCTCTGGTACGGTGACGGCGTCTAAAAATTTAATCCTCGGGTAAGGGGTTAATGACCATGATTGACGAGTCTTTATAAATCTGTTCTGTTTCAATGAGACTTTGATGAATGGCAATCTGATGACTATTTCAGTATTGAAGAAGATTTTATTACATGGAAAGACAAATTTTGGCCAGCAGTTTGTGACCACTTTGGAATTGCTATTGTTGGAGAAGATATCAGGTTAGGAAGTTTTCATGACACAATAAATGTCATAAAACTTTTAAATGTCAAACGTTGTTCCTTGTTCAAATAGATTTTAAATAATTATCTGTTTTATTTTATTTTGATTATTACAAGGTAATTTCTTACCTTAAACCAATCATTTCTATAATCTTATTATTTATCCTACTTATAATCCATCATATGATATTTATATTCAGAATGTAAATTTTGAAAATAATTTTAATTTCCAATATCTTTTGATTTGTACTTGGTGCATGGTGTGTGTATTAGGATAGGTATATTGTTTTGACCTTGCGTTTTGTCATGGTTTATTTGAGAAGTGATTTTGTATTGTATTGTATCTAAGAGCTGATGTCTTTTCATTGTAGCATGAGACAATATTCACTGACTGTTCACAATGCCTTAGAAGACAAACTGTTCAATGGCGAACCAGTACGCCTGGGTTCTTTTAAAAACCAAAAGCCGTAAGTGTGATGAATATGTTTATATCTGACTTATTTTCTGTGAAGTTTCATTTAGAAATGCTTTTGTGAACATTATCATGTTTTAATTTTTTATTTATTTATTTATTTATTGACAATTTATATAGCGCAGTAGACAAGGCTAAGGCCTACAACAAAAGCGCTTAACACAATTCATGTCCAATATTAAATAAATGTGTCTTCAAATTTCTAATGAAAAGTCCAGCTGAGACTGCTCCAGTCACATTGTCTGGAAGAGAGTTCCACAGGGCGGGATTCCCCCGCGCGAATGATCTTTCCCCAAACTTAGGGGTCTTGGATGGGGAGGGACCAACAAATGCACTCTCCGACTGGACCTAAGAACCGATCTCCTCGATCACAGTCGATCTCCATACAAGTACAGTTAGATAATCAGGACAGAATGGATCGTGTAAAGCCCGAAACGTAAGCCAACAGCGCTTGTAGACAATGCGCTGTGGAACACGGAGCCAGTGGAGTCGATCTCTAAGGAGAGGAGTGACGTGGTCACCCCAGCGACAGCCGAAAATCACTCGTGCAGCCTGGTTCAGCACTGATTGTATACGGTTCAGTCTAGTATTCGGAATTAGTATTCTAGTATTTTTGAGTAAAGTAATACTCAATTGAAAATGTTAAGCATAGATCTGACATTTCCCAGCATGTAAGTTGCACATCTGTGTGTGAAATTCTCATCAGCGTCTTCTGACTTTCCCTACATGACCTAAAGTTAAATTGATAACTTGAATTTCTTTTCTCCAGCAATGTCTATCCTGTGTTTTCCAACTGTTGCTTGCATCTTAAAGTGCTGTACGCTTCTCCGCATAATCATTTTGGTCTCCCTTTTTGTTTTGTTCTTGGCATTATTCTTTGTTGGAGTGTCATTTCCAATGTTGGCCTATTTTTGATGTTTGTATGCACATGCCCAAAATCTGCAACTTCCTTCTTTAGCACATGTTGAACAGATGCACCGTCTTTCTGTATATGCCATTTGCAATACTTCTTTGGTTTTCCTTTCTCTACAGCTTCTTCCTTGCAGGTCGCATAATGAGTACATTTCAAAAGCCTCCATTCTCATCTGTAATATATTATTATTATTATTATTATTATTATTATTATTGAACGTTAATATTTATGTGGTAAATTGTCCTAGGAGGACTGCTTGAACACATTACATAGTTCATGAATAATATAGGTCGGATTTAACAGAATAGCTGATCTCGAACAGCCAAGTCTTCAGTCACTTCTTAACCTCTTCCAGGACAGTGCCGTTTATAAACGCCGCGCGTCAATCGTTCGCCAACGGACAGCGCCGTTTATAAACGGCGCGCCACTTCAGTGTCTGTTCCGCGACGGGATTCACCATATATAAACTTTCTAATGTAATAATTCGATATAGTTGTTATCCATTTGGTGGATGGTAGCTCTTTTTTAGCAATTGTGATCAGTATAAGCTATGAAAGTAGGTTTTATTCGATAGGGGGTCGGATTATGGTTTTGCAAAAGTGTCATTCTAGGGTACGCAAAATCCTAACTACCCCAAATATGGTCCGATCTTCAAAATTTTTTCACTATTCTGTTCCAATAACACCCTCTACAAATTTGCCGCTCACGTAAGGGGGTCACCACTGAAAATTTTTTGCTATTGCACTTAAAAAAATATTTTTGGGAGGGGGTCCGATTTTAGGCTGTAGAGTGGATCCTACCCCCAAAATTTATTTTTTTGCATGGATGGTTAGAAAGAACAATAAAAATGCTAAACAACGGTGCATATCTCTTTTCTTTACCTTCTATATAGCCCGAAATATACTGAAATGTAATTTTTTCAGCTTGCAAAATTTGTGAAAAATTTTTCTCTCCGAGCAATGAGTTCCAGGGTTCGAAAAGTGATAACTACCCTAATTCGGGTCCGTTACTCAAAATTTTTGAACTATTCTGTTCCAATGACACCCCTCTGTAATTTTGCCACTCACGAAAGGTTGGTCACCGCTGAAAACGTTTTGCTATTGGTCTTTGACAAAAATTTTTGGGAGGGGGACCGATTTTAGGCTGTAGATTGGACCCTACCACCCAAATTTTTTTTGCACGGATGGTTCGAAAGACCAATAAAATGCTAAACAATGGTGCAAACCTTATTTCTTTAGCTTCTATATAGCCTGAGATGTACTAAATTTACAACGTTTATGTTCACAGTTCATATGAACACTTTTTCCCAAAATTAATTAAACCGAATGGTGACGACTTTTAAAATTTAATTAAATCATTAAGGGGTTAAATATTTCCAGAGAAGGTGATGTTTGAACACTGATGAGGAGACGATTCCAGGCTTTCGCTGCAGTAACTGGGAATGTGTGGTAGCCGGCAGTGGCAAAGCGTGTACACAGCACGAAGAGTGCTTGAGTGGAGCCAGATCACAGACACCTTCTACTGTCTATGTCTGCCGATCTCTGGAGTTTGGACCGGAGATAGGAGGGACTGATGTCATGCAGGCACCGGTAGACGATGGTTACCAGCTGATACGCTATTTGCTCGGGGACCGAGAGCCAGTGTAGGTCGATCAACAGTGGTGTGATGTGATCATGCTTCCTTGATCGATGGATCAGGCGTGCAGCTGCATGAAGTACGCTCTGGAGTCTGTCTAGGAGGTGTTTCGGGAGCCCTGCTAAGGTGGCGTTAATATATTGTTCAATATCCAATGGTTGCTGATGATATTGACATCCTAGATGGAAATGAAGATGGTTGCATGCATATGATGCTCTACTCCATGTGACTCTTTCCATTATTCTTTTCTTTGTTCTGGGGCTGATATTGTTACCGGTATCTTTCCATATGTTATTCTTTTTTATGACTGCTCTTCCTTTTGTCAGCCTTGCAGTCGCAGATATCTCATCCTCTAAGAATCTTCCAAAATGATTGTGGCAGTGTATGTAAATTTTTCCACTTTTCCAAGGAAAATTCTCTCCATTTATTGTGATTACTTTTCATTTATTTGCATTTATTTGAAGCTTATGCTCTGCACTTTCTTGTTCCACCTTGCTTACCAGGTCTTGTAAATAGATAAGTAAGTAAAATATTGTTAATTTCTATAGAGCTTTCAAAAGCAGCACCGAAGTAGCTCCTTACTCCTAGGCACTTAATCTTGTATGTATGTATATATATATATGTATATATGTATACTGGACTATTTATATAGCGCCGTAAGCATAGCGGAGCCAAAGACAACGGTGCTTTACATAGGGTATGACTCCCAAAATAGATGATTTTTCAGTTTGTTTTTTAAAATGGGCCAGTCTTTGATCCTTGTGAATAGTATTTCATAAAAGCGGTCTGCCTCGTGAGAAGGCGCGATCTCCTAAGGTAGGGATCTTGAGCGGCCTCGGGACAACAAGGTCTAGAGAGGACAATGATTGCAGTGTCGACTGTACGAGAGTGTTACTGGAGGGTATTAAAAGACACACCAGGTACTCCAGACTGGCTTGGCCGGTGATGATTCTATTCTATTCTATCCCGGACAATTTATGCAGCGCAGTAGCATGGCTAACAGTCAGAAACAAGAGCGCTTTACATCAACATGCATACGAAAAACTAAATAAGTGCGTCTTGAGGTTCTTAGAGAAGACTTCGTAGGAGGTGGCCTTGGTAACATATTCAGGGAGAGAGTTCCAGAGATGTGGGTTCCCTTGACTGATGGATCTTTCACCTAGCTTTGCAGTATTGAGCGGAGGAGGGACATACAACAGTAATCGAGTACTGGAGCGAAGTTGTCGGTGCTCATCCGTCATCTGCAGGGTACGTAGTAGAGCGGAAATATATTCCGGACATGTGGGATCATGGAGAGCCCAGTAGGTCACGCAACATCGCTTAAAAACAATGCGTTCTGGCACCCTGAGCCAGTGGAGTTTGTCCCGGAGATATGGTGTTACTTGATCATGCCATTTACACCCGAAGATCATCCTTGCTGTAGTGTTGAGGACGGCCTGCATCCGTTTGAGTTGGCTGTCCGGTAGACCCAACAGGAGACCATTACAATAGTCCAGTCTGGTGAAAATGAGTGCATGTGCGAGGAGAATCGCCGTTGCCTTTGGGATGTAGCATCGAATTTCTCGGATTTTCCGTAGCTCCGAGTAGCACGCCCGAGTCACGTTGCTCAGGTGGCCCACGAATGAAAGTGATTCGTCCAGGAGGACTCCGAGCAGACGCACCTCCTTGGAAGGGATGATTTCGATGTCCCCTATCACGAGCAGTTTCCGATCAATGAGATGATTCCTCCTCGGAGAGCTAACCCATAGGATCTCAGTCTTGCCCGGATTGAATGCAAGTCGGTTCACGGCAGTCCATTTCATAATCTCCTTTATACAGTCCTGGACCCGTATCCGCATAGCCTCCACCTCCGATGGTAAGCAGGAGGAGCTTATCTGCCCATCATCTGCATAGGCATGGAAGGTTAGCCCTCTCTGGCCTACAAGTCGTCCCAAGTCTCCGACATAGAGGATGAAAAGTAAAGGACCGAGGGCAGAGCCCTGTGGGACCCCGAAGGAAGCCCTCCGCGGCGCAGAGATAGATCCGTTCCAGCTGACTGCCTGTGACCTCCCGGTGAGGTAGTCGCTCAGCCAGTTTAAGGCTCTCCCCGTTATCCCGTAGGAGAGTTCAAGGCGACGGATAAGTATTTGGTGGTCCACGGTGTCGAATGCCGTGAAGAGGTCCAGGAGACAGAGTAGGGCAAGACGACCGCTCGAAATCACTTCCACCAGTTCGTTAATGATCCGTAGGAGAGCAGTCTCCGTAGAGTGACCGGCGCGATACGCCGATTGGTGCTTTGGCAGTAGACCGTTTCGGACCAAATAGTCGACGAGTTGCTTGTTAGCCACCCTTTCGAGCAGCTTAGACGCAAACGGAAGGTTGGCGACTGGTCGGTAGTTGGACGCTTCCATCGGGTCCAGGCTGGGTCGCTTAAGGTGCGGTCGAATGAGCACGTGTTTCAACGGTTGCGGGGATTCCCACTTCCAAACGAGGCAGCCAAAAGCTTCATCAGGAAGGGGGCGAGGGTGTCGATAGCATCTTTCAGGAGCCACGTTGGCAACGGATCCAATAAGCACTGTTTGTTCGGTAGTGACTTAACGGTCGCTATGACCTCTGCAATCGTCGGCACCGAAAACGTTGTGAAGGAGGAAGGGCTTTCCAAGATGTGGTATTCCGCCGGACTTTCAGCGGCCGTTCGGTTCCGAATGTCGTTGACTCTCTCATCGATAACAGTGTGAAACTCCTCCGCAGTGAAATCCGTGGACCCGATGGCTGGTGCCTTCTTTGCACCCAATAGACCTAGATGTTTCAGATCTGCTTGGAATCTGTTGTCAACGACTTGATCTTATCCCGCCAATACCTTCGGCCCTTCACCCGAACCAGTCTACGGCTTGCCTTGATAGCACCTCTCCAGGAAGTATAGGCTTCTTGCTCGGCGCCGGTTCCCCTGGTTTTTTTATAGCGACGCTCCAAGCGACGAGCTTGCCGTCGGACCTCTCTGCAGTCTGCGTCATAGAAGGGCTGGGAGTGTCGCGATCGCAGGCGGAATTCAGTGACCGGGGCGAGGTCATCTAGAATGCTAGTTATTTGTGCGTGGTAGCAACTCGCAAGATCCGTAGCGGACGTGTCGGTGTCAGTGAAAATGCAAATTGGTGAAGCTTGGAGTCGCGCTATGAACTGGTCGAGCTTGAAGTGTCGCCAGCTCCTCCGATGTGTCGTTGTATATACCGGCTCAGGGCTGGCTGTGGGTAGCGACCAGTGAACCAGCATATGGTCGGACAGCCCGACCTCTGCTACTCCGACATTGTCAGGGACTTCCTCCTCAGGCACGATGACCGCATCGAGCAGCCCTCCAAGTTCATGAGTGGGATTACCCACGATCTGCGTCAGATGGTGGGCCCGAATGATCTGCTGAAATTTGACGTTATCTGGATCCGCAGTACGTTCCAGATGGATGTTGAGGTCGCCCGCGATTAAAATCTGACCGTTGTAGGTGACAAGTGATTCGAGTAGTTCCGCGAATTCAACGTAGAACCCGTCCCGGATGCCCTGCGAGCCTGGTCTGTAGATGGCTACTATGATTATTTGCGAAGGGCCGCTTCCAACCCAGCAGCAAAGATGCTCGAACGCTTCGAACTTCATCTTAGTGTCGATTTTAGCGATTGTAGTACCCGGCTTGGATACAATCGCAAGTCCTCCGTGATTGGTGGGAGAGGCTCCACTACGTAGCTCGACCGACGGCAAGGGACGTGCTTCTTCAATCACGTTAAATCCAGAGCCCCGAAGGCGCTTAATCGCTATACTGTTAGAGTCTGAATGCCACGTCTCGGTCAAGATAAGAAGGTTGAGCGAAAATTCGCTAAATATGCTCGGAATGTTTTCAAGTTTGCTGTTGACCGATCTGATGTTCAGTAGACCGGCGCGTGTCCGACATATTGGTGGGATAACATGTCGCTCGATTCTCGGATAGATAAGCGCTGTTCCGGAGCACTGCCTCTTCCCTGAACTGCGATGGGTGTGTGTGGGAGCCGTTAACACTGTGATAGGTCTGAGCAGTTGTTTCCTCGCCCGACATCCGTGTCCGCCCATCCTGCAGGTATGACGCCGGAAGAGCGAGCGCAACTTTCTCCGTACCGCCATTGACATACGGCTGTCAGACCCGGAGCGATAACAGAGGAGCTCCTCTCTGGTGTACGCTCGGGTTGGCGTCATACGAGACGACGAATCCTTCCTCACCTTGGTATTAGTACAGAATGAGTCTGAGTGGGCCATCTGGCGAATAATGTGCTACAATAATTCTCGAGCTCACCTGTCGCTCTCGGTCAGCAGTTTGATAGCTCAACGCTGGAAAAGAAATGTCTTTACCGAACCTCCACAAGTCCTGTCGAGTAATCCAGAGAGAATTTAGTCAGACGCTCCGACTAGACACGGAACTCGACACGTAGACGCACAAAAATACCGAAACTAGCAGCAGGCACAATCACCTGCAGGCAGCTACTTGCAGCACCAGCTAGTGAACTGGCGAAGATGATGCCATGAATTATGAGACGCCTCTAAAAGATAATGCGTTCTCGGACGCTAAGCCAGTGGAGCTTGTCTCTCATGAGAGGTGTTATGCTCGCCCAGCGGTCCAGGCATTAGACTAGTCTGAGGATATTCTAGATTTTGGATATTAGAATTCAGGAATAATCTTAAAATGAAGTTGCTATAACCAAAGGTGGGGTCATTCATGCAGGGTAATTTAATCCAAAGGGCCAGTGATTGGGACGTTACAGCTATGGAAAAAATTATTTTTTGAAGAGAAATGATTTCAGTTTAGAAAGTAAACCTTGAGAAGTTGCAAGAATGGAAGGAAATTGTGGCTCAATATTTGTTATTTGACCATGGTGTAGACAGCATAGGGATACTGGAATTGAGTTCCAAAGTTCTGGTGCAGCATATGAAAAGGCACAATTGCAAATTTTGAGAGATGATTGATTCAGAAGACGAAAGAGAGTTACACAAGAGGAACTTCGAGAATGTTGTGGGATTATCAGATTTTGTAGGTAGACTGGTTTTGATGTATGAAGTAAGTTATAAGTCATTGATATTATGTTATATTTAATGTAGTTCCTGGGTTCTCTGTTCCAATAAAACCTCATCTGCACTGTGACGAGAAGGTTAATTGGAACAGATGTGTTGAATTGTATTAAAGCATATAAGTTAGTGATTGACTGACATGGCTGAAGGTGCTTCACAAAAGAGTGAATTGATGAGAATAGATGAAAGTGTGTTTGTTGTTGGGATAATGGATTTAATTACCCTGCATGAATGACCCCACCTTTGGTTATAGCTACTTCATTTTAAGATTATTCCTGAATATCTAATACTGGCTTGAGGTTCAAGAACGCATTACCTACAAGCGATGCCTGATTACATATCAACACTCGTATGCAGGGCAATGATGAATGACAGACGCGCGGAACTTCGATCTAATAGTCGGACATTGTTGGTCGTCCCTCCGCCTTCAAAGACTGCCGTGTTCGGTGACAGATCAGTCACGCGGGGAAATCCAGCCCTGTGGAACTCTCTGCCGAGTGATGTGATTAATGCAAATTCCGTTGACTGTTTTGAGAAGCTCCTAAAGATACACTTATTTAACATTTCTTATAAGTGACTCCTTTGTAAAGTGCTCTTGACTTTAGCTCCAGTTATGTTACTGCGCTATATAAATTGTCGTAGATAATAATAATAATAATAATAATAATAATAATAATAATAATAATAATAATAATAATAATAATAATGTAAAGGAGAGAAAGAAGTTGGTTTTTAATAATTGTAATTATACGGTTCTATGTGTATTAAATTTTGATAATTTCAGCAAGGTGAGTGTAAAATGTACGAATAAGTTGCTAATGAGACTGAATTGAATTATTGAAATCAAAAGAATTTTGAATTAAACTTTAATGGCAAGTGTCATCTCAATCTCTCAAGGCATTGAGAGAATTTAAGTATCAGACAGACTATGTCAAAGTAGATTTATTTATTTATTTATTTATTTATTTATTTCAAGACAATTTCTATAGCGCCGTGACTGTAAAATGTAACCTAAACTAAAAAGGTGCGTCTTTAATCCAGCAGAGTTGGCCTAATCAGACTGAATTGCAATTATTGAAATCAAAAGAATGGCGGAGCGAAGTGCCGACCTCCATGCGTTCGGCGTTGATCTTAGGACCAGCTTAAACTTGAGCCAGCAGCGGCTTATGGATAATGCGCTCCCGGCTCGAAGCCAGTGCAGCTGATCACGCAATCTCTCTGCTGAAGGCATTGCTGTAGAGAATTTAACTTTCCATCGGGAGGCCCAGCAACACGCTGTTGCAATAGTCAGAGAACAGACTATGTCAACCGAGTAGATTTATAGAAGATGTTGATCGCCATGATGCAATCGAGATGGGTGTCTTTCCATGTCAGGCAGACAGGAAGTTTTGTCTTCATGGATTAACGAGAGATGTTTGGATGTCTTCTTTTTGTCTTCTGGAAACCTTCCTTGTTCCTCGTTCCGAGGGTTGGTCGCACTATGGACTATCCCTTTCCACTGAAGTCTGTTGTCGGTAGCCCTGATGGCTTGGCATGTTGTGAGTCCCGTCAAAGTACGGATGTTATTGAACCAGGTTATCCTCGGCCTACCTTGAGCTCTTCTTCCAGGAATTGTATCTTGTATGATCTCTTTCTCAAGACAATCCCCTTGCTTCCTTACCATGTGCCTAAAATATGCCAATTTTCTTCTTTTGACGCTATTCAATAAGTCTCTCTGATATTCGGCTTTTTTCACTACCCATTCGTTGGTTCTTTTCGCTATCCAAGGGACCCTAAGTATTGTTCTTAATCCTTTCGACTCGAAGGCCTCTATACGAGTTTCATCCTTTTTTGCTAATGTCCAGCTCTCGCAGCCATATGTTGCTATTGGCCAAACCAATGCTTTCCACAGTCGAATTTTCACTGTAAGTGATATTCCGTGATTTTTCCATATTTTAGTCAAGGAGGCATTTGCTGCTCGGGCTTTTGCCAGGCGTGATTTTACTTCCTTCTCGCACCTGGCATCACTTGTAATAATAGCGCTCAGGTACGTGAAGGCTTCGACTTGTTTTAACAAATTTTCTTGCAGTAAAATGTTGCATTTTGTTCCGTCTGTTTTCATGATGTGAGTTTTCTCGGAGTTGATGAATAACCCTTGTATTCTCGCAGCCGTGTCTAGTCTGTTCAGCAGCATTTGCAGTTCTGCTTCCATCGAAGCTAATAGCAAAATATCGTCAGCATATCTCAGATTTGTGATCTTTCTTCCTCCTATTTGGATGCCACCACTGAATCCCTCTAAGGTCTCTCTCATCACAATTTCGGCCAAGATGTTGAACAAGTAGGGAGAGAGAATGCATCCTTGTCGCACTCCTTTCTTGATTCTGAAGCTTTGAGATGGCTGCTTTAACTCTGATGATGCTTGTATAGATTGGACAGAAGGGTCACCAAATGGCTTGGATACCCCATGTCCAACATCCATAGTTTTTCGTAATGTATGGAGTCAAAATCTTTACGGAAGTCAATAAAACACATGTAAATGGGTTGTTGATGTTCTTTTGCTTTCTGCATTACAATGCAAAGATTAGTAATTTGATCTCTTGTTCCCCATCCTCTCCTGAATCCTGCTTGTTCTTCTGCTAATTCAGACTCTGTTTTTGTTTTTATTCTTTCTAGTATTATTCGCAGAATGATTTTGCTGGCATGCGATACCAGGGCTATTGTGCAGTAATTTGTGCACTGTTTCAGATCTCCTTCCTTAGGTATTGGTATGAATATAGAGTCCGTCCATTCTTCAGGCCATTCTCCCGTTTCCCAGAGTGCTACACATAGTTTGTGCATTCTGTGTAGTGCTGTTTCTCCACCGCTTTTGAACAGTTCTGCTGGTACTTCATCAGGACCTGGACTTTTTCCATTGGCTGTGTTCCGCATCGCCCTTTCAACTTCTGATTTCAGTGGTGGCGGCTATCTTTCTGCTATCTTGTCCATATTCAGTTTCTCGTAAGCTGAAGTATTTGTGTCTGTGTTATCGTACAGTTCTTCGCAGTACTCTTTCCATCGTTCCGCAATCTTTTCTTTCTCTACGATGTGTTCTCCAGAGGATGAATCGATGCAGTGTACTTGTGGCTTGAATTTCTGAGTCAGCCTTTTTGCTATCCTGAAAAGTGGTCTCATGTTTCCTTTGTTGTGAGCCTCTTCTAGTTCTGTACATAGTTGGTCTAGTTCCGTCTCTTTGTCTATGCGAACAACTTTCCTGACCTGTGTCTTTAGTTCTGCATACTTATTTATATCTCTTGTCTTTGCATCTCTTTTGGCATGAATCAGGATAAGCGTTTCACTTGTTATCCAGCTTTGTCTTTTTTCTTTTTTCTGGAAACCCACTGTGTTTTTTGCTTCTTCCAACAGCACTGCCTTTGTTTCCTGCCAGAGGTCATTGGGGGATTTTGGTTCTTCTACAGCTTCTAAAATTGCAAATCTATTCTGAATTGCTGTTTCATAGACTGTTGCTTTCTCCTCCTTTAGTTCTTCCAGATTCAGCCTTCTTACATGTTCATGTAGGATTAACGTTATGTTGTTCTAAAAGAAACTGCCCAAACAGTCTATGCGTTGTTTCGCAGGTGAAAGTTTTGAAAGACAAACTTGTTCCAGTTCTAAAGAGTAGCCTTATAAACTGGGTTGGAATTATCACCCACAGAGACACGAACCTGACGCTACATTTCATTGCAAGTTCTTTCTCAAAGGAAAAGTGTATTCTGAGTGTTTTTTGTACTTATTTAATCGTTGATGATTGCGATCTGCGTCCAGTCTTATTCTGTTTGTTCCATCTACATGCCACGTTACCATTGGTGACCGCATGTTTCTGGTAGCACTGCCAAAGTTTGGAATAGCCTGCCATTATCAACAACTATGGCAAAGACACTAGAAGCAGTTAAATGAGAACCGAAAACTGCTCTGTTTGTTCGTAATTATCCAGAGCATTGCTCGTTGTCAGATATACTGTACTTTTAATTGTAAGGTGCCCTAGTAGTACTTGTATGATATGCCACCATAATCAGTTCATGATTTTTTTTTATTATTAAAAAATATGGAAAGTAATTGTATGTTGCAAAGATTTGACCAAATGGAAATTCAATTTAGATTTTTAAAAATCATGACTTTTTATCAACCCTGCTATACATTATATATATATATATACACACACATAATATTAACTTTGTGACAGAGTTACTGATTTATCGCTGATGTTGAGTACTCTTATCAGCATTGTGGATGAAGTCTGGTCCATCAGTGTTCTGGGAAGGTGGACTCCTGGTTGGTTTTTGCGTTGTTTGGTCATCCATTCGGAAGGTTCAGACTGATCCCTGCTCCATGCATTATTTGGGAAGGATGGTCCATCTGCAAGCAAGGCAGAATTGTGTCTTCTGCTACACCATTGCGAAGGCACCAGCCTGCTCACTCTTCTTTACAAGAGGAATCTTGTGACCGAGGAGTAGCTTTCCTTTAATGATTAAACTTAATCTTCACTGGCTTGATCTGGGACTAGGGAATGACCAGATCCGAATATTTTGGGTCAACATTTGCTGGATCCAGATCACCTATGAGCAGAACTAGAAATTGCACTGACGAATCGAACTATTTTGGCAGGCTCAGACACCTATGAGCAGCTATAAACAGCGCTCCTAGCGAATGATGTGGAGTGGCTTTAGCTCCAGATCAATGACTCGATTTTAAAGATTAAGAAATGGACGGCAGCAAATCGTCTTGCATTGAACTGTAACAAAACAGAGTTACTGTGGTTAACGACCCCTTGGAAGGTGCACCTGATCAGTCACTCACTACTTCTAATTGATGGCCTACAGATAGTCCCATGGACAGAAATTCGGCTGGAAATAACTTACGGAGTTGGCGGCACAGCACTTGCATGGTTCTCATCATACATTAACCAACGCACTTACTCTGTACGCTGCGCCAACTCAACATCGGAGAATTACCCAGTCACGAGTGGGGTTGTCACGTGCGCCTATCATGATTGACGTACGCGCCAGCCAATGGCGCTCTGCACGGTATCAGAGATGTTATAGCAGTAGGAGTGATAGTCAGTCATCAGCAGAGACTCGAACTAGCGACACGCTCGACACTGAACTGTTTATCAATAATAAAGCTCTTTTTAAAGTATAAAGCTATACTTTACATGCTGTCAGAAGTCTGACGATGGCAAACTCACCCCAGATACCCATGCCAGCTGTGCTGAAGCTGAATGGGAACCTCGCAGGAGAATGGAAGCGTTTCCGGTCCCAATGGGATAACTATATTATAGCAGCTGATCTGGCAGAAGCGTCGAAGAAGCGCTTAGCCGCTATACTGCTTGCGTCGCCGGGACAGACGCTTACGAACTCTTTTCAGACTTTAGATTTCGCGAGAGAACAACGACCGACAAGATGTGGACAAAGTTCTTGACGCTTTTGAAAAACACTGCGCCGGAGAAAAAATATCACACTCCTGCGTTTGAGCTGAATAGTCGCTGCCAAGACTCCACCGAAACTTTCGGCGAATTCTTCGCTGAACTACGGAAATTAATTCGTTATGTGAATACGGAAACCTGGAGGATTCCATTCTTCGGGACCGTATAGTAATCGCATCAAGGACGACAACACGCGACGTCGTTTATTGCAGACTAGAAAACTCGAGTTACCTACTGCAATTGACATTTGTAAGTCCAGCGGTTACCTCGAAGCATCTATCTAGACGCTGACGATGAAACCACCGGAAGACGAAATGCAGCACAGCATTGGAACTCTTCACAATCCAAATGCCCCAGCTGCATCACCCTGTGACCAAACGGCGACAACCAACAAGCCGGGCATGTAAGTACTGCAACGTTCTCATGCGCCTGGCGAAATTCATGCCCAGCGTTTGGCAAGACCTGCCGCCGCTGTCTAAAGCAGAATCACTTCAGTTCAGCTTGCTTGTCACAACCACAGACTCAGCAAGAATCTGCGGTCCATGCGCTGGACTCAGACTCGAGCCGAAATGGTCATGGCCATGACCCCAGAACGAAACGCCGTGTTCTATGCAAACTGAAAATCGCGAATATTACTGCTCGTTTCTTTCTGGACTGCGGAGCAACCGTCAACTTACTGCCGTTATCGATTCTAGATCAACTTCGACCTAAACCAAAAGTTCGACCGCCCAGTCGACCTTTGCGAATGTTCGATGGACAAGCGGTGAAAATGGCAGGTATGATTACGCTGATAACAACACACCCAACGACCAAACAGAGCGCTTCTCTAGACTTCTATGTAGCTTCGCAGCATAAGCAACCGATACTGGGCCTCGACGCCTGTCTTATATTCTTATATTCGATCTGCTGCGTGTGAACCATGAAATATCTGCACCGTGCAATCAGATCGACAGTTCAACAACACAGACGAACTGATACGGCATTTCGATGACCTGTTCGACGGTTTTGGATGTCTGCCGGGCGAACTGCACTTACACACGGATCCGCCGGTTCACGCCCGTCCGACGCCGCTCGCCGACTTCCGGTCCTGATAAAGGCAAAAGTAGAGGCAGAATTGAAATTGCTTCAACAGCACCAGATAATCACCCCAGTCGACGAGCCCTCTGCCTGGATATCGGCACTCCTAGTCGTCGGAAGCCAAATGGCAGCGTCAGACTTTGCATTGATCCAAAACCGCTGAACAGAGCACTCGTGCGCGACCACTTCGAATGCCTACCATTGACGGCGTGCTTCGCTGCTATCCAAAGCGAAAATATTTTCCACCGTCGACGCCAGCAACGCTTTCTGGCATTTAAAACTCGACGATCACAGCAGCAAGCTCACCGCCTTCGACACTCCATTCGAAATATCGCTGGCTTCGCTTTCCCTATGGCGTGTCCCCGGCACCGAAATATTCCAACGGAAACTTCTGGAGGCGCTCGATGGTCTAACAGGAGTGGCATGCATTGCAGACGACATATTGATTTTTGGGTCAGGAGAGACCTCGGAAGAGGCGCAAAGAGATCACGACCGAATCTATTCGCTTATTCGACAGATGCCGCTCTATGAACATTCGATTAAACAGAGCCAAATTGAATATTAATCGCTCCAGCGTGAAATTTATGGGTCACGAGATCACAACAGACGGTCTCAGACCTGACCCCTCGAAAATTGCGGCAATACAAAACATGCCTCCGCCGGTCGACAGGACAGGACTTCAGAGGATCTCGGCATGGCGGCGTATCTAGCAAGATACGCTCCTGGATTCGCCACAACCACGGCGCCATTGCGCGAGCTACTCGAGCAAGACGCCGAGTTTCATTGGGACCCAAACTGGCATGGAGACGCCCTCAATCAACTGAAGAAACTACTGACGAGTGCGCCAGTCCTTCAATTCTATGACGCCGAGCAGACCGCAACTCTCAATGCGACGCATCTCAGGCGGGTCTTGGGCGTGCCTTTTCAGAACGATCATCCAGTCGGTATGTGTCATGTGCCTTGACGTCCACAGAGCAATCCTACGCACAAATCGAGAAAGAATTGCTGGCCTGCTATTTTGCTCTAGAGCGTTTCCATAGTTACATGTATGGCCGACACGTAAAAATTCACACCGACCACCACCCCCTGATCACGATCGTCAAGAAACCCGCTTCGTCAGCGCCAAAAGGCTACAGAGAATGTTGCTAAAGATGCAACAGTCGACTTGAACTCATCTACAGACCGGAACCGAGGTGGTCGCCGCTGGCCGCACTTAGCCGCGCGTTTCTGGTGAACTCGGCTGAGGAAACCCTGTTTTCTGAGCAAATAGCAGCCTTAGAGGAAACTGAGCAACGAGCTTCGCTTCGCCTGATTGTGTCAGAAAAAACCCTGGACATCATTCGCGAGGCTGCAAAGGCCGATGAAACATACCAGCTGCTGAAAGAACAAACTCTGATAGGCTGGCCTAACAGCGCGTCTGACGTCACGCCGTTGCTAAGGCCCTATCTGCCATTTGCCGACGAGCTCACACTGTGTGACGACGGCCTACTACTTAAAGGTACTAGACTTATAGTGCCTGCTGGAGCGAAACGCTATATTTTGGAGCGCATCCACCGCTCCCACATAGGCATCAACGGATGTATACGCCGCGCTAAAGAATCTGTTTTCTGGATCCGCATGGCGCAGGATATTCAGAAGCACATAAGCAGCTGCGAAATCTGTCAAGAGATGGCGGACTCACAGCCGAGAGAGCCACTCCTGCCACATGATCCACCCACTCGCCCATGGGAAAAGGTAGGAATCGACATTTGCTTCTACAACGATAAGGAGTACATAATAATAGTGGATTACTTTAGTGGATTTTTTGAGGTCGACGCCTCAAGTCAAAGCAAATGCGTGACGTCATTTACTGTTTAAAAGGCCAATTCGCACGCCACGGCCTCCCAGATGTGCTGTTCTCGGATAATGCCTTTGCTAACAGGGAATTTCGCGCGACCGCCAAAAATTATGAATTTAAGCACGAAACCTCTAGCCCGCGGTACCAAGATCAAATGGCATGGGAAGCGCGGTCAAGGTCGCAAAGAAACTAATGAAAAAGCTAGTCGTGAGAAGACGGATCCGTTTTTGGCCTTGCTTGATTGGCGTAACACCCGAGCGAGACATTGAAATTAACTCCAGCTCAAATGCTATTTGGTGAAGAACCAGAACTCCATTACCAACGGCTAGCAGTCTGCTATCGACCCCAGCGTCAGCGGCAATACATAAATCAATTGCTGATAATAAGGCTAGACAGAAATTTTACTACGACAAAGGCACCAAAAAGCGGCGCCCGCTCACGGTCGGTCAGACGGTCAGAGCTCGGGTCGACCCCAGGGGGCCGTGGCTCAAAGGAGAAGTTGAAAATGCCTCCTTATCGTTCGCATGAAATTATACTGGAAGACGGGATGAAACTCCGCAGAACATCTAATCATCTTAAGCCCTTCCGTCGAACCAAGATAAACTGCACGACAATAGATGGACAACAGGTGCCAACGAATTCCATCGGTCAGGCGGATCCGAAGCTGACTCTAATTGCCACCAAAGATCGCCAATTCAGGAGAAGCCAGAACTGACACTAATCGCCTCCGACGGGTCGCCATTCAAAGCGAATCCAACTTCCTCTTCCCGACAGATCCACAAGCCCACAGCAGCTGTCAACTTCACAGCAGGATCTAAGATCGGAACATCTGCCGCCTAGCCACCAGATGGCGACATACACCACTCGTTCAGGTCGCCTGATAAATCAGCCAGCCAGATACAAAGACTAAAAACCCACGCAGCTGGAGACATTGCAAGAGACATTTAGTTCTAGAGACACGTAGTTTCTTTCTTTTCTTTTTTCATTTCTACATATAAAACATCTCTTTTTTAAATTTTTTTTAACAAACGAAAGATGTCACGTGCGCCTATCATGATTGACGTACGCGCCAGCCAATGGCGCTCTGCACGGTCTCAGAGACGTTATAGCAGTAGGAGTGATAGTCAGTCATCAGCAGAGACTCGAACTAGCGACACGCTCGACACTGAACTGTTTATCAATAATAAAGCTCTTTTTAAAGTATAAAGCTATACTTTACAGGGGTCCCCCAAGGTTCGGTCCTCAGACCCATTCTCCTTGCATTATACTTTTTATACTATACTATAGTTTCTGCAAGACTTCGGACATCAACTCTCGTCAACGATTGCGATCTGCGTCCAGTCTTACTCTCGTTGTTCCGTCTACACGCCACGTTACCATTGGTGACCGCATGTTTCCGGTAGCGGCTGCCAAAGTTTGGAATAGCCTGCCACCATCAACAACTATGGCAAAGACAATAGAAGCATTCAAACGAGAACTTAAAACTGCTCTCTTTGTTCGTAGTTACCCAGCACATTGATCGTTGTAGGATATACTGTTTGTTTTTTAGTTGTAAGGTGTTCTAGTAGTACTTGTACGATATGCCACCATAATCAGTTCATGATTATTATTATTACCTGGTGGATCCATTCGACATAGCTCACAAGCTATGCAGGCGCACCTATATGCCGATGTTACCCAAGTATATGGAAGTTGTCACTCGCTCTCACCCAACAACTCGAATTACGAACTGCATCGCAGAAATTACAGAATGGCTATGCTCAAATCGTCTCCAGCTCAGTACTGTGAAGGCAGAAATCTTATAGGTGGCAACCGGAAGACAGCAGCACCTGCTCCAATTCACCTCAGTTCGGATTAATGGTCAATGATATCCATCCAAGCCCCTACGTCAGAAATCTCGGCATTTACATCGATCACTTCACGCCACTGATGATCGACCTACACTGGCTCTCAGTCCCCGAGTGAATAACGTATAAGCTGGCAACCCTCGTCTATTGATGCCTGCACGACATCGGTCCCTCCTATCTCAGGTCCAAACTCCAGAGATCCGCAGACATAGACGGTAGAAGGCATCTACGATCTGGCTCCACTGAAGCACTCCTCATGCCGCGCACACGCCTTGCCACTGCTGGCGACCGCGCCTCTCCGGTTACTGTGGCAAAAGCCTGGAATCGCCTCCCCATCAGCGTTCAAACATCACCTTCTCTGGAAATATTTAAGAAGTGACTGAAGACTTGGATGTTCGAGATCAGCTATTCTTTTAACCCCTGACCTATATTATTCATGAACTATGTAATGTGTTCAAGCAGTCCTCCTAGGACAATTTACCACATACTCGTAAATCTTAACTTTCAATAATAATAACAATAATAATAATAATAATAATAATAATAATAATAATAATAATAATAAACACCTCGTGTGGAAGACTTCCAGTGCAGGTCTTCATGAAGTAAGGCTCAGGTTCCACTAGATAGAGAAGTATGGACAAAATGAATGAGTTCACAAGACATACGAATCTTGAGATTGATGGATTGTGATTTATCTATATAGAGTATATGATATTTCATATTTTTGCATGCTTTGCGAATAAATATTTTGTTGTTCATTACTCCCCTTTATTTATTTTTTTGTTCTGATTAATTATACGCTTTTATTAACTTTAAGCACCAAAATTTGTCTAAAATTGATGTTAGTTATTTAATAATATGAAATATTAAAGCTACTTTGATAAAGCTGCAGTTTAAAAAAGAGAGCTGTGCATTGTACTGTTTTAAATGATGTGGCATTTTCACTGAATAGTATATTTACTGACAAGAATTTTATATGAAAGTTTTCTTCTTTAAAATGTGGATAAATATTTATGGTGTTATATGATTTTGTGGTGGCTTATAGTAATCTCTGAATTTGCAGATTTGATTTAGGAGTTTTAAAACAGCTATTTTATTCATATTACGGAATCCTTGAGAACTATGAAGATTGTAAAAGGAAATTCTGAGATCTTTAAAGAATCTATATGAAAGCAATTCTAAGTATGGTGTTTTCCTTTGCCTCTAGAACTTATTTGACATGCAGATTAGTTACTATTGAAGTGTAGTAAACAATTGTTCATGTTGCTGTAGTCCTTATGATGCAAAGAATCCTTATCTTGCACCAGTGAGAGTGAATCGTGAGCTGCATAAAAGTGGAAATCGGTCATGCATGCATATTGAATTCGACATAAGCAACTCTAAAATTCGTTATGATTCTGGAGACCATGTTGCTGTTTATCCAGTTAACTGCGTGGAACTAGTTGAAAAAATAGGCAAACGACTTAATGTTGATCTCGAATTGGCTTTCACTCTCACGAACGTTGATGGTAATTTTGAACATTTTTTCTTTAATGCTCTTGCTAATTTTTGGATTTTGAAAGTACTAAAAGTGCATGTGTTAATTTTGTTGTTATTTTACCATTTTAAAAGCAGATAATTAAGCAATTTGTGTTGAAAGAAGCAAAAGAGAAATTAATTTTGTCAGTATGCTGTTGTAGAGGATGCAAGTAAGAAACATCCTTTTCCCTGTCCAACCACATATCGAATTGCACTAATGCATTATCTTGATATTACTTCCTGTCCACGTACCAATGTGCTTAAGGAGTTAGCAGAATATGCAAGCAATCCAAAGGAGAAGGAGTTTATACTCAAACTCATTCAGTCATCACCTGAAGGAAAGGCAAGTTAAATATTCAGCAATGCTTGCATAATTAAACTATTCATAATGTATTATCAATATCTAACCAAATTTTCCTGGATAATGAGTATTTATTATTAAGAGGTTCAATAACTTTGATTGGAGTTATCATCAGACACTGAACTCTCACTTTGCATGATTTGGATTGCTTTGCTAAAAGTGCTTATAGATTTTGTTTATTTCAGGAGCTGTATCAGAATTGGATTATTAATGATCACAGAACCATTCTTCATGTACTAGAAGATTTGCCATCTTTGAACCCATCCATTGACCATATTTGTGAGCTTCTTCCTCGACTTCAAGCACGTTATTACTCCATCTCCTCTTCTCCAAAGGTAGAACTATGTAATTTAGTCTAATTTTCATTCAGAAGTGAGGATTACCTATTAGAGTTATGTTATCAGTAATGAGACTGCATTGATGTATCTCAAAAGATTGTTAAGTGAGGTGAACAGATCTATAAGAAACACAAAAATAGCAGCTGATGGCAGGCAATGGTCCTGAGAGTGCCATGGCAGTCACATTTCTCAAAAAAAGTCATGTCTCAGTTGGTAGCTGATATCTATTGCTGAAACTAACAGAGGATGCCTCAATCCTAAGCAGCTGGCTATTGAAATAAAAATTTCAAGCAGCATTTAAAGATTGTGCCATATGGACATCATATGAATACTGCAGTTAGCTGTGTATGGTACATATGGACCCATTTGTTCAGAAGGAGGTTGTGAAAGAACTGGAGAATATGTTGTCACTAAATTTAATCTCTTTACCGTTTATCTCGAGTCCCAGTCATGTACCGGTAGTACTTTACAAGCCGTTTCAGCTAACCGTTTCACCTGAGTCTGGCTCATTATTTTATGTGTGTGGTCGAAAATAATCGAAAATAAGCACCATCTGGTGAATAAATGGATACTAAACCCATATATATATACACACACATATATATACTTTTTTTGAATGCCCTCGATATTTAACTCCCGAATGCCTTATTAAAAAAAATTGTCCGGAGACAAAAATTAACGTGTGTGTCAACTCTCGTCTGGTTCTTCAAAGCTTGCAACAGGAAACGTTCCTCGAACAGATACTGCGTTGAAGCGTTAGATAGCTATGGACAAACGCTGAAATAAAAAGCTTCCTCCCCTATTGTCTCCGGAAGACTCGGAAATACGACGACCTAGTTGTTTTATGAAGAGCTCTGTGTCGTGACTAATGGGGCCGAGGGACTCAAAGGCCAATGGCAAGAAAATTTAATTGGTTGTTAAGTCTGCGTATTTAGCCGTTTTGCGAACTGCTGCTGCCTCAGCAGCCGTGCCTGCAGAAAAAGATGTAATGGGCAGATGGGTGGTAGCAACTGTGTCTGCCACGGTTATGACCCAAATTAGACTGAGACCGGCGTGCCACGGGATCAGAGTGAGGCCATCCAGTCTTCTACCACCAGATCACAAAAGACCGGATGGTTCCTATCATCATCATCATTAACCGTGGGCTCATCGCCCATTGGTGTATAATGCCATCTCCACAGTTTTCTGCCATTCTTTCCTGTCCGTTGCTCTGTGACTAAGATCCTGTAAACTGCTTCCACACCATTCTTCAATATCATCACACCATTCCTTGTGTGGTCTCCCTCTCTTATTGGCACCCTCCATTATTCCAAACATTAGAGCTTTGATCTTTCTGTCCTCTTTCATTCTGCATATGTGTCCGAAAAGTTGGAGTTTCCTTTGTTTTACTCTTTCCAGCATAGTTTGTTTGGGCTGAATTCTCCTGTATAGTTCTTCATTTGTGAATGAATATAGTTCTTCATGGTTCATATATATATATATATATATATATATATATATATATATATATATATATATGTTATTCAGACAATTTATATAGCGCGCATTTATGGCATCTACCAAAGTCAAAGGCGCTGTACATATTTAACATTCATAAGAAGTTGCAAATAGATGTGTCTTTAAGTTATTCGCGAATTGATCGTAGGAGTTCGACGAGGTTACAGTGTCTGGTAGAGCGTTCCACAGCCAAGGATTTCTCATACAACGAACGCTTCGCAAACTTTCCCGTCTTACAGGAGGTGGAACCGCCAGAAGAACACGGCTGCTCAAACGTGAATCTTTCCGAAGTCTATGAAGAAGTGTGGAAAGGTATTCAGGACACGTTGGGTCATGAAGCGCGCGAAACGACAGCATACACCGCTTGTATGTAATCCTCTCGGTTACTTTCAGCTGGTGTAGTTCGTTTTTCAGTAGCGGGGTGACGTGTTCTCTCATTCTGAGTCTGTATGTCAGCCTGACCGACACGTTCATCACTCTCTGCAGCCACCCTAGCTGTGTTTCAGGTAGACCAAGGAGGACACTGTTGCAATAATCGATTCTCTGCAACACCATTGCCCGAACAAGCATTGTCGTCGGGCTTGTCGGAAGATATCTCCGTACTTCCTTGATTCTTCGTAGTTGGTAATAACACAACACGGTCAGCTGACCGATATGTCCGGCAAATGAGAGTGTCTCGTCGAACCGGACTCAGAGGAGACGAAGCTCAACGGCCGGGTGAACCGCAGTACCGGCCACTAGGATCGGATCCCGCATGATGTGATGCCTCCTCCTCGGGGTCGACACCCACAGAAACTCAGTCTTACTAAGATTCAACATCAACCGATTTGCTTCCATCCACTTGCCGACCTTGAGAATAGCATCAACCATCTTGGCTCGAAGACAAACCATCTCGCTCGGCAGACAATCGGCGTAGATCTGGATGTCATCGGCATAGGCATGAGGTGTCAACCCCGCCTCTCGAATGACCTCAACCACATCGGCCACAAACAGTATAAACAACAAAGGCCCAAGCACTGAACCTTGCGGCACCCCACTGTGTACAGGGCGCGAGATAGTCAGTTGTCCTTTCCAAGAGACCGATTGTGTCCTTCCATTCAGATAGTCAGCTAACCAATCCAGAGCAGAACCGCCTAATCCATAAGAACACTGGAGTCGCCGTATCAGGATTTCATGGTTGACCGTATCAAAAGCGGACGACAGGTCCAGAAGGCCTAGCAGCGCCAGCCGTCCATTGGCTGTCATCTCAACCAGGTCGTTGAAGATGCGGTAGGCCGATTGATGTCTCTGCATCAAGTCATTCATCAGAAGGTGCGCGACTAGTTGCTTATTGACTACACGTTCAAGTAGTTTAGAAATAAACGGTAAATTAGAAACCGGCCGATAATTCGCCATTTCACTTTGATCCAAACCTGGTCTCTTCAAATGTGGGCGAACCACCGCATGCTTCCACCTTGGAGGAACCGATCCTTCCTGCAGCGATAAAGCTATTATGGATGCAATGAAGGGTGCGAGCATATCAATCGACTCCACCAACAGACATGTAGGAAGAGGATCGTTCTGACGTTGCTTCATAGGTGAAGATCTGACAATTGACTTCACTCTACAGTAGGGGGTAAAAACGAAGTCATGGTAGGACCAGAATAGTGCCTGTATTCTGGTGGCTGCTGTGTGTGTGTATATATATATATATATATATATATATATATATATATATATATATATATGGGTTTAGTATCCATTTATTTGCCAGATGGTGCTTATTTTTGAATATTTACGCTGTTAACTCTTGAAAATTGATACATTTAGGACCCGACCCTTGAACTTTGCCTCTAATGGCAGTACCTTGGTGACCGGAGATTTGTTGCTATTGGGCAATATTTCTGTAGAAAGTGTTTCAAAATGGGGATAAGTCACCCAAAAACAAAAGCAAAGCTAAATAGAATTAGAACAATTTTGAGGTTTCTAGTCATAGTAGCTTCTGAATGGCTGTGCATACTTCACTGAGAGTTGGCATGTTGATTGAAAAGTCAGGACTGTCAGAAGCTGTGGACGCTTGGTTCACTAGTTCCATGCTTACTTCTGCTGGTGGGTGATTGAGTGCATCAGAGAAGTATTCACACCAACGACTCAATGTTTCCGGCAGGGAGATCCGTCTGCCTTAGGTGCTGCTGTAACACCCATGGACTGGCATGTACCTCGTTTTCTACTGATGGTCCTATAAGCAGTCTTTAAGTTGTTCCACTGCAGTCCTTCCTCTGCCTCAGTAGCCAAGACCTGATGGAACGCTTCCTTATCACACTTTGACTTGGCCTTGAATACACCATTCAATCGCTTTTGCTCTGCCTTATCTCCTTTAAACCGGGTGGCGGCCTTTTCTTCGAGGGTGTCGTTAGATAGCCATGGCTGCTTACGGGTTTTCCTGTAACCAATGACTTCTTCTGCAGACCCTCGAATGATGTCACTGATTGTTGTCCAAGCAGCTTCTGCGCCATCTGGGAGGTTTCCGAGGGCCTCAAATTTGTTATTCAGGGTGCTATTGTATTGAAGCACCCTGTCAGGATCATTTCTAAGACATTGAATGTTAACCCTTTGAACCCAACGGGTCGGTAGACCGGCCAATCATTATCTGATAATGACCTGACCGGCCGGTAGACCGGCCTCACGCTACTCTGCTATAACCCGGCAGGTATGTTGAGCGGCCGAGTTTGGCGCACACCTCTAGTGACCTAAGTTACTTCTACCAAAATATTTCTATGATTCTACGTAAAAATTTCTATGCTTTTGCGTAAATAAACACGAATAATGGCGACTCCCATGAGCAATAGTATTCGCGGTAAGAAGTGAAAAGTTTCATTGAAGGAGGCTGTAAGGATGATAGTAGAGAGCGATAACGAAAGCGAAGATGTTGTGGCAAGTGATGTCTATGACTCGAATGAACTTGAAACTGAAGATGAATGGACTGACGACGATGCTGTAGCCGATGAACCAGAGCCTATGCTGTCAACTAGTCGATCATGGAAAAGAACTCATATTCGAACGGACACGCCCCCAGACAGCTGGACAGGTGATACAAGTCTTTACTCTGCATCATCCGCTTCTTTCAAGCCTGCAGACAAGGTGGGACCTAGAAATATTCCTGATTCAATCAGGGAACATAGTAAATCATCAGATTTCTTCAGTCTCCTGTGGACTGATGATGTTTGGAATATTTTAGTCACAGTGCCAAGGAACCCAGGGTTAGGGTGTTTTTTAACCAGGAAGCCAGGGTTCAAAGGGTTAAACTGTGGGAGATGCTTGTGCACGTGTTGAAATGCGATTGCAATTTCTGTGATAAGTAGAAAGGTGATAAGGTGGTCAGTATTTGCGGGCGTTTTGGCTCCTCGGTAGACAAGATACGACCTGACAATACTAAGAGGACAGGCCAGGATATGATCAAGTTCCTTTCTTGTATGGCCGTCATTGCTTATCCAGGTGAATTGGTGGATATCGCGCTTTTGAAACCAAGATCTCGTTGCCATCAGACCAGTGTTTAATCTAGACTTTAGTCTCTGGGGGGAAACTGACAAGGCCGGGGAAGTCAGCTAGGGGCTGCTGTTAGTTGATGTAGTATGCCAAAATTTCTGGGGGGAATTTGAAATTTCCGAGGGAGTGCAATTTCCCCCCAGAAACTGCCTAGATTAAGCCCTGCATCACATCTGTTGAGGAGCATTGTGAGAGCAGCCTGTGTGAGTTGTGAGTTGTCATTTGTTGTTCCTGTGCCAAATGGGCAGATGATATCCTCGAAGTCAGGGATCTGCGATACAGGGTTGGCATTTATGTCACCAGGACCAGGATCTCGTCATGCTTTTGTATGGGCTGGATGGTGGCTGCCAGTTGGTTGTGGAAGCTGTCCTTTTCCAGAGTCTCTCTGTCCTCTGTTAGGGCATAGGTGGTGACCAGTGATAGATGCCTGCAGTGATGGAGAAGTCTGGCATACAGAAGCCGGGGCGGGGGGGGTATTGGGTGCCATGTAACCAAAGAGTTTTTGAGAGGTTGGCAGAGAACATTTGCAACTCCTCTGGTGTGGTTGGTACCTCCGGAGTGGAGTATGATTGCGTCATCAACTATTCATTGGCCATTGCTAGGTAGTTGTGTCTTGGTGATTCCAGCATTGACGATTCTGTAATCTGTATTTCACCAGTTGTTTGACAAATGCCACTTGATAGCCTACACCATTCAAGGTGAGGTCATTCCAGGTGGCAAAGCATGTTGCAGATCGTAGATCGGCTTTTGATGCCTGCTGTCCTTCCATGATCCAAAATGAGCCGTCCTTGAGATAGGCTTGAGGCACATCCCTTCATGTCTGTGCCATAAGATGCTGGTCGGTTGCAGGCACCTGTATTTGCAGGGGCTCTAACTCTGGTGCTGAAAGATTGGGCTGTCATGTTTTAATTGAGATTAATTGTGTCCTGGACAAAAACCAAGCTGCAGAATCTGGGTTCTGGAGAAGATGCGGGAGACATATATGTTAACGTACACTTGGTGAAAAATGTACCTGAATTTACCTACCTAGGCAGTGTCCAGAGTTCTGATGGCAGGTGTCAGCGTAACATTACTTGCAGAGTCGGCATAGCTGCATCTGCCTTGAGATCTCTTCAAAATCTATGCCGCCAAAGACTGATACAGCTTGGTACCAAGATCCATATCTATCAGTCGTGCATCCTGCCAATTCTCCTATATAAGTGTTTCTCAAACTTGTTCCTCTCGCGGCACACTAGAAATATGTGAAAACATCGGTGGCACACTTGAAAAGACGTTACAATTTTTGGCCGATGAAAGGCTTCAAAACCTTCCCTAGTGAAAAGCCAGCGAACATCAGTATGGTATAATAAGCACGTATATTTGGAATCCATTGCCTCACAGAGCTTTAAAAGAAGTCAAGATTTAAGTGGTCGAAATTTTATGAATGTAATGGAATTTTTAGAGAAATTCATAATGAAAAATTTAGCGACAAAGACATATAATTAATTTATGTGGAAAAGGTTTATGTTATTCCTTCCTTTTCGACATCATGGTGGTAGCGGTACTACTAGATTGATTTTGCGAGTGGTCCGGCTGTCGCGCTCTTCGGGGGGCACGCGATGAGTTCTGTCAGCGTTGCAAAACAAACACCGTTCAACTGGATTTTCTCGTAGTTTAATATTCGACGAAACAAATAGTTGCACAAAATATTTCTTCCTTAACCGATGTTAACATGTTCCTTTTCTAACAAGTCCTCTAATCCAAACACGATTATTAGGTACTTTTCGATATCTTGTTGTATCTATGACTCCTCGCCCCATCAATTCGTTTCAATGTCTCTTTCGACGGTTGCCAGCGAGTGTCCCGAGTCGGTCTCTTTCTTAGCCTATATCCCTCGGCTATCTGCCAATCAAGTTTCGCCTTTCAACTGGCTTCTCCTGATTCGCAGATATCCACCAATCTAACAGTCTTCTTAATATATAGTGTTATACAGTTTGCTATTTACTGTTTAATAGATTTTAACTATAAAGTCACCTTCTATTAAAAATTATTATTACAATAATCCTAATAATCCTAATGATCTCTCCGAGTGAGAACATAAATTAATTATATGTCTTTGTCGCTAAATTTTTCATTATGAATTTCTCTACAAATTCCATTACAATGAAGTTCAAACTTGATAGATTGGTTCAGAACAAACTGCAAGTCCTCTGTGCTGGTACACAGCCGCTCTGCAGATAAGACCCATGTGGTATACATCTACTTAGGTGTCACATAGAAACTGGAAACCTCGTGCATATCCATCTACCTAATAGAAGCAAGCTCTCTATTCCCTAATCAAACCAGACACAGGGCAAGGGCTGTATCTTAGTGGCTTAGTTGTACTTGGCCCCACGTAGTCTTAACTGCGAAGTCATAACCCCTCCCCACACATGCATCGTCTCATATATCAAGGGACTTGGCATGCGATGCTGCGCTTTTCCGTCCTCCCAGGTCCCAGGGGCAAATTAGCAAGACTCTAAATTCATCAGGCTCGTCGGTGGCGCTGCGGCCCTCACTGGCTATGCATACTAGATAGAGTGTTGAAGAACAGTCATTGATCTGAGACATTTTAAACATTGACGTTTTAAATTTAATAAATTTTCTCAAAAATCCCATGGCACACCTGATAATCTGGCCCGGCACACCAGTGTGCTGCTGCATACAGTTTGAGAAACACTGTCCTATATGGTTCTGAAACTTGGACTCTGCATACACGAGACTCTCAAAGACTACGGGCATTCCATATGCGCTGCCAGAGATAGCTTCTCTGCATCGGGTTTTGACTTTGTGACCAGCGAAGCAGTCTCCAAACAGACTGCCCTCCTGCCAGTGACAGACATCGTCACACGATGCACCGAGATGCGCCCACCTCCAAGCTGGAGAAGACCTACGAGATTGGCGCAACGGATCTCCGTCATCCACACGAGCTAACGAACAACGGTCATAGTATAAATGAATTTTATGATGTGGAACCAGACTTCCCTTGGTTCTAGTGAGCAGCCTTTTGCAAAGCATTTGTAAGACCTTATTCTTATGACCTCCGAGTAGAAATTCAGTGATTGAGGATGTAAAGTGATAAAAGGTTACTAAATCTGGCCTTCACATCGATTTTAAAATGTTTCCTTAGCTTCTAAGCTTCAAAATCGGAAGTATTTAAATATTAAAGTAATGTTTTGCTGTTCTAAAATAAATGGCCGCCATGGTATAGGATTTAAAAATTTTAATCGCTGGTGAAGGGTTGATACGTGAAAGTGAAGGAAGAAAATGGAAAGGCTTTTATATCATCTGAAAAATAAGAACAGCATGGAGCAGACTTTGAACCACTGCACAGAGAGTGGCTGCTCAAGGACTCAATCAAAACACCTGCATCCATTGTAACAATACCTCTTTTCACCTCCTCTCACTGTCCAATGATTAAGCCCAGGGTCATTAAGCGATCGGCCTTGACACAGTCAGAGCCAGCCAACTACCATCCAATTTACAACCTTGCTTTTCTATTTCAAAATTATTGGACAAGAATTGTGAATAGGCAACCCGTGTCCTATCTAACAGCTAGTGACCTCTTGCCTAGTAATCAGTCATCGTATCTCCAAGGACATTCCATATAAACAGCAGTCTTAAAAATTAAACTATATTATCAATTACACTATCAATTGTCAAAGTGCCATAATGTGCCTACGTGACCTCTTAGCAGTTTTCGACTCTGTGGAATACATCATTTTATTCTCTGCCTTGAAACATTGTAGGGGACTAGAGGACTTCATACTTGCCAGATTGTTATTGTTATTGTTATTGTTCATGACAATTTATATAGCGCCGTAACATAGCAAGGGCCAAAGTCAAGGATGCTTTACAATAAACGAGGAAACGAGATGTTGAATAGGTGCGTCTTTAACTTGTTCGCAAACTCTCCGAAGGAAGTTACGGATGACACGCAGTCCGGCAATGAATTCCACAGGAGAGGATTTCCGCGCGAGAAAGAGCGTTCTCCAAACTTGACGGTCTTCGACGGAGGTGGAACATAAAGTTGAATTCGAGTTCTGGAACGAAGGTGGAGCCGTTGATCTGTCCATGCCGGTCTCCGAACGAAGTCCGCAAGATATTCCGGGCAGAATGGGTCGTGTAGAGCCCGAAACGTTAACCAGCAGCGCTTGAACACGATTCGCTCCGGGACACGTAGCCAGTGCAACTTGTCCCGGAGTAGTGAGGTCACGTGATCATGCCACCGCACCCAGAAGATCACCCGGCGGAGGCATTGAGGATTGATTGGGCCGGCGAGCTGGCGATCAGGAAGGCCCAGCAGTGTCCGTTGCAGTAGTCGATTCGTGTTACGACGGCGCGAGCCAGTTGTATGGCGGCCGCCATCGAGATGAATCGGCGTACCTCTCTAATCGCTCGGAGTTGCCGGAAACACGCCTCGGTCACGTTCTCGACATGGCCCACGAGCGACAGCGTCTCATCTAAAAGCACTCGAGCAGACGCACCTCCGTTGGCGGTTGGATGTCGGCTTCATCAAGGTGAAGCTCAGTGCGAGGATCAGATATTTCTTCCTCGGTGTGCTGAACCAGATCAGCTCGGTCTTCATGGGGTTTAGGCCAACCGATTGATGGTGGCCCAACGCGATCTCACATATGCAGTCTTTAAGACGCCTCAAGAGAAGATCGGTCTCCGGCGGCAGACAGGAGGAATATACCTGTCCATCATCGGCATACGCGTTGCCAGGATAAACCGAGCGATTCGACGATCCGCCCGACATCCGCCACGTGAAGTACGAATAGGAGTGGGCGAGGGCTGACCCCTGAGGCACGCGCTGATTACTCTGCGTGAGGCTGACAGGGAACCGTCCCAGGACACTGACTGTGTGCGGTCCGCAAGATAGTCCTTCAGCCACGCCAAAGCTGGACCCGTGACCCGAAGGTAAGTTCTGACGACGAGCAAGCGTGGCGTGGTCTACCGTATATCAAAGCAGCCGAGAAGTCGAGCAGACATAAGAGCGACAGTCCTCCGTTTGCTGTCGAGTCAAAGACGTCGTTAAGTATCTTCATCAAGGCTGTCTCGGTGGAGTGGCCTTGACGATAGGCCGATTGATGTTTTGGCAATAGGCCGTTTCTGATCAGGTAAGTCACGAGTTGCCTATTAACCAGACGCTCCATCAGTTTGGACAGGAACGGCAGATTAGACACTGGACGAAAGTTAGAAACGTCCGACGGGTCAAGACCTGGACGTTTCAAGTGAGGATGAACGATGGCGTGTTTCCACTGAGCTGGAAACTCGGCGCTCGAAAGTGAGGCTGAAAGAATTGCAGTGACGAACGGGGCCAATGTATCTATGGCCTCTTTCAGCAACCAGGTCGGAAGGGGATCCGATGTACACTGTTTATTCGGAGCGGCCTTGACTAGCGCCGTGACATCAGATATGGTGGGGGCGGCGAACTCGCAGAAAGAGGATACGCTACACTTGCTGTACTCGGCTGGGCCGGCGTTGGAGGTCTTGCTCCGAACGCCGTTGACCTTGTCATCGATGAATCGATGGTAATCCTCGGCTGTGAAGCTAGGTGAAATCCTGGGCGGGTTTCCGCCCCTACCGAGCAGTCGGTCAAGGTGCCGCAACATGCTCCTAGTGTCAGAGTGCGAAGAATCGAAGGCCTTCCGCCAGTGTTGTCGGCCCTTCTCTCGCACCAGTCGCCTACTGGCTTTGAGCGCTGTTCGCCAAGAAGACCGTGCATCATCCTCGTCCGCTGCTCCTCGCTTCGCACGATAGGCCCTTTCGAGCCGACAAGCCCGGCGACGGGCCTGCCGGCACTCGGTGTCGTAAAAGGGTTGATGGAGACGTGGACGAACGGAGACCTCAGTCACCAGCGCGAGCTCGTCGAGTATCATGGTCGTAACAGATTGGAAGCAGTGGGCGAGCTCTGTGGCTGTTGTGGTAGGGTCGACCGGTTGGCAGAGAGGAGATCGTTCCACACGCTCGACAAATGCCTCGAGACTGAAATTCTTCCAGGTCCTTCGACACAACTTTGTATAAGGCGGCCGAGGGCGGGCGACCGGTATAGTCCAGTGGATGAGCGAGCGCTCATCCACTGCCTGAGTATGCAATTATTTGATTAATAGGATTCAGTTTGGATTGACAACTATGTCTACATCATGTCTTCCTTGGAATCCCTCAAGGATCAGTTCTTGGATACCTTCTTTTCATTTTATATGTGGCTGAAGTCAGCAGCATCATTTAATTCTGTGGCCTTGATTATCTTGCATCGGCTACTGCAGCAGCATCCTCTTCATCTTCTAGACACTCAGCTCAACTACCTCCAATCAGTTTTGAATATATATGTATGATTTTTGGCTGTTGTTGGAATGACTATATTATGGTTTTCCTTGAAGATAAGCTTCACTGGCTATGAATTCCTGAGCAGATCACCTTTAAGTAATGTCTGTTTACTTACCATTACTTACCATTACTACTTTAAAAAACTTGTGTCACTACGGAATCTGCGGTTCTGCTTTACGTTGGATTACTTCCTATCTTTCAGATAGAGTGGTACAAGTGTTTTACGAAGGTGAACTGTCTAGCCCAAGACCGATGTTCATTGGCGTCCCACAGGGTTCCATTCTCGGGCCACTGTTTTTTATCCTGTTTATTAGTAAGCTTCGGGAAGTCATTTGCAAATATCACCTTCGGTTCCACATCTATGCTGATGATACTCAGCTTTATCGCAGTTGTAGTCCTGCTGACTTGCCGGAGGTTCACAGATACTTGCGGGCTGTATTCAGGAAATTGATTCCTGGCTGAGAAGCAGCCAGCTAAAGCTTAATCCGGGAAAAACAGAATTTATCATTCTTGGTAATCGTAAACAAACGGCCAAGGCAGATTCAGTAGCACTTAACCTTTGGAATAATGTTATCAAAAGATGCGAGCAAGTTAAAGATCTTGGAGTTATTCTCGATGAAAATCTTACAATGGCTAACCACATTAGTAAAATAGTGTCAGGATGTTTCTACCAGCTTCGACAACTACGGGTAGTAATTGACTCTCTGTCACAGGAATCAGTGCAACTCTTGTTCCATGCATTCATAGCATCTCGTCTCGATTACTGTAATAGCCTACTTGCATGTATGGCCAGAAACCAAATATATAGACTCCAACTTGTTCAGAATGCTGCGGCACGACTCATCACGCGGACCTCAAGGTGGCAACACATCACCCCTGTTCTGCAACAACTCCACTGGTTGCCGGTACATAAGCGAATATCGTACAAGCTGCTTTCGCTAGTCGACAGATGTCTAAGAAAAGAAGCTCCGCAGTATCTTATTCGAGACTGTAAACTTGTTGTCTGATATAGCTCTCACTCGAACGATGGTCACACGTTCCAATTCCACCAGGACATTATCCATGCCACGCACTCGTACCAGAATGGGAGAGCGTGCGTTCAGGGTGATTGGTCCATCACTCTGAAATCTGCTTCCGTCTCCTCTTAGAGATGGAATTTTAAACCATGACATTTTTCTCGCTCGACTTAAAACATATATGTTTGACCTGGCAACCGAGGCGCATTTGTAATAATTGCGCCTAGTAAATGAACTTTATGTATGTATGTATGTATGTATGTATGAATAACCCTCTGCCGTGATTACATCTCCATGCTTGTCTCCAGAGTTTACTCAAATGATCATTGTTCCCAACTCCACTCCAGCATTCACATTCAATTACTCATTCCTCCTCCACCCAAGATAACCATGTTTGGAGATAGATCAGCGATGATGATGATGATGATGGTTATGGTGATGATAAGACTAAAGTGTGCAGATCTGGCACCAGGTGAGTGAATGAAATTAGTTTTAGTGCTGATGCACAAGAATGCTTCTTCTTCCTCAGCCTTTTGCACTCTCAGTGGAATATAGGCCACAAAGAAGGTCTTTCCATTTCATTCGATCTGCTGTCAGGTTTTCTAGTTCATTCCAGTTGTATCCATTTTCATTTTTTCTATGTGTTTCGTCGTCTTCCTCTTTTTCATTTTCCTTGGCAGCTCCATGTCAGCATTTGTCTTGCAATGTTTTGATGTTTTCAGTTGGTTTTCGAAGACTGTGTCCTAGCCATCTCCATTTCCTTTTTTGATTTCTTCAGCTATTGGTTCTTTGATGTTGCTCGACCGATACCGAATAACAACAGATATGGAAAAAAATGTGACTTTGTTAATCACGGTGGGTTAGTCATCAGCTCAAAACATCGCATTAACATAGCTAGACTTGAGTCTATTATGAAACCAATAACTTTCGAGCATTTGTGCTGTCAAGTTAAAGTCGGGCGTACTCCGTTCATCATCGCTGGAATCTACTGACCGGGCTCACAACATGTCTGCAATTTGTTCTTTGAGGAACTACTACTCTTCTTGAGTCACTAGCAGCACTCGACTGCATGATATTTGTTGCTGGGATCTAAATATCCACCTTGGACGGCCTACAGAGGCCATCAAGCAAAGATTTAATTGGCTTATTGAAGCATTCAATATACAACAATTCATCTCAGAGCCGACTCATGACTTAGGAGGTATACTTGATGTTGTCATTGTTTCGAACGACTTTCCACCAGTTGATGTCACTGTGGATGAGTCAGGTCTGTCGGATCATAAGCTGATTCACTGGACAATTCGAGTCACCAGTCTCCCCGCCAGAGTATAAGACCACACTGTGCATCAATTGGAAAAGTTTTAACCACGAACAATTCATCATGCAGCTCAAGCGTCCGTCACAGCTTTGTCCACCAATTGACCAGAGCAAATCAGCATCTGAACTTCCAGAATGTTACCATTCAGTTATTACTGACATTCTGGATGAAATTGCTCAAGTGACTGAAATGACCATTTGTATTTGGTCTGATCGACCATTCTACAATGGTGAGTGCCGACAAGTTCGTCAAATGGCATACTGTTTAGAATGTGCCTGCAAAAAGAACAAGGGGACTTGCAAAGAAATCAACTCATATAACTCTTGGTGCTCTGCTCTCAAATCAAGCAGGCGCTGGGTCAAGTCGAAAGGCTGTTCTCAAATTGTCACTGTGTTTTCTGTTCCAACCATTGGAGAAGTCATTGCCATCGTCATGTCATCCCCGAACAAACAATGCTACTCTGACCCACTTCCACTTGGACCAACCAAAGGCTTCCAACTACCATCCAGTTTCCAATTTCCCCTTCCTCTCAAAGTTATTGGAGAAGATTGCTAACAAGAAACTTGTCTCTTACTTGACAGCGAATACCGTATTTTCACACCAAATCACCGCTTAAGTTTCTAGGCCGCTCTACGTTTACAGGTCACAGAAATCCAGTGGCATGTAAATATTTTCATAGATAAGCCGCACACGAATATAGGCCGCGTGCCCTGATGTTGCAGTATCATTATATATACACGGGCAGTTATTCCCAACTGAGAAAGAGGGAGAGGGAGGGAGAGACAGAGAGAGAGAGTGAGACGGGGAGAGAGTGAGACGGAGAGAGAGTGAGACGGAGAGAGGAAGAGATGGAGGGAGGGAGAGAGACAGGACAGAGACGGAGGGAGGGAGGGAGGGATGGAGAGAGAGACAGAGAAAGAGAGAGACGGACATAAATAAATCTTCTATCTTATCAGCATTCATAAGACAAAGGAAGAAATTTAATTTAGATCAAGTATTTTTATAGCTCAGGGCGTGAGAAATACGTTAAATGAATGATCTGAACTATTTACTGTCTAATCTTGCTTAATGCGAGTAGCTGGATTAATAATTATTATTAAATGGTCCGAGAGGCTGGTTCACAACCCTCCCTCAATATCTCTCTCTCTTTTATTTAATAACTGTCTCTTTGACCCTTGGCTGCTGGATACTTGTATTTTAAATAATGTTTGCCGCTCTTCTACCTTACGGTTTTCTAATTGTTCACGTAGGCATTCTGCACACACCCAATAAACACTCCCCTCCGCCAAGTCACAGGCCAGTTATTTAATAACCATGTAAAAGAACAAAACTTTTCACCAAACTTAGTTTGACTGAGTTATTTATAATCTACAACAAAGTAATTGTGTTCAAATCTCTCTCTCTCTTTCTCTTCTCTCTCTCCTGCATATATTTTATAAGGATTTATAAACAAAACAGAAGTATTATTTACCGGTAGAATAATTTTTATGATTAATATTATTAGGGCCTTCTGCTATTTGTAAAATTGTTTTTGTTTTAAATTAAAACGATCCGAGAGGCCGGTTCTGTACTATTTATAATTACCGGAATAATTTATGTTAGGGGCTTCTGCTATTGTTTTTGTAAAGGGTCTCAAAGGGTCTTATAAAATCATCTATAAGCCACAGCAATTTGGCATGAAAATATGGTAGACTCATGCCCAAGAATCAGTCAGCCTATCATATGGGTCATTCCACTGAAACGGCTATTGTAAAAATCTACTATAATATTGTCAATGCCTCAGCCAATGGTCGGATTGCTCTATTATGTCTTCTTGACCTCTCAGCGGATTTTGATTCTGTTGACCATGACATCCTTATACAATGCCTCGCAACATCCTATGGACTAAAGGATTCAACCCTGTCCTGACTTTGAAGTTATATCACCGACAGGACTCAGACGGTCCGCTGTGAAAACCTCATGTCGGCTCCTAGTCTAGTCTTCAGTGCTGTGCTGCAAGGTTCAGTTCTTGGACCTCTTTTCTTCATTTTGTATGTTGCTGATGTCAGAGAAATGTAAATTGATTATATTACTTAGAGTGGCCAGTGTTTGAATGTTTTCCTCAGTGGATCTTGCAGCTTGCTCGCTGTTAATTGATGGCCTGCAGGGCATCATTCTAAATAAATTTTATTGGTCCTATTTATGCATATGATATTGAGTCACGAGGAAGTCTTTTGGTTCCTGTGCTTAATTTAGTAAAATAGTAAATTACTGTTAAATTGCTGTTCAATTCTAAGTTACCAGTTACTACCATGGGCGTCATTTCACTGATTTCCGGGGGGAAGGCACTTTTGACCTGACAAGTTTGCAAAAAAGTTAATGACCTTTTTTGGCTTGTTAGTCTTTTTATGGCATTAATTACTTAACATCAGGCCTCTTGAGGGTACGTAGCACTAGACAGATTAGTAAAATTACATTTAAAAAGTTGAAAAACAAAAAAAAAAAAAATTGCAAAAAAAATTTTCCTTTGAAAATAAGGAGCAATTGGCCCCCCTCCTCCCAAATGACATCCCTGGTTACTACTGTTATGTGACTACAGTGATTGTTACTATTTTTGAAAAAATATACAAAAGGCAACAAAAACATGTGGCCCTTCACATGTTGATTCAAATTTATAATGACCGTCTTGTAATAACAGGTTGGCCACCCCTGGTTTACTGAGCTTTGGTGCTTATTCTGTTACCTGCTAATTAGCATACTGACATTACAATAGAAGTACTTAGTGTAATGGATTTTGAAGAATTTATAAATTTTGTTCAGTAAATTTCTAGTCCACTGTAACTGAATTCAGTTAAGCCAAATTTTCCTGTTTATTGGTTTATTAAATTAAAGCTTGGAGCTGATATTTAAGTGTTTTGCTTTTATGAAAATGTCAATTTGCTTAGGGTTATGACATTTATTGTCTGATGCTCTTAGGTCAGTCCAAATGCCATTACAATAACTGCTGTTCTGGTGGAGTATGAGACACTGTCAAAGCGTCTGATGAAAGGTGTTGCAACAAGTTGGTTGAAAGAAAAGGGGCCAAACAAATCCTCTGAAATAGCTGTGCCTATTTTTGTCCGTAAATCACAATTTCGTCTGCCATTTAAACCAACAGTTCCAATTTTAATGATTGGTCCTGGAACTGGAATTGCTCCATTCATGGGATTCATTCAGGAACGTCACAGTGTCAAGGCAGAAGGTAACAATTGCAGTACTTTAAATAGCTCTCTAGATGATTAATTTTATCCTTTTTAATTTTTTCAGGCATCTGACAAAGTACACAACTAACTTAATACATATTTCATTAACCCCTTAACTGGGGATTCAATTTTTTAGATGCCATGACCATACCGGGGAATTATTTTTGGAAAAACATTCTTCAAAAATGAAAACTTTTTTTAACTTTGCGATATCTTGGGCTATATAGGAGCTAAGAAGATGAGGTATTCACCATTGTTTAGCCTTTTTACTCCTCTTTCTAACCATCCGTGCCAAACAAACAAATTTGGGATAGGGTCCACTCTACAGCCTAAGATAGAACCATCCAAAAAATTTTTAGAGGCTCAGTAGCGAACATTTTTCAGTGGTAACTCCAATCGGTGAGCGGCAAAGTTGTAGGGGATGTCAGTGGAACAAAATAAATCAATAAGTTTGAAAATCGGTCAACATTTGGTAAAGATATGTCAATTCTAACCCGAACATCCCATTGAAATGGCTGGAGTAGATCAGGAATTTCTGAAACATATCAAATCAAGAAAAATGGGATATTTTGGACATGTTGTTAGAAAAACAAAAGACTCAATTGAAAACTCAATAATAATGGGTTTGACAGAGGGAACCAGCAGGCAAGGCAGACCCAGAACCAGCTGGATGGACAACATTATGTCATGGTCTAACATGAAAGGAGCTCCACTAATGGAAGCAGCTAAAAAAAGGGAGTAGTGGAAAATTATTGTTCAGAGTTGCGGGCAACCTTCGCATAGCGGCGACGGCTTCATGACATGACATCCCGCTGTCACAATAGAAGTTAGCAATGAATTTTGAGAAAGTTTTGTTATTTTTTTAAATTTGCAATATCTCAGGCTATATAAGAGCTAAGAAGATGAGGTATATACACTGTTGTTTAACCTTTTTACTCCTCTTTCTAACCATCTGTGCCAGACAAAAAAATTTGGGGGTAGGGTCCACTCTACGGCCTCAAATAGAACTTCCCCAAATTTTTTTGAAGCTCCATAGCGAAAATGTTTCAGTGGTAGCCCCAATCGGGTGATCGGCAAAGTTGTAGGAGATGTTAGTGGAACAAAATAAATCAATAAGTTTCAAAACAGGTCAACATTTGGTAAAGATCTCTCAACTCTAACCCGAGCAAGTTGTTTTATCGACGCCATTTTCAGCGCAACACAGCCCAGTTTCTGACCCTTTGGTCCAAAGAATATATATTCTATCTTATATAGAGCGAAAATAGCTTTAAAAAATAGGTGCCATCTAGCGAATCTATAGATACGAAGGCGATTTATAGCATAAGACGTATCTGATACAATGTGCCCGGTCTGCAAACCACTACGAAAGTTAGTTAGTTATGGGCTAACTTATATAGTGCTATTGTCATAGGAGGCTAGGGTCAAGAGCGTTTACATGGTACTGAACGAGTCCGAACAAGTGCGTTTTAAGTCGCTTGGTAAAAGTTTCTAGATTAGTCGCTTTGGTGATGCTGTGTAGTAACGCATTCCAAAGAGCCGGGTTCCCGCATGTGACGGATTGCTCTCTGAGTTTAGCTGTCTTCGAAGGAGGAGGAACCATCAGTAGAACTTTCACTGAGGAATGGAACCTCACTCGGCAATCAGTGGATTATTATTATTATTAAAGTTAAGATTATTGTGGTAACTAATCCAGAAGGACTACGTTAACACATTACAGTGTCAAAACAGAATACCGGTAATAACTAGTTCGATATAGCCAGGTCTTTAAGCACTTCTTAAACGTATCTAGTGATGGTGAGAGTTAAATGGCCAGTGGTAGACCATTCCAGACCCGTGCTGCTGCCACGGGAAATGCGAGATCACCCACAGTGGAAAGACGCATTCGCGGGACGAGTAGCGCTGCAGTGGAGGCCGATCTCAGATGTTGTCGACCATCAAGATCTGAGACACGATGCAGTTCTGTCTTTAGGTATGCTGGGCCCGTGCCATGCAAACACCAGCAACGCCAGTTTGTATTTGATACGTCTGGCACTGAAAGCCAGTGAAGGTCTACCAGTAAAGGTGTTATGTGATCACTCCGTCCTGATCGGTGAATCAAACGCGAGGCAGCATTCAGCACCGTCTGAAGACGGTTGAGGAGATAACTAGGAGTCCCTGCAAGGGTGGCGTTGCCATAGTCCAGTCTTGTCAGCACTAAAGCACTGACCAGCGACTTAAGGACTGTAGTGGAGACGGATCGTCGGATACTCTGTATCAATCATATAGCAGCAAAACATCCGGCGACAGTATTGGCCACGTGTTGTTTCATCGATACAGTATGGTCTAAGAAGATGTCTAGATTCCGAACCGAGGTAGTTGGCTGCAGCTCCAGATCGTCAATACGAACACACGCCATGGGTAAGAGGTGCTGCTGCCGGTCAGTAGTGATCCATAGAACTTCTGTCTTGGCAGCATTAAGCATTAAGACCCTGTGAAGAAGTTCTGACAGGTTGGCCGGGCATGACGGATCGTAAAGTGCACTGTGCGTGAACCAGCACCTTTTGAACACGATCCGTTCTGGAATGTGAAGCCAGTGCAGTCTGTCTCTGAGCTATGGTGTGATGTGCTCTCTCCACCTGATTTGATAGATCATTCATGCAGCAGCAATCTGGACAATCTGCAAGCGATTAAGCTGGCTGTTGGGTAATCCAAGGAGAATGCTATTGCAATAGTCCAGTCTTGTGAGCACCGGCGCCCGCATGAGTAGCATCGCTGCTGGTGTCGGTAGATGTCTTCGTACCACTTTGATCTGCCGTAGATGGTAGAATGCATTCCTGGCAACGATGCCGACATGGCTGCTGAGTGACAGTGACTTGTCCAGTTGAAGGCCAAGGAGGCGTACCTCAGCAGATGGTATTACTGGGGTTTGGTCGACGAGGAACGGCTCATGATTAATTAGGTGTTTCCTCTTCGGGGTGGTGATCCAGAGCACCTCCGTCTTTGCGGGGTTCAGTGCCAACCGATTTGCCTCTGTCCAAGATTTGATTCTTGCAATGCACGTTATGACGCGTTCGCGCAGCTGGTCCATCTTTTTGACAGGGCAAAAGGCAATGATCTGCATGTCGTCGGCATAGACATTTGAGGAGAGCCTACTCTCCTCTATGATCCGGACCACATCTGCTACATACAGTATAAACAGGAGTGGGCCCAGCACTGACCCTTGCAGAACGCCGCTGAGCACGGGGCACGGACAGGTTTTGGTTCCATTCTACAACACTGACTGTGTGCGATCGGTTAGGAAGTCATGCAGCCACTTGAGGGCGCCACCTTTAGTGCCATAGGAGAGTTCCAGACATTGGGACAGGATCTCGTGATCCACGGAGTTGAAGGCTGCCGACAGGCCCAGTAGGCAGAGTAGGGCGGCTTGGTTGTTCGATGTCGCACCCACTATATAGTGATATATATATCACTGTAGATGCGAAGAACGGCCAACTCCGTTGAGTGTCCCCATCTGTATGCCGACTGACTCTTCAACATTTGTGACTGGACGTATCCCATACGTCGGGTCCAAATAAGGAAAAATGGCAGCGGACGTATCCCATACGTCATGCCCGGTTAAGGGGTTAACTTTACTGTAATTGAGTTTCCTGTTCAAAGAACTAAACTGAACTATAGATGAGAAGAAAATAAACAGGAAAGTGTCATAATAATTCAAGTTTGTTAGTTAGTAAGTTTGATTTATTCATGGCTGATTAGAGGCAGAAATTCATCTAGTTCTTTTAGTAATAAATAAGTTATTAAGCAGAAAAGAATCAAGAGCAGTATGCTCACTTGGAAGTAAGCAAGTAAGAAAGTAAAATCTTGTGAATTCCTATAGCGCTTTCAAAAGTAGCACCACAGTAGCTCCTTATTCCTAGGCACTTAATCTTAGTATGAAATAGCAATAGCCAAAGGTGGGGTCATTCATTCAGGGTCATTTAATACAAAGGGTCATTGTGGTAAGCGGCGTTTGCTCCCCAGCAGGAATCGGCTAATTTTGACAGGAGCTTTGTCTGGGTTCTCACTTTGCCAGCCGACTTTGAAAGATGTGTTTTGAAGCTTAACCTCTTCCAGAGGTTCGCCGTTTATAAACGGCGGTGGAAAATCATAGCTTACAGGGGAACGCCGTTTTAAAACGGCGTGCTAGATAAGCATGTGTGTACCGCGGACATAAGATTTTTACATCTATCCAACGCGCCAATTGATTTAGTTACCGTCCATTCGATAGGTGGCAGCACCGTTTTCGATATTATTGACTATATATGCAAAAGATATTGGCTGTTGTATGGCCTATACTGGGAAATGTATAGGAAAAATCTCCAGCCAGAGGCTATAAAAATCATAACTATGCCAAATATGGTCAGATCTTCAAAATTTTTGCACTATTCTGTTCCAATTACACTCCTCTAAAACTCTCTCACTCACAGTTGGGGGGTCACTGCTGAAAATTTTTTTTATTAAGCTTTGAAAATTTTTTGTCGAGGAGGGTCTGATTTTGGGGTGTAGAGTGGACCCTACCCCCAAATTTTTTTGGCACGGATGGTTCGAAAGACCAATAAAAATGCTCAACAATGGTGCAAACCACATCTTTCTAGCTTCTATATATCCTGAAATATACTGAGTTGTTCAGTTTTTCAGATTGAAAATCTGTTCGCGTAATTGTCATTTCAGCGAGCAATGGGTAATAGAGTATGAAAATTCATAACTACCCCAAATTGGCTCCGATCTTCAAAATTTTTGCACTATTCTGTTCCAATTACACCTCCCTACAACTTTCTTGCTCACATTTGGGGGGTTACCACTGAAGACGTTTTGCTATTGACCTTTGAACAAAATTTGAAAAAATGTTGGGGAGGGGTCCGATTTTAGGGTGTAGAGTGGTCCCTACCCCAACTTTTTTCTTTTGGCACAGATGGATAGAAAGGGCAATAAAAATGCTCAACAACGGTGCAAACCGCATCTTTCTAGCTTCCATATAGCCTGAAATATAGTAAGTTTATAACGTATATGTTCACGTTTTCATATGAACGCCTTTTCCCAAAATTAATTACACCGTGGGTGAATGACTTTAAAAATTTAATTCCCCCTTTAAAAGGTTAAAGTTCAATCGAGAGTAATGTCAAGATATACAGGAATGGATTGTGCTTCAGTTGTTTCCCATCCATATGAATGGTTAGCTCGTATTTTGCTTTTCTGTTGTTCAAATGAAATACACTCGACACGATTTTATTGGTGTTTGGTTTAAGCCACCATTTTTTGCAGTAGTCTGAGGTCCGCTGTGTATCGATAGTTAGCTGTCTTCAAGTTCCTTGAATGTCTGGGCTTGAACGGCAAGGCCAATGTTGTCGGCGTAGCCGTATTTCCTGCTAACGGTGTCAGGTATATCATTTAGATACAGATTGAATACAGTCTGCACTTTCACTCTGCTATTCGGCCGCGGAATACTGCTGTCCCACCTGGTATCGCTTCCCCGCACACAAAGGCGGTGGACACACAGCCTACACTCAGCCATGAGACTTGTCTCCGGAACCCTGCACCCAGCAGTGCTCCAATGGCTGTCAGTCCTGTCAAACATCCAACCACCATACTTACGATGGGAAACTGCAGTGGACAGATTTCTATCAAAGATAGCAGACCGTGAGGACCTGCCACTCTTCGAGGACCTGTCCAACCCTCCTAAACACCGATTGAAATCACGCCATCTTCTGCAGCTTAACAAGGTTCCCTCAGATGTCGATAGGCAGTGGAGACTTGACTGGAAGTCGGCTCAGGTGATCAACTGCCAATTGGTCGAAGATCCCGCTATCCGACAACCAGGCTTCGACACGCTGCCTCATCACCTGTGGTATCTGTTAAACTGGACAGGGACACTGCAAATACTGTCATCAGATATGGGGATTAACTGACTCGAACCTGTGCCCCTGCGGTGTCATTCAAACATGTCGCACCTTGTTGACTCTTGTCCTATAACCAGGCTAGAGGACAGTGGATTACAAACTCTACATACAGCTGATAACGTCACAATCAAATGGCTGACATCATTTAGCACATTAAGCATTCGATAATATTATTGAGGTAAGGAAGATACAGCTATGGAGAAAATGATTTTGTGAAGAGAAATGCTTCTTTTAAACATCTAATCTTTCTCTTCTTCTTAGCATACCCACTAGTGGAGCATTGCTTCTTCCAAAGTCCTGTTATATAAATCTCTATCCTGCGCCCGCTTCCACGCCATAGCGAGGCCAAAGTTGTGTGGGGCAGGTCTTTCTTGATTGTTCTTGACCAGGTTGTTCTGGAACTGCCCACCAGCCTTTCCCAGGGCTTTGGCAGACCGCGAATGATTGTATTGACGGATCAGGCCCTTGGTCCACTCTACGACATGACCAAAGTACTGCAGTCTTTTGCTGCAGATTCTGTTTGAGATTGGGCTATCTTCTGTCCTCCGGAAAACCTTGGCGTTCGTTGTATGTGTTGTGTACGCAAGACATCTAATACCAAATCTCTAAAACCAAATGCATTTGTACGAGAAACATCTTCTACCAAATCTCTATTCAGTAACCTGGTTAATTACAATCCCTCACTTGAATGTTTTGCCGGCAGAGAGATAGACAGAGAGAGGGAGAGGAAGAGAGAGAGAGAGAGAGAGAGAGAGGAGAGAGAGAGAGAGAGAGAGAGAGAGAGAGAGAGAGAGACTTGAATTGGAAGAGTTTCCCTCCACCGGGCGTGATGGCTCGGACATGTTGGCCACCATCTTTCGTTATTCGGGCACGATGTCTGGGACACGTCCTGTAAGTTTCATAGTGGTTCATCAATCTGGCGTAACATCTGGGCAGTGCTGTTAAAGATACGTTTCAAATGTATCTTAGATACAGATACAGATACATGTGAGGAAATGTATCAAAGATACTGATATTAGATACATGATATAAAAAGTATCAAAATACAAATACAAATTGAAAGTATCTTGATACAAGATACTTTTTAAGATACTTTATTTAGAAGTTAGTATTGATATAAACATTTCCAAGAAGAGTTTGTTTCAAAATAAACCTAGTACGGAGAAAATTAGTCATAGATGCAATGCAAATTTACAACCAAAGAGGTTGTCATATTATTCAAATTATATATCTCTTAATAGTTTAGCTTAAAGTATATTTGAAATGTCCACATATCACCAATATCCAATATAGTCAACCTCTAGATTGAAAGTTTAAAAGTATTTTCTATCTAATTTAAATATACAGATACAAATACTCTTTTTTGTATCTAAGATACTGATACTAGATACTTTTGAAAAATTATCTTGATACAAGATACTTTTTTTGTATCTAAGATACGTATCTAGATACATGTATCTTAGATACTTAACACGTTGAGCGCTAGGGACGTCAACTGACGTCCTTAGTTCAATGCAAACTATTTTAGCTTATACGGATCTTGGAATCATTCTTCTGCTTCCTTTAGCTACTAGAATGAATGACCAATCAAAAAGGCATATTTTATGGAAGATGTATGAATATTTGTCCTATAAACATTTGTTCAAAAAAACACAATATACTCAACCACAGCCTCATAATTATAATCCTCCCTGAGGCATCGTATAAGCGTGCACCCGGAGAATTCCTGCTACGATGTAATTACGTGGCTTGCATTGTCAAGTCTTCCATCCAGTGAAGCGGACAATTTTTGGCTCGGGGTGTGAGGGCGGCATTTGGACCAGATAATAAAGGTTGGAATTTAAATTGAAATTGTTTCCATTTTATGGCAGTAATTTCTCCAATCGCTATTGTTGGGCTAACTATTGTTCCGTCACCTTACAGGGCACCGGTATTTTTCCTATGAATTGGTGCATACCTGAGTAAAGTGAACAAGATACTAGTAACAGATGGCTTCTAAACGCATCTGCTTCAAAATATTTTCCCTAACGTCTAACGTGATTGTGCCTTGAAAATAATCTAGCGGCATTCACGTTGGTCACACATGAACGCATTCGACACCAGCCGCGTCCTGGGAATCCATCATATCACAGTCAACGTGTTAACAACACTGCGTCTGGAACACGTCTTATGCTATAAATCACTTTAGTATCTATCCATTCGCTAGATGACACCTATTTTTGAGCTAGTTTGGCTCTATGTGATAGGGATTATATATTCTTTTGGACTGAGGGGACAGACCTTGGCCTGCGTTACATAGAAAATGGCTTCGAGAAAACGACTTGTTCGGGTTATAATTGACGTATCTTAACCAAATGTTGACCCATTTTCAAACTTTTTGATTTATATTGTTCCACTGACATTCTCCTACAACTCTACCACTCACCCAAGTGGGGGTACTGCTGAAATAATTTTGCTATGGAGCTTTGAACAATTTTTTCTAGGGGTTCTATTTTAGGCCATAGAGTGGACCGTACCCAAATTTCTTTTGTTTTGCACAGATTGTTAGAAAGAGGAATAAAAAAGCTAAACAATGGCATATACCTCATCTAATTAGCTCTCACATAGTGAGAGATATAGCAAATTTTCAAACTACAAAACTTTCTCAAAATTTATCGCTAAGACTTATGTTCCGACAAGGTGGTGTTCAGGTTGTAATTGATATATCTTTACCAAATTTTGACCGATTTTCAAACTTTTTGATTTATTTTGTTCCACTGACATTCCCCTACAACTTTGCCGCTGACCCAAGTGGGGTTAACACTGACAAATTTTAGCTACGGAGCTTACAAATTTTCGCGAGGCGCTATTTTTGACCATAGAGTGGACACCACCCCCAATTTTTTCAGTTTTGCATGGATGGTTAAAAATAGGAATAAAAAGCTAAACAATGGTGTATATCTCATCTTCTTAACTCATATATATATACTGAGGTATAGCAAATTTTAAAAAATTACAGTATTACGTTTTGTATAACGTTTTTCCCAAAAATAAATCCCCGGCATGGTGACAGCGTCTAAAAATTTTAATTCTCGGTAAAGGGGTTGACTATCAATTACACAAGCGGAGACCAAGAGAGACAGAAAGATAGACAAGCAGAGAGACCATCAGAGATTTCCTTGAATTGGAAGGATTTCCCTCCACCGTCAACCGTCCTAATGCTATAATAGAATAGGCTTACATAAAATGTTTACTGATTCTCTATTCAGTAACCTCATCAATCACAATAATTTGTCCAATTCTGCTTCATATTGAACGTTTAAGCAAAGTGTCCCTCTTCTGCTGTGAAAAATTTAGATAAGATACCCACAAATATAAGATGCATCAAGAGCACTAATTGTGTAAAAATTGTATAATACACATCTTATATTCATGAATATACAGTAATTTATTTATCTCTTTCTCTCTCGTGTAACATTGAAATTTAACCAATCTTCTCAATATAATTATTCATAAAGACAGTATAAAGATATAGGGAAGTTAAATTTTTGTGGCTGTAAATTTTCACCTGCAGGCAAACCAGTTGGTGAAACTGTTTTGTATTTTGGATGTCGCCATAAAAGTGAAGATTTCCTTTATGAAGATGAGTTGCAGACATTCAAGGATGAAGGAACACTGACTAAACTGTATGTTGCATTCTCTCGTGACCAGAAGCAGAAGGTTTATGTCCAGAATCTAATGACAGAAAATGGTGAAGAAATATGGAGCCTTCTAGATCAGGGTGGTCACATTTATGTATGTGGGTGAGTTCAACTTTTGAAGAGCCAGCAATACTTTGAGTCTACTATTTAATTGGTTGTTAACAATCCTATATTTTGCAACTTGACAATGCAATTAAAGATTGATTGCCTCAGTTGTTGTTTTGTTTGTTTCAGTTACTGTATTTTCGTGCAGACTTCCCACACCCGTGGATAGCCCACAAAAAATATATATCCTGTAAAATTTGAATCAGAAAGCCTGCACCCTCACATTGCCCACACCCTACCATTCACAGTGACGCACGGGTTTTGGAGACAAAAGCACTGGGGCGGAGACGGGATCGGCTGTCATGGGGCGGTAGAGGTGTTGACCAGGGCGGGCTGGAGGCTGGGGAGGATTCTTGTACCTATGTAGACCTCTACTACCAATCATGGTAGCCTTAAGTGTCTATGTCATTTCTGTACCTGGTACTTTTTTGTATACTGTAATGCCGTCAAGGTACCTGTGGACGGGCATCAGCTGCTCAGGGTTGGTCATCTTCCCGGGCTCTGTGTTGATTCTGCCTGGTAGTTATGCCTCTGCATGTCTATGGTGCTGGAGATGTTACCCCATTACCAGTAGAGTCTGAGCAGGGTCATGCCTGTGGCGTATGAAGGAACGAGGAGGGTCATCCCTAGGCTGCACATTCCTAAGGGCGGCATTTTAGGAGTAAAAATTTGTAGGGGTGGGAAATTATAAATGGAAGAAAGAGGGATAGCCTCTTCACATGGCATTAACAAAGCAAAGGTATGCAGGAGAAATGCCAGTGCCAATGACCTTTTGTTGTGCTCCTCACGTGGCTCTTCTGCCCCGTGCGGTGCCAACCCACACTCAAGGCTGTCTCGGTGGAGTGGCCTTGACGATAGGCCGATTGATGTTTTGGCAATAGGCCGTTTCTGATCAGGTAAGTCACGAGTTGCCTATTAACCAGACGCTCTAGCATATGGTCAACATGATTGAAATATTGACATAATATTGCAAAAACCAAGTTGATTACATAACCGTTAACCAAAGATTCAGAAATGCAATCACTCAATCAAAAGGTTATCCAGGTACAGATTATGGCAGTGATTATGTTCCAGTCATCGCTTGTATCCAGGTAAAGTTGAAAATCTCAAGAAAAAACATAGATGGGTAAAGTATGATTTGACAAAATTAAAGAAGATTGATCAATATGCAACAGAATGCAGGCAAAAGCTAATCTGCAAATTCAAAGAGATGGATAAGAAAGAGGAAATAAACACAAGAGTGGAGAATATGCAGAAGGTGCACTACCGTATTTTCACACCAAATCGCGGCTTATAGATGATTTTATAAGAAGAGGCCCTTTGATTAGGCCTATAATAGTAAGCGGCTTATACAAAAACATTTTTACAAATAGCAGGAGGCCCTCTAACATAAAATAATTCTACCAGTAATTATAAATCCAGCAGTGCCCTAACTGATAAATTAGCACATCATGAGGCTTGTAAAAATAATTTAAATTGGAAATAGAGTCAAAAGAAGTTTGTTTTACTTTATTACTAGCATTTTCACGGTGTTGCCAGATAATTTTTTCAAAACCCGCAACCATTGGTCAAAAAAATAGCCCAAGACCTGCCCAAAGGTTGTTAGTACTATGAAATTGTATAAGTAAGTAAGTAAGAACTTCAATTAGGAAAATAATAGGCACCAAACGAGGGCAACATGAAACAGAAAAGAGATCAACATATGAAGAAAAAGAAAAAGTGCGGTATAGTGCCATCTAAACTAATTCCAAAGGTTTAGAGTTTTTAAAAGTGTTATTTATTTCAGCTAAATATTCTATCGGTAAGTTAAATAAAATCGAGAATGAATTGATTATGATCTCAGCAATTCACTGATTAAAAATCAACTGATCTGGAAGAAAACTATTATTACATCATGTGCTAAACAAGCAATTTGATTGCGATGTTCAGAATTAGTCAATGAGTCATCCTCATCCGGACAAACATGGCAATTTGGGGAATGAGAGAGACAGACAGAGAGACAGAGACCGAGAGAGAGGGCCACAAGGCAGTTAGCCTAGTGCGTTCATGCTTTCACTGGGGCGACCCTCTTGTCCCCCACCCACTTTGCTGGCCCTCAGTGGCGGCCAGTGACCATGTCGCTGGATTGCACAACCCCTAGCACAACCCCCAATTTTTTGCTGCCCAATTTGTCAATTACAATAATATAATAATTTCATATGGAATTTTGCTTGGTCAGCAAGCCAATTCCCGATCAGGGAAATTAATAGCTTTGAGTGTTTGACTGTGCTTCAGCGGCTGCAGTGTGCTGTGCTGTGAACTATGTGTGTCGCAGTACAACTGCAACACAGTAAAATTTCCACGCTGTGTATATACTACATAGGCCATAATGGAGCATTACAGAACATGCTTTTTCCTGCCGAAGTGGGCATGGCTGTGTCACTGGACTGTTGCGACACACATCAACTCGCCGAGACTGAGCGGGGCTCCCAATACACTGAGACATCTCTGGCCGAATACCGGGTAACTCTCTGCGGGGGAGGGTGTTGGTGCGTTGCCAACAGGCCTTAACTGGTTCTGTTCTTTACTGTATGAAGCTGAGGTGACAGAACAGAGGGATTTTCTTCTTAAATAAGGTTCCTACTTTCCACGTCCATTATTATATATCCTTAATTTTTGTTTAAATAATTCATGATTTTTTATTAATTAGGCCTATACAGTATAGTTTCAACTGTTGCCTAACATAGCTTAAGCTAGTTAGATTAATTAAGAATAATTATATCCATGCTGAGACAATATCCTGTGGAAAACAATCACTATCCACATAATAGGATCACATTGGAACCGAAGTATCCCAGCCTAATTTTAAAGGTGACATTTTTCTCACTAACATTGCAACTCCCACTTCTTAAACCAACCAGCTGCCACTGCTGGTCCTACTACTGGCCATTGTCGATCGAGACATTGATGGAGGGTTATGAAAGGCGATAGCAGGGATATTTCTAGAATTGTGAATTTGGGGGGTGTCGACCTCAAATTGGTGCTGTCCAGAGCTAATTAGCAGTGTTGTAAAGTATTTAAATACTGTACTTTCAGTATTTAAATACTATTTAAATACTTTGTCCAGTATTTAAGAAAGTATTTAAATACTCATCCAAAATTAAGTATTTAAATAGTATTTAAATACCATAGAGTATTTAGATGTATTTAAGAAATTTAAATATTTTGGATTTATTGCAATTTTCACATAATTATAACGTTTCTTATAGACTGTTCGTTTTTACATTTTCTTTACTGATGGTTTTAGACAGTTGAACAGTTAAGTAGGTCTACATTGACATTGTTAGAAATAATTTTAACTAACATTTCTTTACACAAAAATATGGTTGTGGCGAATCGTGTCAAATACATTATCAAGTATTTAAAAAGTATTTAAACCTTATTTGCCAGTATTTAAATACTTACCCTGGTATTTGGGTATTTAAATACTATTTAAATACTACACTGTGCTTACGCCAACTATAACAAGAATTATTAACCTATCTCTCACCACAGGTATTTTCCCATCCTCGTTTAAAAACTCTTTCGTCATTCCTCTTCTAAAAAACCTGGCCTTGACCAAGAAGATCTTAATAACTACCGCCCGATCTCAAATCTTTCTCTTCTATCAAAACTTACCGAGAAAATTGTCCTTTCTAGACTCACAGATCATCTTTCAAATAACTCACTATATAACACTCATCAATCTGCCTACACTAAACATCACTCTACAGAAACTGTCCTGGCCTACATTTACGACAGACTCTTAACTGCTATCGGTCTCCGACAAGTCACTGGTCTTTGCCTCCTCGACCTTTCTGCCGCATTCGACACTATCAATCACAATATTCTACTCGAGCGACTCTCCCTCTGGTTCAGCATATCCAACAAAGCCCATCACTGGTTCAAATCTTACCTCAAGTCTCGTTCCTTCCAAGTTTCGTGTCTCAAACAAACCTCATCATCTCATAGCGTAAACTTCGGAGTGCCCCAAGGATCTGTCCTAGGGCCTGTATTGTTCAGTCTCTATACCACACCACTATCATCCTTAATCAATTCCCTCAACTTGAATCACCAACTCTATGCCGACGACACTCAGTTATTCCTGTCCTTTTCGCCATCCTCATTTGACACATCAATTACTTTGCTTGAATCAGCATTCTCGTCTATTTCGTCATGGATGTCATCTAACCTCCTTGCTCTTAATCCATCCAAGACTGAATTCCTCTTAATAGGTCTACCCCAACAAGTTAAAAAAATTGACAGTCCCAAGCTAGTCCTGACTCCAGATACCACAATAACCCCTGCTCCAACTGCAAAAAATCTTGGTTTCAAAATTGATTCATCCCTAAATTTAGAATCACAGATCTCCCAACTATCGAAATCCTGCTATGCCCATATTCGTGATCTACGCCGCCTCCGTCCTTGCCTTGACACCAAAACTGCATCCACAATCGCCACTTCAATAGTCCATTCCAAACTGGATTACTGCAACTCCCTTTACTATAACCTCCCAAAACCTCCATCAACAAATTACAATCAATTCAAAATGCACTAGCCCGAGCAGTAACCAAATCACCAAAGTTCTGCCATATTTCACCCATACTGAAGACACTACACTGGCTTAAAATATCCGAACGTATACAGTACAAGATAATAACGATTACTTACAGTTCACTTCATTCGTCAAAACCGGTTTACCTTTGTAAACTCTTAACGCCTCAGCCTCCCGACCTACACGATCATCATCTCATCTCACACTTTCACGCCCGTTAAATCAGTCATCACTCAAAATCTGCAACCGCGCTTTCTCATACGCCGCACCAGAACTTTGGAACTCAATTCCAGCTTCCCTCCGCAGCCCTCGACATGGTCAAACAATAAGCTCCAAATCCTCATTTCCTTTAATTCCTTCACTGTCTCCTCAAACCTTTAGGTCTAAACTTAAAACCTTCCTATTCGAAAAGTCATTTCCCCCATAGCAACAACAACCTGACCCGCCGCCTCATAGATACACTGACCTTTGCCCGGCCGACAAACCACCCTGGCTATAGCTATTTCAAGAAAGATTAAGCGCATAAGAATAAGCAGCTACTGCTGTGCTGCTTTCCGGGGCGCTGTAGAAGTTTACGAGATTTTACTTACTTACTTACTTACATGAGAACCAAGTGTTTATGATTTAAATACTTTCAGTGAAGTATTTATTAAAACACTGCTAATTAGTATGCATTTTGTATGCATACCATTGTCACATTACCAAATTTTTGGGGGTGTCGACCTCAAATTGGGGGGTGTTAGGGGGGTGTAAAAATATCCCTGGGCGATAGCCTATAACGGCCAAACGAAGCTGCTTCTGCTGGTGAAACTGCCTCTCCAACCATTTAATTAATCCACACACCAGATATTAAGCAAGATCAGACAGGGGTCACAGTAAATAATTTGAATCATTAATTTAGCGTATATCTCACAGCCCTGGCCTGTAAAAATACTTCATCTAAATTAAATTTCTTTTTTGTCTTATGAATGCTGATAAGATAGAAGGTTTATTTATGTTTAAGATTTAAGTGGGAATAACTGCACACATATAACCTTTGGTTCACTACCCCGAGACGTAATCATCTCATCGGCCACAATCCGTTTACGATTGACGGAGTCGACATTGCGCCAATGACTGAGCTGCGACTCCTCGGTGTTCTTCTGGACGAGACGCTCTCGTTCACCGGGCACGTAACGAATGTGATCCGTACCTGCTACTATCACCTAAGAAGGATCAAAGCCATTCGTCGTTATCTTCCACTACCGGACGTGATAATGTTGGTGCGCGCTCTCATCCTGACACGCGTGGATTACTGTAACAGTCTACTCTTCGGACTCCCGGACAGCCTACTAAACCGCCTTCAATCAGTTCTTAACGTTTCCGTGCGGCTTATATTCGGAGCCAGGTGGAACGAACACGTCACACCGCTGTTACGAGACCACCTTCACTGGCTCTGGATACCTGAACGGATAGCATTCAAACGATGTTGGTTGACGTTCAGAGCTTTACACGACCCATGCTGTCCGGAGTATTTATCGAGACTTGTGCACCGACCCTCTCCAGCTGACAGACGCTCGCAGCTACGATCATGTCGCCGAGTCCAGCTTGTTGTCCCTTCCCCGTCTAAGACAGCCAAATTTGGGGATAGATCTGTCTCGAGGGGGAACCCTAGACTTTGGAACTCCCTCCCCGAGGAGATAACTAGCGAAACCACTCCCGACAAATTTGCAATGAAACTCAAGACGCATCTTTTTAGCATTTCATATCAGAGGCTTCTGTAAAGCGCTCTTGACTATGGCCTTAGCCAGGCACAGAGCGCTATACAAATTGACATTTATAATAATAATAATATATAATGATACTGCAACATCAGGGCACGCGGCCTATATTCATGTGTGGCTTATCTATGAAAATATTTGCATGCTACTGTATTTCTGCAGCCTGTAAATGTGGTGCGGCCTAAAAGCGTAAGAGGCGATTTGGAGTGAAAATACGGTAAATAATATAACAGAAGAAATAGTACTCAGGGCTAAAATAAAAATGAAACAACAGTTGCTGACACGAGAAATCCTGGACCTAATGGAAAAAAGAAGGAAGATCAAAACAACAGACTAAAAGAAATATCAACTGCTAAACATAAGCATCAAGGAGTTATGCAAAAAAGCTAAAGAAGAATGGTTTGTCCCAATGTGAAATGTTAGAGAAAGCAAATAAAAAGAACATACATGTGTGGGAAGCAGTGTTGCAGACTAGAAGCGTTTACATTTTAGTCAATTTGATTTTGCTTTAAATTTAAAATTTTTGTTACTGTGCTGGAGAAGTTTTAAGTCTTACCAATAATAACTTGATATATTCTGGATTGTATCTGTGTGCTTTAATTTAACTGGAAATTATTTATTTTTGCATTAAAATTGAAATTTAGCCTCTATTATTGCTCACTCCATCATTACTGTTGCAGATTGTAATTTAATAGTTCCTGCAGACTATTGCTTTGTTACGATACTAAATAACTCTTTCACACTAACTTCATTTGTCTTGTGCTGATCTCGTGAGTTGCTGCTTGAGCCGAAGTAGGCTAACAACTTGGCTCTTTAATTAAGGCAGTTTTTGGACAGTTTTGTCTCGTTATAGAACAAATCATGTCTCTTTCTGTTTATTTTTTCATAGTCTGCCTTGCTGCTTCCCCTCTCCTACTCTGATCTGACTGGAATTGACCTTACCCAGCTGACCACTAAACTTTGGCTATAGATATTTCAACTGTTGATTAAGGGCTAGTAATAAGCAGCTACTACATTACTTGCTTGGTATCTAAAGAAATTACTCTGAATTCTCTGTTTCTACAAATTCACCCCAGTTTTTCAGAATTCATTAGGCGTCCTTGTCTTTGGTTATGCTATAGAAATTCACAAGAATTTACTTAATTTACTTACATGACAGAATAAGATAGCTCAATAGAAGGAAAATATTAGCTAGAGGCAGCAGCAACTGCATAAAAAACAGGGAACAATTGCCACGGAGGAAGAGGAAATCAGCAAAAGATGGAAGGAATACATAATAGATTTATACTAGGAAGATGAAAGAACCATAAAACCTACAATAAAAAAAACAGATGGGCTTGAGATATTGCCAGAAGAAGGAAAAGAAAAGGAAAAGGCAATAGGACCAGACAACATAGTTTGCGAATTGATAGCAGCAGCCAGAAGAAGGTATAAAAACAACGGATATGCTCAACCGAATATATAACACAGGGAAAATTCCTCCAGCTCTAGGTAAATCAATAATCATCCCAATACATGAATCACAGAAGACAACAGATTATGTTGCTTTCCAAACCATCAGCTTAATAAGCCACTTTGAAAACCTACTTCTAAAAATAGAACAAACCAAGATGCAAGGCATCAGGAGAGCAATATGGATTTAAGGAAAATTGATGCAGAAATGCAATCTACATCTTAAGAATGATCACTGAAAGATGCATAGAGACACAGAAGGATGTTTATATTTGTTTAATTGATTATGAAAAATCATTTTGCAATATAAAAACCAGTGCCGGTGCAAGTTTAAATTTTTCTTCAAACTGCTGTAAAGTTTTTGAAAAATGTAGGAGCATGTACAGGACAGAAGTGAAAAAGTGGTGATGACCTTTTTTTACTTGTGCATCAAACAGACCTAAGAAACGCTTTTTCTATCAGTATCCTATTTCTATCAGGCGTCCGCTTGGTTGACAGACTGTCTCCTGGGACGGTTCCGTGTTGGTCCCTCGTCCTGTAATTGCGGGTGCCACAGGGGTCGGTCCTGGGGCCGCTGTTTGTTCTCTATGTGGCAGACGCCGGGCGCATCATCGGCTCACTCGGCCTGTCTTCGCATGCGTATGCCGACGATGTGCAGGTCTATGCCGCTTGCCCCCCCCAGGCGAGACAGGCAAGTTGCGAACTTGGGTCCAGGACTGCATGCTTGAGGAGGCGGAATGGATGGCATCGAATCACCTCGCCCTAAATCCGTGCAAGACGGAGCTGCTGTGGCTGAGCACTCTGAGAGGCCACCTGATCGATCCAACACCTTTCGAGATAGGTGGCAAAAAAGTGGCCCCGTCCAACGAGCTTCGCCTCCTCTGGATGCTTATCGACTCCTCGCTGACCCTCACCGGGCATCTTAGCGCCGAGACTCGCTCGTGTTTTTCTGGCCGCTATTCATCTTTTCCGTGCTCTCGTACTCTCGAGACTAGACTATTGTAATAGCGTCCTTCTCGGACTTCCTGGGAACCAGCTGAATAAACTTCAATTGGTCATCAATGCCACTGCTGGATTATTTTCGGCTTGAGGTGGCATGACCATGTGACACCTGTGCTAAGGGACAGGCTTCATTGGCTTCGGGTCCCAGAGTGCATAGTTTACAAGCAATGTTGGCTGACTTTTCGCGCTCTTCAGAACCCAGCCTGTCCCGATTACCTGTCATGTCTTGTACGGAGACAAACGACGACTGGGTGTCATCTGCAGCTGAGATCCAGCAGCCGCCACTGGCTGTATGTTCCTCCTCCGGCCAAGATTCCGAAGTTTGGCGAACATTCAATGACTCGCGGAAACCCACTTCTGTGGAATGCGCTCCCTGATGCACTGACCGGGATTACTTCTCCCGAGACGTTTGCCAAAGACCTAAAAACGCACTTGTTCACAAGATCATATATTTGACTGTTGACTCTACAGAGCTTTTGGTTTTGGCTGATGGCTATGTTACTGCGCTTCATAAATCATCAATAATAATAATAATACCGGTAATATGGTATCCATTTATTACTGAAGGACGGCATTTTCTAAAATTTCTGTTTCTTTTTATCTTTTATTGCTGAGTGATTCATTGATTAATAATGCAATTGCATGTCCAATTTCATTTTGAACTTTGAACTTTGAACATCGTAAAGAAACTTCAGATGTAAGCTATCTAGAATCTGTGCAACTTCTACATCCTCTGTTATTGCACATCTTGAGTTGTCCAAGAGGGCACCGACTATAATTTCATCTCAATTTTTTATTACAATGTTTGTAGAAACTTTTACTGTTCTGTTTTATATTTTTTGCCAACCTGCCTTCACAATCTCCAATAGCTGCCTTGCTAGTAACTGCTGATGCTCTCCATTTCTGGACATCTGTTCCTCCAAAATCTTGAGTTTGTGGTAATTCTACTCATCTCCTTTGCTTGACAATCTGAGTTTACATAGTTTCCTCTGTGCTTTGTTTTTCACCCTCTTTTCTATTGCACTTCACCAGTGTGATTCCCGTTAACTAAAACTGAAATTGAAACTGAAACTGAAATATCCGTTAAATGATAAATAATAAATAAATCCATTAACTGGAAGTGGAAAATACGCAAAACTGTCACAAAAACTGAAACTGGAAAATAAGCAACTGAAAGTGAAAAGTCGAGTCATATCAGTATCGTTTCAGTTTCAGTAATCTGAATATTGTAGGTGAGCATCAGTGCAATTGTGTGCACGAAAGGTTGGATATTGATCTAATATCTATTGTCCACATGTAGGTCAATACTCAATAGTCCAGTTGTTTACTGCTCGCTCGATCGATTGCAGGCCTGGGCAACAGGGCGTCAGGACCCGCAGTTACAGTAGTTCTTTGACCCTTAATTGGCGGAATTTGGAATGCACGGAGTGCTTGTCTTGCTGATTGGCCTACTTTAGCTGTAGCCTGCAAGTTCCAACTTTATTTTATTGTTTTGTTTCGTCACGGAGTGCTTGCTGCTTTGCTGATTGGCCTACTTTAGCAGAGATCAGGACTCCATGCAAGTTCCAACTTTATTTTATTGTTTTGTTTGTCGGGGGTGACGGTGTAGTTTCCTGCGCATTGAATGTGACAGTTGTATAGGCCAACTAATCAAATATAATAGTAACATTTTAACAATGAGCTTTAAGGTAACCAGTGGCCGCCAAAAAGAGAGTGTGATTTGGGAATATTTTCAGTATGATAAGATTATTATAAGTCATCTAGGAAGTTTTCACAAAGCTGCATCAACGAAGTTCAGTCTATACATCACTTGCTCCTGTTGCATTGGATCTGCTTTCCATGCCTGCATCAGAGGCATATGCTTAAAGAGTGCTCAGTGTGTGTGGGAAACTTAGTGCCCGAAAGCGTGACAGGCTTTGCAAAAACATGGGCAGAAGGATGTTCTTACACATGAATAGAAATCTCAAATAACTTTGTTTCTAGAAACTTTAAACTTACACATGTGTAATGTGCAGACTTTCAGGCTGTGTACCCTTATAACCAGTTGAATAGAAATGAATATGAAATGTCAAATAAGTGTTTTGCTGTAATGCTACAGTATTTAAATGTAGGGCTTTCATCTTATGTCCGTGTTTTTATTAAGACGACTAAAAACTGGAACTGAAAAATACCTGCAACTGAAACTAAAAAAATATACACACCTGAAAGTGAAACGGGAACTGAAAAATAAGTTTGCAAAACGGAACTGAAACTGGAACTGAAATATAATGAGCAACTGGAATCGCACTGCACTTCACTTGTTATTTAAGGTGCAAAGTGTAATTTTCTTCTCTTTGGTTATGGTCAGTTCTATGACTTTTGACATAAATTTGGTAAATATAGTCCAGCTTTCCTCTGTGTCTTTTCCTGTTATTGCCCTATCATCCATTTTTATAACAGTCTTCCTTTCCAGGTCATGGTCTTCCTTAAAAAGGTTATGTCTTTCTAGAAACTGCTTTTGTTGACCTATCCTAAAGTTAGTAGTAAAATTATAGAGCCTTCAATTGAGTCTTCATTTTTCTTGATAATGTGATCAAAAAATTGTAGTATTCTTGATTTGATATGTTTCAGAAAATTTTGCTTTGTCCCAACCATTCTGTACATCCAATCTGTAGACACAAAATCTAGATAGCTAATTTACATCATCTTTGTCATATAGGCCTATTTGTTTTCAAAAGATTGTAGTCCTTTTTCATCTTATTTATTTGAGGTCCAAGATTCACATCACAATGTTGTGGTCATTGAGTATAATTCCCATGTATGAAGTATGCACAGTTTAAGGATAATTGGGCAAGTGAACATGGAAAATTTTCCCTATGGCTCCAGCACTGTCATTAAGTCTAAGAATTTTAATTTGGCAGCACATTCAAATTCTAGTGAGTTAGGTTTTTAATTTAATCCATAATCACAAGATTGAAATAAATTCTATCAGGCAATAATAAATAGACCTGTGCATTTCAATTAGATATACAGGAAATCAGTTGTTAAAAATAATTCAAATAGTCAGATATCCAAATGGGAAGTCATTTACTCCTTATGCCATTGATACTTTAATAGTCATTGACCTCCAAATTAATGTATGTATCATATGGTATGATGCATTGAATTATTATGGCAATCTTCTATAACCTAGTTTAATGTTTTTCATAGGAGTTTGGTTTAATAAAATTCACAGGATCACAGTTGCTTGCAACCATACATAGAGTCTTGGCTTTTCTAAATGTAATATATGAAAGGTTTTGTGATGGTAAAAGAAGACGGTTAAAGAATTTTAAAGATTTGGTGCATTATTTGTTTGTGACTTAGTGATGCTCGTCACATGGCTCATGATGTTGATGAAGTTCTTCAGAAAGTTGTAACATCTTATGGCAGGATGAATGCTTCAGCGGCTCAAGATTATCTAAAGAAGCTGAGGTCAAGAGGACGTTACTCTTGTGATGTTTGGAGTTGAATGCTATTGCTTTCAATCCAATAGATGCAGTCTGTATAATGTATAGGTAGATTTCATGTAATAAAAGATCAATCATCATGTTAATGAGAGATTATTGTTGTATGAGTAGTATTTGCTCTATATATTTGACTCACTGTTGTAGGAAAATATACCAAGAAAATTAGCTTTATTGCTTTAGGACTGCATTACTGCAATATTTTCTTGTGTTTTAATTATACTAACTATATATTTACTGAAGGCTATTCTTTTTAATTGAAAATTCAAATTACCTACTGCAGTTTTCCTATTAATATTTTACTGGAAACAAGTGTTGGGATAACCAATCCTTGTTCTTCACAAAAATCAATTAATTGTTGTCCTGCTTCATTCCTCTTCCCCAAGCCATACCTGCCTATACATGTTTCCACATCACTTCTTTCTCCAACTTTAGCGTTGAAATCCCCGCCTATAATGGTCACTTCATTGCTCGAAAAATGAGACAAAGTATTCTCTAGTTCTCTGTAGAATCTGCATCTATCTTCTTCCTCTGCTTCTGCAGTTGGTGCATATACCTGTATGAAGTTTATGTTCACTGGTTTCCCCGCTAATTTTATCCACACTATCCTGTCATTCATGGTTTGATATCCCAACACAAATTTTTTCATTTCCTTTTTTATCCATATTGCTACCCCTCTTTTCCCCGTTTCGTCTCCCCCACTGTATACAATCATATTTTCCTCACTACTGTTGAAGTGCCCTTCTTTACTCCATCTTGTTTCTGCTAGTCCTACTATGTCTAGATTTATCCTTTTGAATTCTTTCTCGCTCAGAGCCAGTTTACCCAGTTTAACCAACGTTCTCACATTCCATGTTCCTATCCGTATTGATTCTTTTCTAAGTTTCATCCTATTTTGATCGTCATGATCCTTCTTGAGCTGGATGTCATCTGCCGCTTGGCTTCCCGTACTGGGCTTTGAACAAGAAACTTCATTTGCACCCTTTATGGCCATCCTCTCAGCCGAACCCTCCGATCCTTCCCCAGTAGCTATCTGTTCGGTTGTTGCCCTGGGTGTCCCGTCACTTCCTGGACCGCCACTTCCTGGACCGCCACTTCCTGGACCGTCACTTCCTGGACCGCCACTTCCTGGACCGTTCCTAATGTTCTATCTGTTATGTGTATGTAAACAAGTGTATACACTATGATATACAAATCGTTGTGATCTGCAATAATACTTAGAATTACTTACTTAGAATATATAATATAGAAATTCAAGATATTTTACTTACTTCCTTACAATGGTTTGAGTAAGCAGTGGACCAGTGACGCAGACTAGAACTATTCAAATTTTGAATCGTTGGATTACGGTTACGGTTATTTTTTACCACCTACACTGGGCAGAGGTGTCAAAAACTGCCCAAAAATTGTTGACACAAAGGACAGCCCCCAACCTACCTACCTACCTATCTATCTACCTATTTACTTCCATTTACAATGACGGTCCAGGAAGTGACAAGGAACCGTTGCCCTGGGGGCTCAGCTCCAACCGAACATTTCCGGTATCGTAAACTGTAATTCATGCTGTATTCCATAGGATTGTAGGACAGTAGATCCCTAGTCTTTCTGTCCCGCAGTTGAAGAGCCTTTATAAAGGTTGAACCAATATCTTGCCTCTTCAATCTTCATTTGTCTGACAAAGCTGTTTCACAAAATAACTAGTTGTGTTTCCACCTTTGTCCACTAATCCTATTGCTGCTGCCCAATAAGATAGAGTCCGATCGTCTGCCTCCATCGCCGTTGTCCTGGTCTTGGATCCTCCGCCGATGAAGCCATTGTCTTCCTGCTTCGCCTGTAACCCCAGGCTAGGGAACTGCGCTTTGCCCCGCAGGACTGGGTCCCTGGCAGAACTTAGCTACTGCAATGCAGTACCCACCCCCGCGACTTGGACGCGCCTGCCAGGAATTAGGCTGATCGCCTAAGCGATTCCGTGACGTCATGCCTATAATTAAAATAAATAGGTCAAACTGCGCTCAGCTGTTTATGCAAATGTGGACAGCGAAGAGCGAGTGGACACAACCCCGCGTCAAGGACTGCAAGCAGCGCGTTTTTCGAAAAATAAAGCTGACTTAGAATCAGACGTTCCAAGAGCAAAACTTCGCCGTAGTGATGTTAAACAAACAATTCAGTTGTTGAATTAAAACGTTGGCTAGAGTGCAGACCGGAAAAAGGATGAACTTTTTGCATTTGACAAGGCAATGTCTAATATAGCGTTAAGTAAAATGTGGTCAACTGGTCATGCCAACCTTTTTAATCATCTTAATTTGTCTACACAAAGAAACCGCACACACACACATATATATATATATATTTATATATATATATGTGTGTGTGTTCCATATATATATATATATATATATATATATATATATATATATATAACATACATGTTAAGTTAAGCAATGCTAATAAAGAATAAACGACGATCTTGAGAATTTCAATTATTTTCGATTATTTACATTTCAATTTTTTGTTATAATTTTTAGACAAATTTCTTGTTGGCTCTTCACCCTAGCCAGAATAAATTAACTAGTTATAGAGATTTTTAGTAGGCGACGACCACGAGTACGAGTGAAACTGCAAACGATGGTTGGATGGTTAAACGTTTGACCAGTAAAGCGTCATTTCACACTTTTATGGGGGGCGAGATAATTTTATGGTCGAATTTTGACAAATTTTTGCAAATCTTAGGCATTTTTGCAAATTTTGGGGAATTTTAGGCAATTTTGGCAAATGACGCCACTCCGTTTGGCTAGTAGGCATCAAAATGTAACAGTTACTGAACGTATGCCCTCAGCCCCAGTTTTGCCCCGTCCATGAAAATATGCAATTTGATATTATTTGAAGGTAGGATTGCATGATGTGTTTTAGTTGGCCTGTAGAGGATCCGGATTCATCACTGAGTTGGCCTAGTTGGATCTAAAGAAGTGCTTGTTGCAAATGTCCAATCTGGTAATGTTCCCAGATATTTCTCCCAGTTCTCTCGTCGACATGCCCCAGAACCAGGGCAGCCCACCTCTCTGCTTTTGCTCTGTCAGTCGACGACTCGACGGGCCGGGGAACCCAAACAGGCCCATTCAGAGGGGGGACCAGGAGGGCTATTCGCCCGGGCCTCCATCATTTGGGGGCCTCCCTTTGTTTCATTGTCTAGAATTCTGGGAGAGCAAGAAAGCTAGATAGCTACTACTAGAAGGGGCCTCGAAATTTGGTGATGACCTTTTTTGCTTGTTGACAATTTTGGGAAAGCTAGGAAGGTATTCTGCGGTCCTCAAAATTGGTGATTACCTTTTTTCGCTTGTCAAAATTTTAATTGTTGGGAAGGCTACGAGAGGCCTCGAAATTCCAACTGGCCTGGGCCTCCTTCAACCTCTGAAGGTGCCTGCCCCCAAATGGAGAAATACACCAAGTTTTGTTGCTTGTCAGCCTTTTTCGGTAGAGACCTCCAAATTTCGACGCCCCCAGATTTTGCCGACACCCCCAAATTCACAATCCTACAATCCTAGAAATAAACACACACACCCAGATTTTTCTGACACCCCACCCCAATTCACAATCCTAGAAGTCTTCAATCTCTTCAAGGTCTTCAATCTCCTTAAAGGATCGAGCCTGGGTGACAAGACCGATATCGTCAGCGTATCCAAACTTCCTACTGATGGTATCAGGTTAAGTCGTTTGTAGGCCTATAAGCCTACAAATTGAATAACATAGGTGCTAGAACTGAACACTGTGTTAGACCGTTTCGCTGACGTCTCCAGGAACTGACATCTCCCAAGTGAACTCAGAACCGTCTCTCAGAGATGAGTAATTCCACAAGTTGACAGAACCAGGGCAGTGGCGGCTCCACCGGGGGGCCAGAGGGGGACCGTGCCCCCTATTGAGTGCCTGGCCCCCCAGTGGGGACCCTATACTTAATGCTACATACATTAAACAACAAATGGTTGGCCCCCATGATTAGAAGTTGGCAAGTTGCCACCCCAACGGCCCCCCACTTACCAAATCCTAGAGCCGCCACCAGTGGCGTAGCGTGACTTTTTGGGGCCCAGGGGGCATCTTTGCCATGGGGGCCCTAGAGTTATTAATATATAATATAATATAATATAATATAACAAGGTTTAAAGTGGTTCAGTAGGGACTGCCCTGTGTGAGAACCACTGTTTCGAGCTGACGAGCAAAAAAAACGTTACCACCTTTTTTATCCTGACGAGCAAAAAAAAGGTCATCAGCACATCATTTCTAGGGTTAGGGTTAGGTGTTCTGGTCTTCCTAGGTTAACCTGACCTAACCTAATACTTAGACCCTCTTCGGGGCCCCCGCACTTCTGTTCTTCCTACTCCCAACAAGTGTGTCAACAAAGTGCCCCCTGCCCTCCTTCACGTTACGCCACTGGCCGCCACTGAACCAGGGTGGCAAGTTGAGCGAGAGTTTGTACATTAAACCCACATGACACACCGTATCGAAAGCTGCTGTCAAACCCAGAAAGCCCACCCTGGTTCTGTCAACTTGTGGAATTACTCCTCTCTGACAGACGGTTCTTAGTTCACTTGGGAGATGTCAGCTCCTGGAGACGTCAACGAAACGGTCTACCACAGGGTTCAGTTCTAGCCCCTACGTTATTCAATTTGTGTACAAACGACTTACCTGATACCACCAGTAGGAAGTTTTGATACGCTGACGATATCAGCCTTGCCACTCAGGCTCGATCTTTAAGGAGATTGAAGACCAACTGAACATCGATACACAGAGGATCGCCGAATACTGTAAAATATGGCGGCTAAACCGAATCCAACCAAGACCGTTTTTTGCGTGCTTCATCTACACAACACTATGAAGCAAATCGTGAACTGAACATACAAATGGACGGTTATCAGTTGAAACATGATCCGCACCCGGTATATCTAGGCGTCACACTCGACAGAATCTTGAGCTATAAAACTCATCTTAATAAGCTTGCCAGCAAAGTTAAAAGCCAGACAAATCTTCTGTCGAAACTTGCCGGATCCACATGAGGAGCCAATGCCACCACTCTAAGACAGGCAGCCCTATCACTCTGCTACTCAACGGCTGAGTACCCCACACCAAAGCAACTCCCCACACCAAAGTCGTCGACACTCAGCTGCACGCCGCCATGAGAATCATCTCTGGCACTCTACGTCCAACCGAACTGTCGTGGCTGCCGGTCCTCTCTAACATCTGCCACCCAAATCTGAGTCGTCCAGCCGCTGCAGACAAGTTTCTGCAGAATGTGGCAGAAAATGAAGACTGGCCACTTCACGAGGACCTAACCAATCCTCCTCAAATCACGTCACCCCCTGCGGTTGAACAAGGAACCCACAGACGTCGATGGTCAGTGGAGACTTGACTGGAAGTCGGCTCAGGTGACCAACTACGTGCGTGCGGTAGTACCATCTGGTAGCCTGGTACAAGATCCCGCTATCCGACAACTATAGGATTCGATACTCTCCGGACAGCGCAGGGTCATTTGCAAATAGTGTCTCCGGAAGTGGGGTCTGGACGACTCGGATCCGTGTATCTGCGGCGAATTGCAAACAATAAATCATATACTGTATACTAGAACTCGAAGGCTCGCTTCGCTCGCATGAGGCGAGCTTCGCTCGCTGCGAGCTTCGCTTCGCTCGAGGCAACGAATATTCCAGAACGACCAATCAGAACGCTTGAAGGTAACCAATCAGAACACTCACACAGCCAACCAATCAGAACGCTCACACAGCCAAACAATCAGAACGCTCGAACGCAACCATTCAGAACGCTCGAAGGTAACAGACATACAGACCAAGGATCTTAATAGTATAGATATTTTCGAAGTGTTGTATAATTTGTTTAGAAAGGCGAGCAGCACTTAAGCCTCATCATGTAGAGCAACTAGTGTTCTTATCTCACGACTTGAATAACATCCAGCAACAGTAGACTGAACTAGAAGTCATGTTGGGGAACTATCATAGCTACATGTAACTACCAACTGATAATTGCGATGTGTCTCATCTGTTTTGTGTTTTATGAATATTTTTGTGCTTAGTTACTATTGATCATTGTCCTGAATCCTGATCCTGTTTCAGCAAGTTTAGCTAGCAATTTGGTGAATCTATTTGTAATTCACAAGTTGATTGAAATTCGTATAATTTACTTGGCCATTTTACAGAGCAGTAAGGAAAGCCAGTTTTTAAAAGTACTGTGAAATAATCGAAACCGAAATCGCGATTATATAAAAAACCGTAATCGAAATCGTAATCGTGAAAAATAATCGAAAAAATTCGTAATCGACAAAAATAATCGTAATCGACTCAGCTCTAGGAGGGAGTCAAAAATTGTTGACATAATTAATGGACAGCCCCTAGATTGCCACACCAGAAAATTTTAACTGCAGAGCTTTACAAAATTATTTTATTTTGAGGGGTCTGCATTAGGCCAGAGAGTGGACCACCTCCCCGCAGATTCTATATATTTTGGACGGATGGTTATGAAGAGGAATTAAAATGCCGGAGAATGGTGTATACCTCATCGTTTTAGCTTTCACATAGCCTCAGATCGGCCCCTATAGCAAGTTGAAAAAAGTCAAATATTACGTGAGAATACGCAAAAACGCTGGTACTCGGGATCTTATTTTGCTTGTTTTAGTTTTTCTAGGTAGGGTTGCTGCACGTTAAGGGTGTTGTAAATAATATATAGCCATATTATAGGCCTATGTGACATTGTCCTCATTCATTTCTGAGTCACAGTGAAAACATTTTGAAAATCGGTTCACATTTCCCAAAGTTATGGACAAATACACAGTGGTGCGTTTCTTTGTTGCTCCACGGTGTAGTAGCCGTTATTATCTCCTCGTCAAATTCATTCCAGCTGTCCACCACTCTCGCACTAAAAAAATGCTGTTTGCATTTGCCAGCCAGCACACCGGCTTTATCCGGCCGACCCCGTTAAACCCGACGCCGGCTTTATCCGGCCGTGAACAGTACCTTACTTCCTAACGGCTTATCTCGCTTAATATAACATCTATGGAGTTCCCGTCGGAGATGGACGTATAGTAAGTAAGTAAGTAAGTAAAATCTCGTTAATTTCTAAAGCGCTTCCAAAAGATGCACCGAAGTAGCTCCTTATTCCTATGCGCTCAATCTCAAATGAAGTAGCTATAGCCAAAGGTGGGTCATTCATGCCGGGTCATTTAATCAAAAGGGCGAGTGGGCAGGACGCTATAGCTATGGAGGAAATGATTTTATAAAGAGAAATGATTTTAGTTTGGAAAGAAAAACATGAGGAGATGTTGCAAGAAGGGGAGAGAATTGTGACTCAGAGTTTGTTATTTGGCTTTGATGTAGACAACGAAGGGATATTGGAATTGAGTGCCAAAGCTCAGGTGCCGCATATGAAAAAGCACGATTGCAAATTTTGAGAGATGATTGATTCAGAGGTCGAAGGAGAGTTACATGAGAAGAGGATCTAGTAGATCCAGGTTGTTGTGGAATTATCAGATTTCTTAGGTAGACTGGTTTTGATGTATGGAGTGAGTTATAAGTCATCGATATTATTTTATATTCAATGCGTTCTGTTATCTTGAGCCAGTGGAGAGATTTGAGTAATGGTGTAATGTGGCAAAACTTAGGCGATTTAGTTACTGCACGAGCTAAGGCATTTTGAATCGATTGGAGTTTACATATGGAAGCCTTTGGAAGATTGTGAAACAGTGAGTTGCAGTAGTCTAACTTAGAGTGAACTATTGAAGTGGCAATAGTGGCGCAGTTTTAATATCAAGGTAGGGGCGAAGGCGACGTAGATCACGAATGTGAGCATAACAGGTTTTTGATAAAGTAAAGTAAAGTAAAATCTCGTGGATTTCTATAGCGCCTTGGAAAGCAGCACAACAGTAGCTGCTTATTCTTAGGCGCTCAGCCTCTCTTAAAATAGCTATAGGAAAGGTGTGGGATCAGCCAGGCAATGGTCAATATCCGAAGGGCAGTGAGGCTAGGTTGTTACAGCTATGGCGGAAATGATTTCAGAAACAGGAAGGATTTAAGCTTAGACCTGAAGACTTGAGGAGATAGTGCGGGAATTATAGGAAATGAGGAATCAGATTTTATTGTTTGAAAGTGTCCAAGTGTGCGAAGGGAAGCTGGGATCGAGTTCCAGAGTTCAGGTGCAGCATATGAGAAGGCACGGTTGCAAATTTTCAGGATGACTGATTTAGCGGGCGTGACAGAGTGAGATGAGATGACGAACGTGTGGGTCGAGGAGGCTGAGGGGTTAATAGTGATCTAAGGTAGACAGGTTTTGATGACTGAAGTGAACTATGTGTAAGTGTTATTATCTTATATTGGATACGTTCTGTTATTTTAAGCCAATGTAATGATTTTAGTATGGGTGAAATATGGGAGAATTTAGGTGACTTAGTAACAGCACGAGCAAGTGCATTTTGTATTGATTGCAATTTGTTGATGGAGGCTTTGGGAAGGTTATAGTAGAGGGAGTTACAGTAATCTAATTTGGAGTGGACTATAGAGGTGGCGATTGTGGACGCAGTCTTAATATCAAGACAAGGACGTAGGCGACGAAGGTCCTGAATATGAATAAAGCAGGCTTTTTGAAAGTTGGGAGATTTGTGATTCGAAGTTTAGAAAAGAGTCAAATTTGAATCCGAGATTTCTAGCAGTTGGAACAGGGATTATTGTGGTGTCAGGAGCCAAAACTAGTTTAGGATTGTCAATTTTTTTGAGTTGTTGGGGTAGTCCGATTAAAAGAAACTCTGTCTTAGATGGGTTGAGAGCGAGGAGATTAGATGACATCCATGCAGAGATTGACGAGAATGCAGATTCAAGCTCAATAATAGAAGCATTAAATGAAAGAGGTGAGAAGGAAAGGAATAGCTGAGTGTCATCGGCATAGAGTTGGTGGTTTAACTTGAGGGAAATTAATTAGAGATGAAAGTGGTGTGGTGTAAAGGCTGAACAGTACAGGCCTGAGAACAGATCCTTGAGGCACTCCATAATCTATAATATGAGAAAGAGAAATTTGGCCAAGACAGGACACTTGAAAAAGACCGAGATTTGAGATAAGATGCAAACCAGTTGTGAGCTTTTTCAGATATGCCAAACCAGAGAGAGAGTCGCTCGAGCAGAATTTTGTGATCTATGGTATCAAATGCTGCAGAGAGATCAAGGAGACAAAGGCCAGTAACTTGGCGAAGACCAATTGCAGTTAAGAGTCTGATAGTTGAGATATGTGAGCTTCAAAATTTAGGGAGGAGTCAAAAGTAAATCCAAGATTTTTGCAGTTGGAACAGGGTTATTATTGTATCTGGGGCTAAAATCAGTGTGGGATTTTCAATTTTTTCAGTTGTTGTGGCAGTCCAAATAAGAGAAATTCTGTTTTGGAGGGATTGAGAGCAAGGAGATTAGCTGACATCCACGATGAGATTGACAAAAATGCTGATTCTAGTTCAGAGATTGATGCCTTAAAGGAAGATGGAGTAAAACGAAAGAAATAATTGAGTGTCGTCTGCATAAAGTTGATGATTCAATTTGAGAGAGTTGATTAAGGATGACAGTGGGGTAGTGTAGAGACTGAACAAAACCGGTCCAAGGACAGATCCTTGTGGTACTCCATAGTATAGATCGGAGGGTGATGAAGTTTGATTCTGGCATGAAACTTGAAAGGATCTAGATTGGAGATAGGATTGGAACCAGCGGTGAGCTACAGAAGATATTCCAAACCAGAGGGAAAGGCGTTTCAGTAGGATTTTGTGATCTATAGTATCAAAGGCAGCAGAAAGATCAAGGAGACAGAGACCAGTAACTCGTTGAGATCCAATGGCAGTGAGGAGTTTGTCATAAATGTATGTGAGGACGGTTTCTGTTGAATGATGTTTTGTATAAGCGGATTGGTGAGTGTTGTATAAGGTGTTTTTGACAAATGCTCAGTTAGTCTGGAAAGAACGATTTTCTCTGTGAGTTTGGAGAGGACAGACAGGTTTGAAATGGGGCGATAGTTGTTGAGATCTTCTCTGTCAAGGTTTGGTTTTTAAGAAGTGGAGTTACGAGGGAATTTTAAATGAGGATGGGAATGTGCCTGTGGAAAGAGATAAATTGATAATTTTTTTAATAGTTGGTACTAGGACAGAGGCACACTGTTTGAGAAGAGAGGTTGGTATTGGATCAAGACTGCATTGCTTGTTTGGAAAGGACTGCAGGAGTTTAGATACTTCTTCCTCAGTCACAGGAGTGAAGCAGGAAAAAATTGGAAGGAGCTTCTGGTGGAGATGGGTGATGTGGAGATGTATTTTGATTGGTCATGGTAGATTTTAGATTGGTGCGGATCTTAGAGATTTTTCCAGAAAAAATTAGCAAATGATTCAGCAAGTTGCGAAATGGATTGAGGAAGAGGCTTTGCTTTATTGCGGTGGAATAGACAATTCACAGTGTTCCAAAGTTTACGAGGATTTGAGCTGTTGGATGTAATTAAGTTAGAATAATATTTTTTTGGCAGATATGAGAAGGTTGTGGTAGTGATTTGTTGCAGAACGGAGGTTTTAAGGTCAATAGCAGAATGTGTTCAGGTTGTAAATTCTTTCTAGACGTCTTCTAAATGACTTATAAGAATGGATGAAGGAATTGTACCAAGGGTTGTTACCATGAGATGATAGTGGCCGTGTGATTATGGGAGCATGTTTGTCGAGTAGGGCAGATAGGACAGAATTATATTTGTCAATTAGTGATTGTAGGGTGATTGTGGGTTGAATGGCGAGGTCAGATGATTCAATGTCTTCACAAAAGGTGGATATGTCAATTTTATTGAGACGGCGGAATGAGTAGGTACCACGAGGTGGAGGGAGGTGGTGGGCAGACGTTTAGGATAGTGAAAATGGGGAAATGATCTGATGGTGAGCATGGGCTGACTGATGAACAAGGGGATAGTGATGAAGAAGATAGGGTGATTAATAGGTCTAAGGTGTGGCCAAAAGTGTGAGTTGGAAAGGAAATGTGCTGTGTGAGATTTGCTTGTGTTAGGAGCTGTTTGAATTGAGTAGAATTTGGGTCATTGTTCTTGTCAACATGTATGTTGAAATCTCCAGTTATTACGAATTCATGCGGGGTTGTTGCTGCTGAGCCTAGAAAGATAGTGAATTCATCGAGGAATTTTCCAAAAAGCAGTTGAATATTTTGACGATAATGGAGGACGGTAAACATTGAAAATGGTTAATTTCGTGTATGGGAGTTTTAGAGTAACTGATGAGCATTCAAATGATGAAAATTGTGTTGATGATGAACTAGTTATTTGAATGTGATCACGTATGAGGAAGGCTGTGCCTCCTCCGAGGTTGGAAGAAGAGTTGGTGGATTTGGCTATTCTAGGAAAGCTTATTAGGGTGAAGCCAGGCGGGGTGGCTTCTATCAATTGAGATGCAGTTGTTGATGATGATACCCAGGTTTCAGTCAATGCGACTACATCAGTTGTTGAGGGTTGTGTGTGTTTTGAGAGTAATGTGTGGTTTGAAAACAGGGAGTCCAATCGTGAGTTAGCAAGTTCATGTAGTGAATGTGTGTGTTGATATAGGAGGGTTATCCCTCAAGATTTAGACACTTACCTAGGAAAAATTGGACGATTTTATGAAAAATTCGTCCCTTTAAAATTAGGGTATTTAAATTTGCCACATGTGTAAATACAAGTCGGAAAAAAGCAATTGAAACGACCTTTTATTGAAAGGTAACGTCTATGATTTTGCGATCTTACGAGGGAGATTCTTTGGTATCCCCACGGTTTGCTATACATATATATGACGTCATCAAAGCTAAAAATAGTGTCCATTTAAATCGGGCATTTAAATTTAGCCCATGTAAACAGCCAATGAAAAGGATGAAGGTCTTCTCGGCAAGAGACTGTGTACAAAATGCGCTAAAGTAATGTCGAAGAAAGGAGCTAATTTTAGCTAAAGCATTGTCGAAAGCGATTCCTCATCTTCGCAGCTTTTAATTTCATCCGAAATGGCGAAACACAAGCGTTTGTCTGAAGCCTGAAAAGCGATTCGAGCGATTGAAAATGTCGACGAAGGCCTCTTCGTAGTCCGGCGTCGACATAAATCCTGATATCGATGATCAGCCTATATGGACGAAAGCACCGATGATGGAGGGCAGAGCCTTAGCCCCCTTTTTTACTCATCGCAATTTTCACCTCGGTGGTCAACATTTCTTTGAATTGGTGTGATGAATGCGCCCCCAGGACGGCACCCGAGCCGACTTACCCCCCCCCCCATTCCCTCAGCTACGGCTCTGGGAAAGGGCACGGAAGACGAGGAAGGGTGGAATACAGGGGTTCAAAATCCCCCGTTCACCTCTAACTGTCCCTTTTACCAGTGTTTGTGACACCCTATCTTTTGATTCACACCCATTCAATGAAGCAGTACTGTCCCAATAAGCCCACAAAATGGGGATTCAAAGTTTGGGTTATTGCAGATGCTGAGACTGGGTACTTTATGGATTTTGACATGTATACTGAAAAATGTTTGACTGCCGACCGAACCCAATTTAGAAAAAAATCATCCACCTGTCTTTGTGTATTTTTATCGTGAAGTTCAACTGCATCATCGGCATCTGATTTTCAACGGGCTCTTTTCAGAGCCACAAAATATTACAGAGGAATAATGATCATTTTCAGATTTGCTTGTTGTTATTGTTTGCAGCTTTCCTGAGATGACCAACTTCTTTTCCAGTACTGAAGAGCTTTCTCTATACGTGTAAATGATCAAAACTACAACTTTGCCGAGCAAGTGTCCTCAAACTGCTAACACTATATCTCGACCAAGTATTGTCCTATTTTCAACAATTTTGATTAATTTTGTTGTAAATAAATTCCCCTACAATTTTGCAACTAACCAAAGATAGGTTACCATAGCTCCACAGCTTTGAACAAGAAAACAAATTTGGGGAGGGGTGCTGTTCTAGGCAAGATAGTGGCCCCTCACTACCAATATTTTCAACTTATGCACTGATGATTAGAAAGAGGAAATGTAAATGATAAAAGATTTTTGCAAAACTGATTGAATAGAAAGTCTATCCAACAAATGGAGCTTGGGTAGGGAGATTATATCTTCACCAAATAGTCCTATTTTCAAAATGTTTGATTTATTTTTGTTCCAAACACAATCTCCTTCAACTTCAAGTTGGTTGTTTTGCAGAACACCGCCATAACTAAATATCACCCCTAAATTTGTCTGTAAATTCACTAACATAATTTCTCGCAAAACCAGTTCAAAGAAATGCTAGCCAATTTTAAATTTTATTATAAAAATCAATCACCTCTGTTTGTCCATCTTTATCGTGAAGTTGAAACTGCAACATCGACATCTATTTTCAAAAGGCTATTTTCAGAGGCACTAAATATTATGAAAGGAATGAAATCGGCTTCAGATTTGCATGTTTTTACTGTTTGCAGCTTCCTGAGATGACCCACTAATTTGCAAGTGAAGAAGAGCTCCTGATTCATCAGTGATCAAAACCACGACTTCACCGAGCAAGGGTGCTCGAATTGTAAACACTATATCTCAGCCAAATATGGTCCTATTTTCATAATTTTTGATTTATTTTGTTCCAAATACATTCCCCTGCCCCTTTGCTGCTAACCAAAGATAGTTTTAGTTTACCACAAAAACTTTTAGCTGCACAGCTTTGAAAAAAAAGAATTTTGGGGGTGTGGTCCTGTTTTATGCCATATAGGACCCTGGCCCCCTTCTTTTTAAATTTTTACACAGATGGATAGAAAGAGGAATGAAAATCCTAAACAATGGTGTATACCTCATTTTCTTATCGCTCCCATGGCCCGAGATATAGGGAATTGTAAAAGATAAAAGCTTTGTTCAAAACTGTTCAAATCGACAATCTAGCATTCAAAGGGGGCTCGAGGTAGGAAGAGCATATCTCAGCCAAATATGGTCCTATTTCCAAAATGTTTGATTTATTTTGTTCCAAAAACATTCCTCTGCCTCTTTGCTGCTAACCAAAGATAGGTTACCACTCAAAAATTTTAGCTGTACAGCTTTGAACAAAAAAAAAGATTTTTTTGGAGGGGGTCCTGTTTTTGGCCTGAGAGTGGACCCTCACCCCCATTTTTTTAAAATTTTTGTACGTATGGATAGAAAGAGGAATGGAAATCCTAAACAATGGTGTATACCTCATTTTCCTATCTCTCCCATGGCCCGGGATATAGGGAATTGTAAAAGATAAAAGCTTTGTTCAAAACTGTCCAAATGACAATCTAGCATTCAGAGGGGGCTCGAGGTAGGGAGATCATATCTCAGCCAAATGTGGTCCTATTTCCAAAATTTTTGATTTATTTTGTTCCAAATACATTCCCCTGCCCCTTTGCCGCTAACCAAAGATAGGTTACCACTCAAAACGTTTAGCTACACAGCTTTGAACAATAAAAAAAAATTTTGGGGAGGGGGTGTGGTTTTAGGCCTGATAGTGGACCCTCAACCCCAATTTTTTAAAATTTTGCACGGATGGTTAGAAAGAGGATTAAAAATCCAAAACAGTGGTGTATAACTTATCTTCTTTGCTTTCAAATAACCCGAGCAATTGCAATTTTTAAAAAAAGTCAAAATTACGTAAAAATACGCAAAAACGCTAGGGTGGAAGGGCTTTTCTAAAAAAATTTCCTAGGGTTTAAAGAGTTAAAGCTTCATGTTGTGTCCTCGGGTTCCATCATAGGCCTACTGTTTGTTGTTTAAAAAAAACTTTCTCTTGGCATTTTTATTTTGTTTGTTAGTATTTTGTATGTCCCCTCTAATTCTCCGTTGCCCCCAAGCTGTCAATCAGCAGCGTTTTAGCCTTCCTTCATAAATTAATTTTCTTATATCATTCGATCATCTTTGTTGCTTTGTGTTGTACAGATTCCTTGGTTGTACTCTTTCTAGTCTCTAATTTAGAGATGTGCGGGTATACCCGTACCCACGGGTAGGGTAGGGTGCATATTTTACAGGTACGAGTATAGCGGTACGGGTACACCATTTTTATCCGTAAATACATATTTTCCAGTGATGTTAACAAGGACCGACCCCCAAGGACGAGGACAAGGTCCGACCCTCCAAGGACGAGGATAAGGACAAGGACCTCCCTCCCAATGACGATGATAAGGACGAGGACCGACCCTCCAAGGACGAGGACCTACCCCCAAAGCACAAGGACCACAAGGCTGACCTCTAAGGAAAAGGATCAAGGACAAGGACCGAGCTCTGACAGACAAAAAAGTCAGAGAGGAAAAAACACTTTAAAACAGACAATTTCAATCCGAACGACAAAATTAGAAAAGTGAAAAAATAATGTTGCAAAACATAATCCAGTCAACAGCAATGTTGCATTTCAAGTAAACAAGTGTTCCCAACAGCTGATCAGTCATGCGCGCACGAGGTCTAATTATGAGACCACTCTGCGAAAACACTCGTTAAACTGGAGCCGATGTCGCAGGGAAACAAAGAATTCTTCTTATGAATCAACTCCTCAACTTGTATTATAAAGGAAACTCCTCAACTTGTATTATAAAGGAAACATTGACTATACATTTAGAGTAACTCAGAGCCAGGGCCATATTAAGGCGGGGGCTGAGGGGGCTGCAAGCTTCAGGCCCACCATGAAAAATAGGCCAACCGATTTTCCATTGTTTTGCTTGTTAGTACGTTTTGGAAGCGTGATAACCTTTTTTGCTTGTCAGCACGTTTTGGAAAGGAGATAACCTGTTTTTGCTTATCAGCACGTTTTGGAGAGGAGATAACTTTTTTTGCTTGTCAGAGATTTTCAGTATAGGCGCCGACCTTTTTTCTCAGCCCCAGGCCCACTCGGACCTTAATCCGGCCCTGCTCAAAGCAAGCATGTAAATTAGAGCTGGGTCGATTACGATTATTTTTTTCGATTACGATTACGATTATTTTCGATTATTTTTCACGATTTCGATTACGATTACAGTTTTTTATATAATCGCGATTTCGATTTCGATTATTTCACATTACCTTTAGAAACTGTCTTTCCCGCCATATTTTACAGTATTCGGCAATCCACTGTGTATCGATGTTCAGTTGGTCTTCAACAGGGATATTTCTACACCCCTAACACCCCCACCCCCCATTTGAGGTCGACACCTCCTAAAATTTGGTAATGTGACAATGGTATGCATACAGAATGCATATTGATTAGCCCTGAACACCCCCAAATAGGCCCATTCAGAGGGGGCCAGGAGGGCCATTCGGCCCGGGCCTCCATCATTTGGGGGCCAGCCTTTGTTTCCTTGTCGAGAATTCTGGGAGAGCAAGGAAGCTAGATAGCTACTACTAGAGGGGCCTCAAAATTTGGTGATGACATTTTTTGCTTGTCGACAATTTTGGGATTTTGGGATAGCTAGGAAGGTATTCAGCAGTCCTCAAAATTGGTGTTTACCTTTTTTCGCTTGTCAAAATTTTAATTGTTGGGAAGGCTACGAGAGGCCTCGAAATTTAGGAGAGGCCTCGAAATTCCAACTGGCCTGGGCCTCCTTCAGCTTCTGAAGGGGCCTGTCCCCAAATGGAGAAATACACCCCACAACTTTTATCCTCGGATGACTTTTTTGCGTGTCAGACTTTGTGTGAGTCTCTATAACGTTTTTTTGCTTGTCAGCCTTTTTCGGTAGAGACCTCCAAATTTCGACCCCCAGATTTTGCCGACACCCCCAAATTCACAATCCTACAATCCTAGAAATAAACACCCCCAGATTTTCCCGACACCCCACCCCAATTCAAAATTCTAGAAATAACCCTGGTCTTCAATCTCCTTGAAGGATCGAGCCTGGGTGGCAAGACCGATATCGTCAGCGTATCCAAACTTCCTACTGATGGTATCAGGTTAAGTCGTTTGTAGGCCTATAAGCCTACAAATTGAATAACATAGGTGCTAGAACTGAACACTGTGTTAGACCGTTTCGCTGACGTCTCCAGGAGCTGACATGTTCTCCCAAGTGAACTCAGAACCGTCTCTCAGAGATGAGTAATTCCACAGGTTGACAGAACCAGGGCAGTGGCGGCTCCACCGGGGGGGCCAGGGGGCCCGTGCCCCTATTGAGTGCCTGGCCCCCAGTGGCCTCCCCAGTTGGGACCCTATACTTAATGCTACATACATTAAACAACAAATGGTTGGCCCCATGATTAGAAGTTGGCAAGTTGCCACCCCAACGGCCCCCCACTTGCCAAATCCTAGAACCGCCACTGAACCAGGGTGGCAAGTTGAGCGAGAGTTTGTACATTAAACCCACATGACACACCGTATCGAAAGCTGCTGTCAAACCCAGAAAGATGGTACCTGTCTTTAGACGCTGTTGAATCTTTTCACTGAAAATCTGATAATCAACAGTAAATTGATCTTTCTTTGATTCGGAAATATTGTATAATATAACATACGGGAATAATCGAAAAATAATCGCGATTTCGATTATTTTTTCGACGATTATCGATTATTTCGATTTATTTGATAATCGTGTCGATTTCGATTTCGGTTTTTCCAAAAATCGCGATTACGATTTCGATTTCGATTAATCGACCCACCTCTAATGTAAATATAAATCCACATACTACTCTTACCTTGGAACCTAGTTAGCAGTACAATTGAAAATGACATACAAATAATTTAGTTCTTATAAGGATTTTTCAAGGACTAAGTTACCAGGACAAAGACCGATCTTCAAGTAGTAGCGTAATTTCACACTTTTCTTGGGGGCGAAATATTTTTTGCCAAATTTTTGCAATTCGTGCAAATTTTATGCAATTTTTGCCAATTTTAGGCATTTGTTGGCAAATTTTTGACAAATTTTGGCAAATTTTTGCAATTTTTGGGCCAATTTTGGCAGATTTGCAATTTTTTTATATTTTTTGGCTATTTTTGCGATATTTTGCACATTAATACATTACAACTTATTTTTTTCATTTCCTTGGGAGGCACGGCCCCCAGCCCCCCAAATGACGCCCCGTCTCCAAGGACGAGGACCTAACCCCCGAAGGACGAGGATAGGACGAGGACTGACTCCCCATTGCAAGGACAAGGACTTCAAATTGGTCCTTAAGGAGTCCTTAAGGACCAGGACAAGGATTAACATCACTGATATTTTCATTTCTCACTACTATAGCAAATTAGCAATTCAGTAATAGACAAAAATATTACTGAGTAAAGTGTGTTAGTTTAACAACACAGTTGTTGAGTTATTGAGTTGAGTTTGTCAGAGAGTTATATTCTATGTTTGGCGCTATCTACGGCAGCCTGCACATGTTGTGTGTGCCTCGTTTCGCCGTCGTTTCTCGACATTTACTGACGCTCTGTCCGTGAATTTTGCGCCGGACATGAGGACTGCTTCTCGTTCGTCGGTTTGCTGAGGAGTTTTAGCCGTCCTCTTCTGATTTGCGTCGTTCTGGAAGTATCCAGTCGGTCTCAACGCTGCGGGCTGGACTCCGCCATGTTAGCTATTGTTGTAGCGCTAGGCGGCTGTGATCGACTGCGTTCTGGACGTCGCTGGAGTCTCCATCTACGTGAAAATCGTCTGTAATTAAGAATTCGTGTGGAGTTGTAGCTGCAGAGCCCAAAAGAGAGGTCAATTCGTCAAGAAATTTCACAAATGAGGCTGAGTATTTTTATGATGATGGCCTTATAGCTGCCTCCTGCTTCCATTATAAATCTGCTACTAACCTTCTGTCTTTGCCGTCGATTCCTGCTTTGTTCAGGTTTTCAACTAGATCCTCGAGTTTAAGGTTGTCAAAGTAGTCGATGAAGCATAAGTATAAGTCTTTAGTAGTAGTAGTAGTAGTGGTGGTGGTGGTGGTGGTGTGGTGGTGGTGGTGGTGGTGGTGGTGGTGGTGGTGGTGGTGGTGGTGGTGGTGTGGTGGTGGTGTAGTGGTAGTGGTGGTGGTGGTGGTGGTGGTGGTGGTGGTGGTGGTGGTGGTAAATTTCTTTAGCACCATTGTAGTAGCGTGACGAAGTTATTAAGTAGTGAGCGATAAAAGTTAATAGGCAATAAAAAGTAAGACGAAGTCATGAACAGAAGAAAAGAATACTTTGCAGACCTGTACAATAAACAAAACCTAGTGGACGAAACAGTACTGGAAGAATTACCAGAAACAATTAAAAGGAATAGAGATGGAAAATTTCATGAAAGAAGAAGCAGAGAAAGAGATAAAAATCTAAAAAGAAATAAAGCGCCAGGAGCAGACAATATAACAGCAGAGATGATCAAGGCCGGAGAAGAGACATCAATAAATATACTACATACATTATGTAACAAAATATACGCAGAAAGAAAATGCCCGGAAGAATGTGGGAGGGCAATAATAATACCGGTACACAAGAAAAATGATAAAACCGAATGCAGGAACTATCGTGCCATTATCTACTGAGTATACCTGGGAAGATATACACAGCAGTTATACAAAAAAGCTCAAAAAGTATGTAGAAGAAATTGTTGCAGAAGAACAGGCTGGATTCAGAGCAAACAGAGGGACGATAGACCAATTGTTTGTGGTGAGACAACTAGCAGAGAAATGTTGCGAGAAAAACAGAACTTTATACAACGACTTTATAGATTATAAACAAGCCTTTGACAGTGTGTGGCAAAAGGGTTTGTGGAGGTATTAACTATTAAGGAGATATGAAATACCATAAAATCTTGTGCAATTGCTGGAAGACTTATATAACAAATGTGAAAGTGCGGTGAGGATAGACGGTGAATTGACAGAGTGGTTTAACATACTAGTTGGGGTTAGACATGGATGTAATTTGTCGCCATATTTATACATATGACTGCTGGAAGCAATGATACAAATAGCACTAACGGACAGTAACGCAGGAGTGAGGATAAGCGGAATACTGCTAAATAGAGATGACATAGACCTTATGGCAGAGACAGAAGATGGACTGCAAGAACTAACAGATAAAATAAACAACAAGAGTAAAGGTGCCTTTCCAGTTGCATTCAGCCAACGCGGCAGTCACCATGTTGACGGCGCGCGCGCTGCCACTGCCTGAATGATAAGCCGGTTTCAAGTGGCTACGTTTCCACTAGCGGGCTGCGAACGTGAGCAGAGGGGGTAAGGGGTGAAACCAACACACATTGAGCGCCCGCCTGAACGTGGATGCACATTCTTTCGAGCCGTCGCCGCGGTGGTTTTTACTTTTCAACCAATCAGGTGTAAGTTCAAAGGTCACGCCTCCCGCCAAATTATAATAACAACAGATAAACGTTCGTGTGAAAATAGCAAACTACAAGAGCGATTTTGATATCAATATTCTGTACGAGGTGGCTGCTCGTCCAATATTATGGGACAGCAGGACGAATGAATATAAAGAGAGCGAGAAGAAGCCGGCAGGCGGCAGTGTGGCTTGAGATTGCCGAAAAACTGCGGTCAGATTGCGGAAGGACTCTTTGTCAACCATCATCAGTTCCTTGAACAGGCTATGATATGCTCCGTGAAATTCTCTGCACCTTATCCAAGGACTCTCCCAGATCTTCCTTTACTTCAGAGATTTCTTTTCCTTCTTCTCATTTGATAAAACGCGCAACGCTGCCGTTACGGTCACCATCATCAAGCAACAAAACGCAACAAACACCTCGTCAAAGCTGCATGTTTATATACAACTTTGCTCCTCGTCGGTCATTTGCCTTTTGCGCTACATCAAATGTTCGTGGGCGTGGCCTTTTTTAAGCCCGAGTCGCTTGCGGTGTCGCCGCGGCGGAGCAACATGGTGACTTGCCGCGTTGGCTGAATGCAAGTGGAAAGGCACCTTAAGAGGCGTGGACTAAAAATCAATAAGGAACAAACTAAGGTAATGACATCAGGAAAAACAGAAAAAACGGGTAACATCTTATTCAGCAATGACAGACTGGAGCAAGTCAAGGAATTCTCGTATTTCGGAGGGGTAAAACATAAGCTGGAAATTGCGAGAAAGATATCAAGAAAATAATTGGACTAGCAGCCGCGGCAATTGGGAAATTAAATAAAATTTGGACGTCAAAAGTGTTAGCCATAGACACAAAAACTATGGTTTACAAGACAATGATATTGCCGATCTTGATGTATGGATCTGAATGCTGGAAGATGAAGAAAGAAGAAATAAAGATACTTACCTTCGAAATGACATGTTTAAGAAGAATACTAGGAATCACAAGAAGAGATAAGATTAGGAATGAAGAAATCAGAGAAAACGAATATGAAAGACACGGCTATAGAAAAATCCGAAGGAGAAGACTACAGTGGTTTGGACATGTGACAAAAATGGGAGAAGAAAAACTGCCTTTGAGAGCTCTGCACAGTCATATTGAGGGTAACAGAAGTAGAGGAAGACAAGCTAAGAGATGGATAGATAATATAAAAGAAGATGCTGGAAAACAAAATCTGAACTTAGAAGAAGCAACACACATGGCAAGAGACAGGAAGACCTGGAGTCATCTCGTATCAAACTCATCGTCATCATAGATGATGGAAGAAAAAGAAGAAAAAGTAAGACTGAGGTCCAATACTAATAATAGCTTAATAAGAAATAGTTAAAAGGTCTATAGACTACAGATCCCGATAGTTGGATAGGTGGCGCTAGTTGTTAGCGAGCATGGAAAGAATTAGTAATGTGAGTTTAACACACCTCTCTTTAACCGGAAATCACTTAAATAAGGGCTCTTGTGAAGGCATAGGGCTGATAGCTGAGGTCAGCGTGTGTATGGAAGGAAATGTCCGTATAGTGTCTTAATAAGGATAGGTCACCTTGAACACCTTAAGAGAAAGTACCTTAAATGGAAAGCACCCCGAATAGAGAGAAAGCACCTTCAGTGGAGTCCACCCTGAAATAGGAAAGCACCTTAAGCGGAAAGCACCCTGAGATAAGGAGGCACCCTGAGACCGGAGCACACCTCACTTTGTGCACTTTGAGACCGGATCCCTCGAAGGATTAAGCACTCTGAGAGAGGAGCACCCCAATAAAAGCACCTTATGTGCGGTGCGGTGCGCCGAAAGATAAGTGCGGTGCGTTGAGAGGTAGGTGCGGTGCGTTGAGAGGTAGGTGCGGTGCGTTGAGAGATGAGTGCGCTGCGAGATAAGTGCGGTGCGTGGATATATTGAGCCATAGGTAGGGTTCGGTGCACCAACGAAACGGGCGATAAATAGAGTGCGTAGAGTGAGAGCCTAGCCAAAAAGCTCAGACGAACGGACACTTGCCTTAAGTGTTGAGCCTTAAGTGCCTTTAACCGGAAGGCTGAATGTCTTACTGACTTCAGGTCTAGACTAAAAACACATCTATTCCTATTCCTATTCTTGCCGATCTGCTCCGTGTAGCAGATCGGCCAGAGCCATCTTGAGTTTTAGAAGCCTAGGGACCTCGAGCACCCGGTTCGCCACAGTAGTACATCACAACCAGTCGATGGTCGCTCCAGTAAAAAAATCAGTCGTGATCTTGTCCGTGGTGATTCGAGGTTGAAATCCAGTGGTCAGTCCGTACTTCCAGATTCCGGCTATTAAAGGAGGATATGCAATCAGGAATAGATGTGTTTTTAGTTCTACCTGAAGGCAGTAAGACATTCAGTCTGACGGACCTGTACCGGCAGAGGGTTCCAAAGTCTGGGTCCGTGAACAGAAAAAGCACGTTTCCCAGAAGTGGTCTTTCAATATGGTATGTAAAGAGTAGTAGCATCAATCGACCTAATTGAGTGCTAGTTATATTGAACAGTAAGGATCGGAGGTAGATTGGTTGATTTGTGTGTAAGTAAGTAAGTAAGTAAGTAAAAAAATCTCGTGGATTTATATAGAACTTTGGAAAGCAGCACAACAGTAACTGCCTATTCACAGGCGCTCAACCTTTCTTAAAATAACTATGGGAAAGGTGAAAAGATCGGTCAGACAATAGTCAATATCCAAAGGGCAGTGAGGAAAGGTTGTCACAGCTATGGAGGAAATAATTTCCGAAAGAGGAAGGATTTAAGCATAGACCTGAAGACTTGAGGAGATAATGCAGAAATTATAGGAAATGAGGATTCAGATTCTATTGTTTGAAAGAGTCCAAGTGTGGAGCGTCTTATGCACAATGAGACTTATCTTGAATTCGATTCTTTGTTTGACAGGCAGCCAATGAAGTGATTTTAGAATTTGTCTGATGTGCTCATATATTGCAGCTCCAGTGATAGCTCTGGGTAATGAATTTTGAATCCTTTGCAGGCGATTTAGGTTTGATTTTGAAATCTTAGTATACAGTGAATTACAGTAGTCGAGACGAAACAATATCAAGGCGTTGTTGTCATTATTATTATTATTATTATTATTATTATTATTATTATTATTATTATTATTATTATTATTTATTATTTATTATTACACTTTTGGAATTTCAATTAAAACTTTAATTACTATCGCCTTTCACCCACGCTTTTGGGTCATACCAAGGGATATACGTTGAATAAGCTAGTCGTTCAGCTTATAGTCGAGCTAGTCCAAATTTCCTGCCCCACCTGAACCTTGGACCTGCATTACTATTGGTTGGTTAGCGACGCGTTTCGGCTTCGTCTGGCGCCGTCGGCAATAATTATTATAAAAACCCATGTTTCACTGTATTTGGTTAGATTGGCGCACGCTGGTCACTAGTGCTTTCGGTTGCATAAACCGAGGCATAGTACCGAAACGAAGCCCGAAACTCTCTGACCTTTGGTTGGAAGGACTTTAAAGCGGAAGGATTACTCTAGAATCAAAGGAATCCTTGAAACAGCATAAAACTGAGTATGCTCGTATGTATGCGATTATACGTCCGTGTTTGTGGCTATAGCTGTGTTACTATACTACTTCCTACTTTAGACTCTTTTATCTCTTTCTCTACTCCAACTTCCGGTTGAAGAAACCGTCGTTGGAAACTGTCTTTTTCGACTACCGGTTGCAGAAATCGTTGCTGACTTTCTCTTTCTCTTCGACTATGGCTTCCGGTTGGAGAAACCGTCACCATGTTGTATTGATATATATGCATCCAACTTCCGGTTGAAGAAACCGTCGGGGGAATGTATGATTGGGTGTTCCGACTCCCGGTTGAAGAAACCGATGACGGATTATACTGTTATATATATCTACTTCCGGTTGAAGAAACCGTCGCTAGATTGTCGTTGTTATATATCCTACCAACAGTCTGCGAAAGCAAACTGTCTGACTAGTTGTCCGGCGGACCCGCCGAAAGGCGACCGTATGTATGCCACGATTTTCGGTTGCATAAACCGTCGTCGCTAATGTATTTGTTTCTAGTTCTTTCACTTTTTGTCTCTCTTTCGACTTCCGGTTGCAGAAACCGTCGTCGACTAACTTCTCCTTTCTCTCTCTCTCTCTCTCTATATATATATATATATATATATATATATATATATATATATATATATATATATATATATATATATATATATAATTATATATATATATATATATATATATATATATGACATGACTAGTGTGAGGAATAAATGACAGATGAATGAATGGTCATTGGATGACGTTCGAACATAATCGTATGCATACGGCGCTCATACCACTATTGCATACAAGTGATAAAACCACGGCACACCATAAATTGATAATGCTAATAATTGTCGCCATTCTATTGCATAACAATGGTCTACATTTGAAAAAAAATCTGCTGACCTAAGTATTTTTGCTGATTTGACCCAATTGAGAGGTGCTGATTCCAGATATGAAGTCAAAAAAATTATGCAATACGTCAAATTTTTTCGCAAATGAGGAATGCTTAATTAAAGGTGTTAAAGTCAAACATAAGGGAAAATAGGAAATTCTGAAGAACCGATAACACATAATATTTTTTATCCAGCCCCAAAATGAGTTTGTCGTCTAACCAAGAGAGCAATAAGAGCAATAGCTAGTTGCTTAAATTTAAGTTTTGAGAAAGCAATCTCTTCTGTCCAAAAGATATGGACTTGAATTTCTAATATAACATAATGAGTCCAATCATATTCGGTATAGCTAAAGAATTATAATAGGCTTACGTTATGCTATGTTATTACTGCAAACAGTAAATTAGTAAACAGCGTTTTGCGGAAAAACTGGACGTGATGGGAGAATATGGGTGTGATTTTTGGATTCAGCACACCAAAATACATAAAGATCACATGTCTTCAAGTCAGCAAAATTGACGTAGACCAGTGTAATTGTTCATTGTGTAGCATAATCGTTATTTGCTTAATTGTACATTGCGAATCATGAACACTAACCTGGACTGATAACTGTGTATCAATAAACGAATAAACCGCGTGACCTCTCGACCTCTCTCTCTCTCTCTCTCTCTCTCTCTCTCTCTCTCTCTCTCTCTCTCTCTCTCTCTCTCTCTCTCTCTCTCTGTCTCTCTCTGTCTCTCTCTGTCTCTCTCTCTGTCTCTTTGTCTGTCTGTCTCTCTGTCCGTCTGTCTGTCTGTCTGTCTGTCTGTATCTCTCTCTCTCTCTCTCTCTCTCTCTCTCTCTCTCTCTCTCTCTCTCTCAGTCAGTCGTGAATAACTACAGGTTATACCCGGGCCGATATGGATGGACGGCGGCCCTACGCGCCTTAATATAATCATCGTTTACACCGTCCTCAGACGTCATTCGAAGGGGAAACAGTTAAATACTATCACCACACAAGCGCCTCAAGGAAGTTCATCTTGAAAAGGGTACCGACCAATCACAGGCCACCAATCGGCCAAGTGCAATCTGAATAATCATAGACTTTAATATCACAACTTCACAAGACAGAGTCTATGGTATCAGAAACTGAGGCCAGTTTGCATTGATGGTGTGTCAATAAATGTTTACCCCGCTGAAATCTTGAAAATTTTGGTACACTGTTGAAACGGATATCGTTTAGCCGTTTAACTTATTTAATGTGGACTAGTTGTTTAAATATTGTGTAATTGATCGTCTGATTTATGCGAATAGCCGCGACGTTGCGCAGTCCCTGCCGCAAATAAGCCTTCGAAAATTACATAAACATAGGTCACATAGTAACATAGGCTTATAGTCGTATAAATCAGCACTGCACAAAACGGCTTCAAACTCAGCTAATAATCGACCTAAAAATCTACTTTTACGATACGATCAGGGGCGTCTATCCCCCTTTTTTTCATTGGAGCAAGTTCCCCCCCAAACCTGACATAGGCGTTCTGGGACCGCGGAGGCGGGGGGCGCGAAGCGCCCCCGCAGGCGCCGAAGGCGCTCGGGGTAATTGCGGGAGGGGCGGCTTAAGGCCCTCCCTGCCACGGGGGGGTCCGATGGTATAACCCCGGAAAAATTTTGAAGTTGCAGATGCTCGTAGGTGAGTTTTAGTAGAGTTTTGGCACACAATTACAATTGAGCACCTGATACATCATGATTTTTATCTTAGACCATGTAATTTTTTTGCTTATTTTCTTAATATCAGTCCATGATGATGGGATGATGGTGAAAAAGTGTTGACGAAACATATTACAACTTGCAATTATGTGAGATTTTCGCCAACAAACAGAGAAAAAGTACAATACATGCTAATGGCCTAATGCTATTTAGGCTACTTCTGTCTGAGCTGTCTCTGTCCACTACGCACCACAAGTAGGCTATTTGGAGTCACTGCAATGTTCAACGACTAAGAGCGGTGCGAAGCTTGTTTGAGCATAACGCAAAGTTATCAATAATGTCTTGAACCGACAGGCTGTCAACAATATCACGTTCACTGGCAAGGATTGTCAACGCTGAGAACCAATCATCAGACATTGTGCTGCGCAGTCGATTTTAATGATCTTTACTCTGCTCATGATGCGTTCTGCACTGCAGCTTGTAACAGCAACTGTGGCCAGAATCTTCACCAAGTATTGCAGTTCTGTGAACGATGATAACTCCAGCAACGCTCTTAAAGGTTTCAAGAATGTGTGGTCTTTCCATCGTTTGGTGCAGTGATGACTATGAGTCTATGACGACGTCATATCTTATCATACATCAACTTCAACGTCATAGAGATGATAATTTGTAATCGGCAGATTATGAACCACAACGGCGTAATTTTCCCTCGAAAGTTCTTTCAAAAAATTTCCCTTCCCCATAAATCAAAAAATTCCTTCCCCCTTTTTTTTCGTTGGAGCATTTGCTCCAAGGCTTATATGGTGTAGACGCCCCTGGATACGATTATAGAATTTATATTCGGGAATCAATTGGTACGGATAACAATTGTGGAAACGATGAGTAAAAGATCAAACGGAACACATTTAAAGCAACTATGGTACACGATATTAAAGCGATGACGTCGTCCATATCTAAGTAGGCGCCGCTCTCAAATAATATGATAGCGCTAAAGAATTATGGGGTCTTCTAGATATCTGCGGGGTAAACATTTCTTGACACACCATCAGAGATGTGCGGATCCAACAATTTTGGGACCGCGGATAATCCGGATCCGCCAGGTTTAGATCCGCCAGGTTTAGATCCGCGGAGGATCCGCATCCGCAGATAGTAAATAAATTCGGTCTTTTACTAACACCCCCCCATGGTTTCAGCAAGCCTAGGGCATATCCTAATGTATTTCAATAAGCAGCAAAATTATGTACCTATAGGTCCGAGACTCATTGCACAAATAGTCGTAAGAAAGGAGACGCTATATGTAAAGAATAACATAGATTTTTTAAAATATAAAATAAAAGTTATTCAAAAACGTTCATATATGAATACCGTGTGGAGTGCACAACTGCACACCTCAAACAGTACACAGCGAATTCAGGTAAAAAATCGTTACTTAATAACCAATTATACGCTCGAAATTCGAAAATAGGGCGCCTACCTCTTCAAAGGAGAACGGACATTCTCCCCAGGACATTCCATGATTCCACCCCGGCATTATCCCTCCTGGTACACTAGATGAAATGAAACCCCCGACATAATCACCCCTTTGTTTACTCAATGGCCTTTGATGAAATCGACTGACACTGAAAGAGAATTCGTGTCGCTATCACTATTGAATTGGTCTCAATTGAAATCTTCTTTAATTCACATTTGAAATCCTTTCTACTCACCGGTCTTTAAATGTTGCACCCATTCACTTGGGGATTAGGCCTACAGGCGGGGGGTTAAGTGACGATAATTAAGTGACTGGGGATTAGATGACTTTGAAAATGATGGAATCCGAGTCGGGTTGACTGGACTTTGAAGTTTGAACTTGTCGGAAACTGTCTCCCGTCAGTTATTCTGATCTCTTATGTAAACCTCCTAACTTAGCGTTTCTGTTGATCAAAGAGATAATTGACACTTTGGTCATCTACAACCATGCAAAAGTCATAAAATTCAGGGGTTAATTTGAAAAGGTAGCAAATAGCTATGCACAATGTGTAAGTATTTGTTTGTCTGTGTGTGCGTGTTGCCAGTTTTCAGGATCCGCGGATACTCCGCCTCCGCCAGCTTTTTTTATACTTGGATCCGCCAAGGTCCGCGGATCCTTAAAATCCTTGCGGACCCGGCTCCGCGGACCGATCAATCCGCGATCCGCACATCTCTGCACACCATCCATGCAAACTGGCTTCAACTTTGGCCTGACTTTGCCATAGATAGACGGCATCTAGTGTATTATAATAAATCTATGTGAATAATCATAATCGATCATTAGCATTAGCATAAGTGACTTTTGTAGCACTACACTACTACACTTGCCAACGTGGTCGGTTTAAGCAGATAAGCAGATGGAAAAGATTAGTTATATAAAAAATATATAAAAAATAGATGTTAACCCGTTAAAAAATAACGACTCCAGTTGGGTCTAAGGCCCTCTTGAGTTTGCGACACCTTTTCGGCCTACGGCCTTTTGTCCCAAATCCATTTGTCCCAAATCCAAACCCCGTGCAGGCAATCAGGGGCGTAGATCGGAGGTTGGAAGGGGGTTTTGGAAGAAGGGAAGGAATTTGTATGGGTTTTGGAGTTGAGATTGTGGAGTTAGGGAGGCTGGGGCCGGGGGATTGGGGCTGGAGGGTTGGGGAGGGTTTGTGAAGGGATAAGAGTCGGGGGTTTGGGGAGAAGGGCAGGGGGTTGTAGGCGTTTGGGATCGGGTGGTTGTGCGGGTTCAGTAGTGGATTACAGTATAACTCCGGTGGAGGAGGGGGTGGGGCGTGGGTATGGTTTGGGGGCCGGTGAATAAATTTGGTTGCTATAGCAACGACGACGTCGTCGTTCAGAAATCTGCCATGTATCGTGACAAACAAACAAACAAACAAACATACCAACATCCGAAATTATATAATAGATAAGAAATGACGGCATGAATTTGCAATATCACAGCTCGTAAACATTGAACGATTTTCAATTCAATTAAGATTTGAAAGCAAACAAGCCACCAAAAAGTATTAACGTCTATGAGCCGTCAAGATCAGTAGAACTGTACTGGGCTTGATTGATTTATTCAACAAGTTAACAATAAGCCATTGAAAGAAAGAGCCGATATGCAACTAGTGTTTCATGGTGTCCAGCTGAAAACTGGCATTGTCCAATTGTCAACAAAATGGAACCAACTACAGATATAATTGTAATACACTGAGGTTAGTAGCTATGTTCAAAGTTCACTGTATCCGATGGACGTGCATCATAGTCATGGTCGGTATTCAGGCGACTACATGACACTACTTCTTTTTGACCATCCAGTGAATCGCGGAGATGTGATTCTTCCGCAGGAGTCGGCTTTCTCATAACGTGGTCCATTCTTTGCCTATTTTACCTTGGTGTAGACATGAATTAAGTGCCTTTATTTATCAGCCTTCTTGTTAGCTGGTTGTTTTACTACAGCTTCTGGAACCTCTGGTAGAACTGGTTTTCTTCTAGATGCAGTCGTAAAGGCACGGACCCTTCCCAACATTTCACAAACTATAGCATCGAAGTTAATATCAGATCCCATTTCTGACAAAATAGCGGTGAAATGCTTTGATGCCAAATCTTTATACTTTTGGAAATCGACATCAGCAGGGAGGCTTACAGCCTCCCTGACATCAGTTAGCTGTTTGGGGATCCCACTGAGAATGTTATTACTTTATTATTCTAAACGCGTATCTGATTGGTTCGCTTGTTATTATTCTCAACGCGTCTCTGATTGGTCGGTACCCTTTTCAGGTTGAACTTCCTTGAGGTGCTTGTCCATCACCACTTGGCATCAACATCCTACCCCCGAGAATAGCGTGACATTATTATTATTATTATTATTATTATTATTATTATTATTATTATTATTATTATTATTGTTGTTGTTGTTGTTGTTGTTGTTATTGAAACGGTAGGGGGTGTGCCGCCCCCTTTGCACCCCAGGATGATGACCGAATGTCCTAAACTCGTGGTTCGGCCTCGTCACTTAGAAGGACGAGGACTTGGTTTTAAAGTATGCCGCCGATGTAATAAAACGAACGCCAAGCGATCATAAGATTTTCGACATTTAATAACAACACTTTCAACTAAATGCCAGCTACATAATCATAATCTTCTAGTATTTCAATCGGCCTTAAACGTTTCGGAATCAGTTTCTCCTCGAGCCCGGCTAAAACGGCTAACAATCCCGTGTAACCAGCCTCCCAGAATCAAACCCAACGAGAACAATGAAGAAGATGGCCGCGTGCCCCTTTTTATATCCCCGCGACGCCATCTAGCGACCGCGGGCGAAACGGTTGGACCCTGCCCTCTGGTGGTCAGGGGGGACGAGGTTTGTTCCATTATTATTAATTATTATTATTACAGACAATTTCTTCAGCGCATTAGACCAGTGGCGGCTCTAGGATTTGGCAAGTGCGGGGCCGCTGGGGTGGCAACTTCTAATCATGGAGGCCAACTATTTGTTGTTTAATGTATGTAGCATTAAGTATAGGGTCCCAATTGGGGGGCACTGGGGGGCCAGGCACTCAATAGGGGGCACGGGCCCCTGCCCTCCGGTGGAGCCGCCACTGCAATAGACAAGACTAAGGTCCAAGAAAAGAGCGCTGAAAAAGTGGAATCAAAACCTATCTTAAATAAATATGTTTTTAGATTCTTGCAGAAAGATTCGGCTGAGGCTGCCTCGGTCACGACGTCAGGTAACTCGTTCTATAGGATCGGGTTAGCCTTGGAAAAGGACCTCTCACCGAACGCGAGGGTCTTCGACGGCGGGGGAACGATCAGTCTCGTTCTTTGTCCCGACCGGAACTGCGTTGGCCAGAGGAATAAGTGCAGAGGAATAAGTGCAGAGGAATAAGTGCAGAGGAAGGAATGAGTTGTCTGATCCTCCTTACATCTCGTATGTTATAGGCCTCATGAGCTGAACGCAGTGTTTAATCTAGATTCTGGACTCCGGTGGGAAAAGTGACAATGCCGGGGGAAAATCAGCTAGAGGGCTGCTGTTAGTTGATGTAGTATGCCAAAATTTCCGGGGATTTGAAATGAAATTTCCGTGGGGAAAGGGCAATCCCCCCCGAAACGGCCTAGATCAGCGGTTCTCAACCTGTGGGTCGCGACCCCCAAGGGGGTCGAATGACGATTTGCCAGGGGTCGCCCGAGACCATCAGAAATATGAGGTTGTCTCTTTTCTTGTTATTGTACAAAATTTCCTCAGTGGTAGTTACGACGTACTAGTTGTTTTACTATAATAATATTGTCATTCGTGGATAGACTTGAAGACAAATAATAACGATTTCGAACATTTTGATTGTCGTAGCATTATTATTTTTAGCAGCTTACATTGTGAACGAAAATAATTTTACCGTTGGGGGGTCGCCACATAATGGGGAATTGAATTAAAAGGGTCGCGGCACTATAAAGGTTGAGAACCGCTGGCCTAGATTAAACCCTGGCTGAACGGCAGACGAAATCGATGTGTTCTGAGATTGAGAGTTGATTACATATCAAAGATTATACCAAGATTGCGAGCAGACTGACACGAACGAATCAGTAAAGTGCCGACAGAGAAACATGCTGATGACAAGTCGATCTTCTTTAGCTGAGGCGGTGTTCCTACTAGAAGAAATTGGGTTTTCCCATAATTTAGGAGAGTTTGTTTTTAGTCGGGACTACAAAACGCCAAGGGCGTAAGCACGGGGGGGGACGGTCCCCCAATAATTAGTAGGAGGGGACAGAGTATCAATTATCCCCCAATGTTTTGTGATTTGGTAACAAAAATTTATATAATCGCCCCATGATGTTGATGCCAGGATTAAAACCGACCGCACTATTTAACTCAATTCGGATGACTTTTTTTTTTTTATGCTTGTCAGTGCATTTGGAGAGGGGAAAAATATCAGGATGAGTTTGTCTCGTCAAGGGTCTTTGGTTTTTGAGAGACGAAAAGGGAGTCAGACATGACTTTATGGACAATTCTATCCCCCACAATGTTGACGCCAGGTTTACGCCCTTGCTAAAACATGGCTAAAGTTAATTGTAATCAATACCGCTGCAAGCCAGTCCACAAATTTATGTCTGAACCTATTGCGAATTGCGATGAAAATAGGAACGCTACAATAAAGACTGAATTTGATTTACCGCTTAAACTCTGAAGTTTTACATAGCATGGATATTTTCCATAGTATTTGCCGCAATAGGGATTATTTCAGTGCTCTGCATGAAATTCATAATTAAATTATTTGATGAAAGTGAAATGTTTTGGACCACGGCGTGGTTCGTTTAGATAACCTTCGCGGCTCGTCCTTCGGTCCGACACTTGAGTAGCTGGGCATACACAACCCACACGTTCATCATCTCATCTCACTCTGTCACGCCCACTGAATCAGTCCAGGGGCGTAGGGACGGGGGTATATATGTATATGTACCCCACAAAATCCGACTACTTACAATTTTTATTGGTTAGTAGCCGTTTTGGTCACATGCGGGACATTAACATATATTTTGATTTTGAAATGGCTGTGACTAGTTAAGGTTTATACCCCTCCCAAATCAAATTACTGGCTACGCCGCTAAGTTCAGCAGCCACATGTGAAAAGCTTTGAGCTGTTTTCTTTCGTTTCTTGACGTTCAAGAAGGGTGTCACTGACTACGCGAAACTTGACAGTTAAGCCTAATGGGTTCATTCTTGGCCGACCACGGAAACGTTAGTCATGCGCCGCAGAGAATTTGACCGATTGATAATGTAAACAAAGTCCAGTAATTAAAGCGTCTGATTCTGCTTCCAAGAGATTTAGAGTTAAGGATGGAGTAAACCATGGACTACTAGTAGTACTCAATGAGCAAACGAAGCCAGCTATCTTTGTTTACAGATTCAGAGTTCAGTACAGTGGTTTATAAGTCATTATTTTCATAACTATATTAGCCTACGATATGACTCAAAGGAAATCTCAGGAGAGGTGAAACAAAAGGGGTGCCGTGCCCCCCTTTACTCCCCAGGATGGCCTATTGCCCCGCTTGGTCCGGCCTCGCTTGAGAAAGCGAGGTCTTAGAGCTCAGAGAGAATGCAGCGTTAAATCTTACGCCAGTTTTATACATTTTAATTATTAAGAAACAGCAATGAAACAAATAGTCAACCAAACACAAACTCACGTAACGTAACAACGATATTACGCGATAACCTAATCGTACGATTCTGCCGCTTATACAAGCTAAACTCAAGACTTCCTAAATCAACGTCTTTTCTCTCTCACGTCGAAGCACAGAAGGACCCCAGGACTCGCCTTCTTTTCCGGATCATAAACGATTTGCCTACATTCCAAATGTCAAATTGTTCAATGAATGACTTCGTTAAATGCAATGTTATCAGATAGCTTTGTGATCATAGGTCTAACATCCCATCTGAACAATCAAAAGTAAACTAAATCCAAACGAAATCTAAAATACGGCAAGAGCTCAAATACTGTCAATGAACAGAAGTTTCAATTGTTTACATATGTGCCGGGGTTTAACGGCTGAGCTTATGCCAGGCCGCAAAAGGTAACGCCTGTCTCTGTTTGAAGCAACAGAGTCCAAAGGCCTAAATCGTCTGGGCCTTTAGTGACTGGGACGGATGGTAATGGTTACGCCGTAAAGACCATTCACGGCGGTTTCGTCCACAGCCGAAGACGTACTGGTGAGCGGGGTGGTCGACCCGACCGCTCCTTGAGTGTATACTTCGGGGACGTCTAGTAAAAGTACCCGTCTCCTCAACGGTATGACGTCGAGAAAGGCATAGAATGACCGCCAATGGAATAGACCCGCCAGCTGTTCGAGCTGGCGTTGTATGGTGGACGTCGTCGGTGGATGTAGACATCTGAGCGGACCGTATACGAGTTGGTCACGCCGTCTCGTCGCAGCGGTAGCCGTCAAAGGTATTGCCACCTTTCACTCCCGGCAGTGACGTAAGAGATAGGTCACCGTCCCTAGGCATTTTCAGCAGTTCAAACGCCGCTCCTTGATTCGCGTGGTCCACGTGATGTCACTAATCGTCATTTCTCCAGCGGCATCAGCAGTCCATGCTTGTTCAGGGTTCGACCTCCATATGCAATCGGGCGTTCGACACCATTCGGAATTTGCGAAAGCACGGCTCCTATAGCGCCCAAACTAGCATCGGTATCGAGGATATATTGTCCCTCGTCACGCGGCAAGCCCAAAATCGGTGCCGAAATTAACTCCAGATTCAATTCCTCGAAAGCGGTCTGACACTCCGGTGTCCACACGAACGGTCGGTTTTTCCTCGTTAACGACGTCAAAGGCAAAGCAACCTCACTAAAACCGCGGATGTATTTCCGGTAATATGAGACGCCGACCAAAAATGATCAAATATCTTTTAAATTTCGCGGAAACGGCCACTTTTTTACTTTGGACACTTTTCCGGATCCGGTGAGATGCCGTTCGACGAAACGCGATGTCCAAGAAAGGCGACTTCTTTTTGCATCAGCCGACATTTACCTGGCTTTATTTTCAAATTCGCGGCCCGGAGCCGATCAAAAACTTCTTTTAAACGGCTGACATGAGAATCGGGATCTTGCGAAAAAATGATTACGTCGTCCAAATAGACGAGACAGGACAGGAAATTTAACCGGACAGAATGATGACCATGTTCCTATGAGTGGTCATACTAGAATTCTTCAGGCCCATGACGGCGGTCGGGAATTTATAGACACCCCGTCGAGTGACGAACGCTGTCTTTTCTGAATCTTTATCGCCCATAGAAATTTGAAAATAGCCAGACTCCAGATCAATCGTACTGTACCAGGCCGAGCCTGTCAACAAATCTTGACATTCATTTATCAATGGCAGAGGGAACGTATCAAATTTTGTAACCAGATTTGCGGCTCTCATATCGACACAAAATCGGATGGTCTGGTCTTTCTTTTTGACCAGAACCACGTTCGAGGCCCAAGCCGACTGTGCCGGAACAACGACACCTTGTTTTAAAGGCTTGTCGACATGATCGTCGATTATCTTTTGATAGTGCAGTGGGAGGCGGCGAAGAGGTTTTCTAACGGGTCTCGCATCACCCGTGTTGATAGTATGGCGAAAAATATAGCACCTCCTCAGGTCGAATTCGTTCTGAGAAAACACGTCTTTATACTCCAGGAGTAGATTTTTCAATTTCCATCTGGCTGGATCCTAAACGTACTCAGGGATGTCGCTGGTCATTTCTTCGACCCGAGCCCCCAATCCTGGTTTGCCTCCCCAGTGTCCCTCGACACGGCCGACGTCACCTCGACCGTCTGTAATTCACCTAACACCTGATCACCCCTTAAATCTACCGATCAATTATTCAAATTTACAATTTCAACCACCGAATCGGAGCGGGAGCCGGCATACACGGATCGGGCTACATGTATCCCTGGTTGTATCTGGGTGTTTTCCAGCAACCAGTCCCCATCTAGTAAACCAGCGGAGTTGCCGCTCAGAACTTTTGTTGATATGAAATTTTGCGATAAAGGTTCCAAAGTTATGGGTTCGACCATTTGGATGCGTATGGCCCAAAGAGCACCCTTTTTAGTCGTCACATTAATACGCCTACGGCCGTAATGTAGTAAAACCTACCGTAATCCACCAGGCAGTTTTGGCCTCTGAGGAAACCCGATCCTAGGATTACGTCAGTGGATGTTCCCGAGACGACGAATTTCACTTTCGCGTTTAAACGGTTCGGTACATTAGACCGCCACGCGTCGCTCGGTTTTCCGCGAGCAAAACCCCAGATACGTCCGCGCGCATCGTTCAGCGGTTCGCGGTTTATCAATTTCTTTTGCGTCGCGCTTGCGACGATAATCGTCTCGGCAGCATCCCCTCGCGATGGAACTGACGGCACGATCTGTCTGCAATCAACCCGCCATTGCGATGTTCGTCATCATCTTCGATTGACTTCCGGTCGAAAATCACCTTCGACTGGAGCTCCGTCCCGCATTTCGTGATTTCAGACGAACCGCGATTTTATTGTATTTCTAGTTCGTGTAACCTCTCAATCATTTCGGTCGCGCCGATGTCTCCGAAGAGCTTTTATATCGTGTAAAAGATCGTGTAAAGGCTAAATTTACAGGTTGTTCATTCCCAATCAACACAGTTTGTTGGCCCTATCATATGGCCAATTAATTTTTTTCTAAGAGGCCAAGCCGGGTAAACGGAACGCACCGCTTTGACCGTCGACGCCAGTTGGCAGACTCATCAATAATTGCTATTTATCTGCAGACGTATTTAGTTTTTAGGCCCTCAAAGATTTTGCAAATTGGTCCTATAAAATTTTCGCCCCCTCTGTATTAAATGTTGAACTGTTGGCCATCAACGTCGTGGTTAGGATCGTTAGTTCAATATCTGAAGCAGTTGGGCCTCATCGATTTTGCAAATTGGTCCGTTCGTCATAAAGGCCGCTACATGTCCGCGTGCAAAACCCCAGATACGTCCGCGCCATCAAAGGCGGTTTATCAATTTCTTTTGCAGTTCATATCTGCAGTTCGGGCCCGTCATATTGAATTTGCAAATTGGTCCTATAAAGGTTCATTCCCATGCCCAGGCCATCAAAGAGCCCTTTTTCAGTTCAATAATTGCTATGTATCCGACCTTTTTGCAGCTGGCCTTTCGGGCCATCAAAGGCCCTTCTGCAATGGGCCAGCATATTATACTGCACCATCCTACCATATATAAACTCTCACACTTTTCACTTCTAAAACACAACATATTAATTTTAAAAAACATCGATGACAAACATAGTCGGCATACAACTTATAAAGCAAGACTGATGATCAATTGTGATAGTGTTTATTCTAGGCCTTCTCTGGAAGGGGGGAATTTTCCCCACCCAAAGTTTTATAATTCTCCCCTCCAAAAATTTTATATGTTGCATGGGGGGTTGGAAATTTCCCACCAAAAAGTGTGAGGATGGAGGGGGCTTTTTGTAGAGGGCAAAATGTAAGAATGATGACAATTTATTTGGTTGTCAGGGCATTTGAGAAGGGTAAAGGATATTAGGAAGGATGGATGATCTTTTTTTGCTTGTCAAGGTTTTTGGAGACTCAGACCTTGCCCCATCCCCCAAACATTTCTAAATCCCCCCCATTGTCAAGATGGCTAGAATAAACACTGATTGTGATACATGTATCAACATAATAGCTGTGACAATTTTTGAACAAAAAATAATGCTAACGGCACTTTCACGTAAGTGGTACAACATTTTAACAGCCAGTATCAATTATTCAGATCTGACAACAAAATCTGTGAAAATTATTGATCGTCATCTGCAGCTTCAAATGATTTACTGGTATAGATGTTATAAAAATACAATCTAAAAACGACAATGAAATCTCTTAAATCTCTTTAACAGATATTAAGTTTGCTTACTAATTGGTTACAGCCATTGGCGCCCGCAGAATTTTCGCCAGGAGGAGCAAAACACAATGATCACGGTTATGCAACCTAAATTTTTTCCCGGAGGGGCAAAAACATTTTAACACAATGGTCACGGTTAATATTTTATCAAGGTTTTCAAATTTCGGTGTGAAATATTGGTATTTGCATTTTCCAGGAGGGGCAAGTGTCATCTCTTGCCCCAATGTGTGGGTGTGGATGGGGTCAGCTGTAGACTGCACAGTACAAAAGGCTGCCAAAAAGCAATGAAAACTAGTCAAATTGAAAGTCCAAAAGAACAACTAATTTAAATAAATTACCAGTTCTAAATTTCTTCACTATATCGTAATTTAAATATGTGACATTGTTTTAACAGAAGCTGTAGGTCAGTTATCAGATTCGAAACTGTTGTCAGACTCCTGGTCTGTGGGAAGTTGTTCAAAACGTCTTTTATCAGAAGACTGCTTTGCAGCAGCAGTCAGAAAACGACGTTTCCGAACACCATTTATGCCCCGCGCCTGTCTCAGCCAGACCTTAATTTTATCTTCAGTCAGCCTGTTGACGCTATCTCTCGTCAGTTCGCTAATTCGCACAGCATCTCGCGAATTTGACAACAGCATTGAGACATCAATTACTGTTGATTTGAAAAAAATAAATTGTGTTTTTCAAGAATACGTCATGTAAAGCTGGGGCGCCACGGGCGAACTTTGTGAGCCGAACAAAGTCCCGGCACATATCCCGGTTCCAAAAATGCGACCTACTACGACCTACGAGCAGAAATGAGGCCACACCCCCGTGTCGTTCAAGTAGCGCATTTAGAGAAAATGGCTGACGAGCAAATCGCCGTGTTATTATGTGGCATGATGTTTTTGGTGGCGCTCAGATCAGTGCATGCACTATCCACGGGGAAAAATAAGAAAAGAAAGAAGCGAGTATGGGTAAGACCATGGATAAGGTGCAGAGAGTTGCACGGTGCGTACCATTCTCTTTTCAGGGAACTGACAGCGACCGACCAACAATCATTTAACAATTTCGTCCGATTGGATTTTGCTGCATTTGAAGATTTGTTATCTCGATTTGAACATGACATTGCAAAGGCGGACACCATAATGCGTCGGAGCATATCGACATTTCTGCTTCTTCTTTAACTTCTTTATCCGTTTAATAACTCGCGCCTGATTGGTTGAACAACTAGAAAGTAGGTCGCACACAGTGAGTTGTATGCTGCAAATCGGTCAGCGCGAACGAAGTACGCGCATGACTCACCCCTCCCCAGTCGTCCGGCGCACATTGTGAGCGCGTGGCCAAGCTGTCAATTGAAACCGGCTTATCCATGAGGTGGAAAATGTGCCGGGACTTTGTTCGGCTCACAAAGTTCGCCCGTGACGCCCCAGCTTAATATTCACCTTAAAGTTGTTTTCTCGATGATTTATCACCATGGTAAAACATGTTAAACTGCTTTGTGAGTCACACTAAGAAGATGTGTCTGCATTAGCTCATACCAGCCATACCAGCCATAGCCAATGTTCCCTCTAAGCTGCGCGCCTGCGCGGCCACGCACATGACAAGAAAACGCCGCACAGCAATTTCCAGCCGCCGCGCAGTGATTTTGAGTTTCAAACAACACTGATTTCGTTGTTGTCATGGGTGACATATGTAAAAAAAATTCAGGTGCTCAGGCATGAAATTGTGCCGCTCAGGCACTATACTTTTCCGCACACACTCAAAAAATTTTAGAGGGAACATTAGTGCTGTTACGGTTTCACCTCGTGCAGTCTCGGTCGGTTTCGGTTCGGTTTTGACAGAAAAACCGCGGTTTCGGTTCGGTTCGGTTTTTTAACCCTAGGTTACGGTTAGGGTTAAACCCTAACCCCAACCCTAGGGTTAGCGTTAGGTTAACCATAACTAGGGTTGCCAGATGCATGGGTAGCCAAAGGAGGACAGAGCCAGGCGAAAAGGAGGACAGAGGAGGACATTGTATACATGAAACCAGCTGTGCAGTGGTCGTCCATAAATTACGTAACGCGGTTGGGGGGGGGGGGTCCGGCCATTTGTTACGAAGTGTGACGATAAAGGGGGCGGAAATGTTATGTAACGCGACAAAGTTTATGTGACCGTTTTTGGCTTGTCAGAGATTTTGAAGAGGAAAAACAAGGATGACCTCTTTTTTTGCTTGTCATGGTTTATCGAGGGGAAAAATACAAGGATACGAACTTTTTTGCTTGTCAAGACTTTTTGGAGGACGAAAATAAGGGGGGTCGGCCCGTTGTTACGTAATATTTTAGGGGTCTGACGTTTTGTTACGTTACGTTGGGGGGGGTCAAAAAAGTGTCAAAATCGCGTTACGTAATTTATGTACGGCCCCAGGTCATCGAGTTGTATGACTGATGATGACTAACCATTTACTGTGAAACGTAAGAGGGGGGACTACTGCACCCACCCCCCAGGTATGGCTAACCCTCAATGCCCCGCGTGGTTCGGCCTCGTGCCTTAGAAGGTGAGGACTTGAAGCTCTAGGTATGTCGACGATTTATAACACGAACGCCGTTTCGATGATACGTTTCCAATATGCGTTGTTTATTCCAAAACAGCCTTAAATAGCAACTCAATAACTACTAAACAGACATTATTCCAAATAGCCTTTCGTGCCCCGCCGCAGCAACCCTAATAATCCAAGCCGGCCGAAAGCAAAAGAACGAAGGGAGGGAAATGGCCGTGCCTTAGCTTTTATACCCACGCGTCGCCATCTAGCGACCGTGGGTGAAATGACTGGGTCTCGCCCTCTAGTGACCGAGGCAAACCAGGTTCGGCTCACAGCCCTCCCCCCACAAGCGTCACGTCCCCGTGACGAGTAATGTACCACCCACGGGGCAGGGGGGTCAATAAAAATGCATTTGCAATGGCGAACTATGCAATGGATATACCGTCTGTGAATAAAACATATGCCTAAACATTATAATCAAACATAACCTAAATCTAACCGAAATAAACAGACGTTTCAATCATTACAAGTGGACAATCAAACGATTAACTAACTCTAAAAGACAACAGCAGCTCAAATGCTGTCCGAGAACACATGTTTCAATCGCTAATCTATATATATATGGGGGTCTAAAACGTTAACTGAGTTTATTTCGGGTCACAAAAGGAGATGTCTGTCTCTGTTTGGGGTAACAGAGTTCGAAGGGTCTGAGAACGTTTATGTCCTTCGTGGCTGCGCCGGTCGGCGCCTCGGACAACGTCTACGGCCCGGGAGTTCGGCCAAATAGACACAGAAATAAACCACGGCAGCTTCAGCGATAGCCGTCGACAGAATGGTGGGAGGAGTGAGTCTGCTCTTGTGGGCGTAGTGGAAAGTTTCTTCCCCTCGACAGTATGGCGTCGCGACTGCAGGGAGTGACTCGGGAGTCGGCGAAAGGTGACGTCAGCGACAGTAGGCCGTTCTTTCTCCAGCGGCTTCGGTAATCCAAGCGCCGCCTGTAAGATTCGCCGCTTGCGTGACATCATAGTTCGACTGCGTCGTTTTTTAGGCGACCCGACATCGTGAAATCGCGATGGGATTGGGCGCAGTGATAGTGACGGTGACACAGTGGTAAGTCGACAGCGCCGTATTTCCGGCGACTTGAGCATTGTTCGCCGTGCTCATGCCGTCTGAGTGACGTCAGAATGGGGGACCATCTCCTTTGAATGGTCGAGATCTTAATCCGATTGTCTCAAGTTGTGCCCAGCCCCATATACATTAAATATTGCTCATGATAAACGACATAATATAGCAACATGATAATCAAAATGGCGACATTAACTGATAATATTTGCAGTGATAATTATACAGGCCTAGGCCTAAGTGCTATAGCCTAATAAACAGTACTGATAATAATAATGGCGACAACAGTTATCATGGTACCGAGGATAGACCACAGGGATCATAATCTCAATCTTAGTAAATGTGCATTGTAATTATAAACATGATAATAATATTTAAATGCAATGGCAGGCTGCCCTTACTGCTGCCACTGCACAGTGCATTCGCGTAATAAATGCAAATCATGATACTGATGACCAAATATGAGCATAAATTTAATCATAGTAAATGCAATAATAGGCATAATAATGACGACAATGATGATAATAAACATAATAATAAAGGTAATAACAATTATCAGAGTAACTGCAATAATAAGCAAGACAATAATAATAATAATAATTTTCGTGGCGGTGATGATAGTCATGATAATAATGATAACGTTTATAATAATAAACAGGATAATAATAATCATAATTGAAAATCATGTTCAAACTACGATCTACACGCTAAAATCAATTCTAAACAAATCTGGCTGCGTATTTGAATTCAGGTCAAATTAGGTTGATACATATCTTCTTTCCACCCAAAACTTCTACCCGGCCACTTACAAAATTCATCTTTGCCCGTGAATTTGTGATGATTAAAGGGGTCTGCAGGACGTCTTATTTTCCGAAATTTCCAAATAGTTCCAAAAGAAATTTGAACGCGTGGTGAGGTTGACTCTAACGAATGTCTACTGTAAGCCCTTTGGTCCCTTTGTGTAAACTGCCGGCGTCGGGATTTTATGGCTCTACCGCGTTCAACTGAATAGTCAAAGGGCGTGTCACCCCCTGCTCTCCCCCTCGCGGCAGTATAAACGCTTCCAACTCGTGCGTGTCACCCCTGCTCTCCCCCTCGCGGCAGTATAAACGCTTCCAACTCGTTTCAGTATTGGCGTGAAAATTTCCACTTCTCTCCTAACGGGGTCGGCGGTCAAAGGTCTATCTATAGTCGTTTTATTTGCGTTCGATTTGAACTGCCCAGAGTGTGTCTCAGATTCAACAGATCTGCGTTTAATTTGTTTATTCCCTGGACCGCAGTTGGTGAACTGCAAACCTGCTGGGTTTCCCACTGGTCTTTTAGCACCCACAGCTGCCTGTGGAAAAGACTCGAGCACCGCCAGTTCGGTCACTCGAACATGTCTTACCCACTGGCTCCCGTCTTTCTTAACCAAATTAAAACGGTGGCGGCCGCAATACAGAATTCCCCGATTGAAATCTTGGCAACATCCCTGGCTAGATAGAAATTCTGAGCCCAGAATAACTTCCTGTACGGTTTCAGTAACGATGAATCTAATCTTCGCTTTAAAATTGCTTCCAAAATTAACTGTTAGGTAACACTGGCCCAAAACATCAATTTGCGATCCGTTCCCGGCAAAAAGGATTTTGTCGCATGGCTGAAATTCGACGCCTTCAGCGATTTTTACATTAAGTAAATTTGGCCCGCATCCACTGTCAAGTAAACACTGCACTTTATGATTGTTAATCAAAGCACCGATATAAGATGCGTCAGAATCGCGTGTATTTTCGTTAAAAACGGAGCTGACTCGCATCGCGAATTTATTTTTGTCCCGGTTAGCCGTGTTCCGGTTAACCGGTGTCACAAAATTTCTACGTCTAGGCCTACGCCTAAACGCACAGTCTTTAACAGAGTGAAAAGCTGATAGGCAGTTAAAGCAACGCCGGTCACTTGGTTCAAATCCAAAATTTTCCCGCCAAGACCTGATACCGCTAACTCGACTTTCGGTCTCGAACTTGTAAGGTGTAGTTCGTCTCAACTCGCGGCGCGTTTCCCGATCATTAAATCTAACCGGCGATCGCTGCGCAGAATATGATCGGTTTTCGAAAGTCGCATGGTCGCTAGAGGGCGTTGCACCGTCGCGCGACGAAGATAACACTACCGCCGCTAAATTGTCAACACGGCCTTCCATACATCGTTGTCTGGCTTCTTGATACTTCAACGTTTTAAGAATTTCCTCTAATTTATCGTTTACCATCAGATCGCCAGATGGGTTTTCGGTTTGAACGCCGGTTTCACGTGTACGAATTCTGTAACGCGTTTCGACGATGTCAGAGTCGTCCGGCCGATCGTAATTCTGTCGCGTCTGACTTTTTTTGTGCGCCCATGTATCGACGGCGTCGGTAGAAAAATCGCAGGGCTGCCGCAAATCTGCGGTGCTTTCAGAAAAATCGCGCAACGGCCGCGTATTATTTCGCATTTCGTGATCGACAGCCACATTTCGCGTCCGAGCATCGTCATTTTCAGTCACTCGCTCGCGAGATCGTCCACAATTACTCTGTATTCCGCGGTCGAAAATTTCCTTGCGCATTCGTGAGTCTGCGGAAAATTCGCTTAACCGCCGTGCATCAGTGACACGCTCGGCCGCACACTGCGCATCAGTCTGTCTAAAAAAATGTCGATCTTGGTCAACGTGGCTCGATCGAAAATCAGGGGAGTCACCTCATACGGCGGCATCGTATTCACTCAATCGCTGCCGCCGCTGCGCACCCGCAGACGAATACCCCTCGTCTGTGTCTGGACTGCGACGGTCCACGTAACGGTAAAAGACTTGCTGCCCTTCGAAGCGTACCTCCACGTCTCTATCGGCTCTGTCCATCTTTTCAATTAAGCGCTGCGCTGCGCGACAGATCTAAAGTTTCGCGCGCTTTTCGATCAAAAACTGCCGTCCGTTGGCCTCGTGCCTGCCCAACGGCAAATAAAATGGCGCTCGTACGGCGGCTCACGTGTTCAAGACACACAAAGAACCCGGTCGGAACGCAAACGCGTTCGTATAGAAACGACACGAAATGGCGGCGGCTAGCACGAGCTCGCTCCACAAAGACAAAATGGCGCCGGTTGAACGCACGCGCTGGAAAACTCCAGAAAACGGCCGTTCGTTCGCAATCAAAAATCTAAAAACTATCCAAAAACACAAAATCGACCGACATACAAAGACTCACCCGGTTCTGGTACCAGTGAAACGTAAAGAGGGGGACTACTGCACCCACCCCCTAGGTATGGCTAACCCTCAATGCCCCGCGTGGTTCGGCCTCGTGCCTTAGAAGGTGAGGACTTGAAGCTCTAGGTATGTCGACGATTTATAACACGAACGCAGTTTCGATGATACGTTTCCAATATGCGTTGTTTATTCCAAAACAGCCTTAAATAGCAACTCAATAACTACTAAACAGACATTATTCCAAATAGCCTTTCGTGCCCCGCCGCAGCAACCCTAATAATCCAAGCCGGCCGAAAGCAAAAGAACGAAGGGAGGGAAATGGCCGTGCCTTAGCTTTTATACCCACGCGTCGCCATCTAGCGACCGTGGGTGAAATGACTGGGTCTCGCCCTCTAGTGACCGAGGCAAACCAGGTTCGGCTCAACTGTTTACAGTCTCTGCGTTTGCTACTGGAAATAATAATAATAATAATAATAATTATGCACTTCTATAGCACCAGTTCTAATACCCAAGGTATCAATCGATGGTACTTCAAAATCAATCCGCAAAAGATCCAGGTCATTCCAGAGATCAGTCAGAGGGAGAGGGTGAGACGGACTATGGAGGAAACGCCAATTGAAAGAGATGTGTCTTAAGTCTGGATCGGAAGATGCTCAGTGAATTGGAAGATCTGACAGCCGGAGGGAGAGAGTTCCAGATTTTAGGCCCAGAAATAGAAAGGCTCTCTTACCAATTTCAGTGTTGGTTCTAGGTACATTCAACAATGAATCAGCATACCTTGTTGAATGACGATGGTTTGGGTGATTCAACATAGATTTTAAATATTGAGGTTGGCCAGACTGCAGTGTTTTAAAAACCAGGAGACCAGTTTTGAATAGAATTCTCTGTTCTACCGGCAACCAGTGTAACTTTTGAAGAACAGGTTTAATATGATCATGCTTACGAGTTTTTGTAATGGCTCGGGCAATAGAATTCTGAATCCTTTGAATCCTTTGTTAGATCTGGTCATACCATTGTAAAGAGAATTGCAATAATCAAGTCTGCTGCTGACAAGGGCGTTTGCAAGAGGAATCAGAGCGGATTTGGGCACAAGATCACGAATTCGTCGAATATCTCTGATTTGCATATGAGCAGCTCTGCTGACCGTATTTATATGATCGTTAAACGACATGTTCTTATCAAATATCACCCCTAGGTTGCGGACAGACTGACTTAGATTAACTGAAATGTTGTCAAATATAAATGAATTTATGTCTTCAAATTTACTTAGATTAAATGATGTACCAAGAAGTAAAAACTCAGTTTTTGGAAATGAAATTAATATTTTGACCAATGACCATAGACTATTGCATAGACACTAGAGATAGAATGACGAGAGTCGAGTATTTTGGGACTTTGGACAATCGATATTGATATTATTAAAACGCTATTTTAATATCGATGATTGGGTAAACTGAGATAACGGACTAAAACGTATGAAATTCGTCAATACCGCGAGAACGAAAATTGATAGCATACAAAAGCTCAAAAAGGAGGACATTTTACAATTTTTAGCTTTGCCGGGAGGACGGAGGACACGGACCTAAAAAGGAGGACATGTCCTCCTTTTGGAGGACGTCTGGCAACCCTAACCATAACCCTATGACCTCTTTTTGCTTGCAAGGATTTTGGAGAGGAAAAATGATACAATTATTACCTTTTTTTGCTTGCCAGGGTTTTTCGAGAGAAACAAATACAAGGATGGCCTTTTTTGAGGACTTTAATAAGAAATACAAAATAAAATGACGTTACGCGATTTTTGAAAATGGGGGTCGGCCCGTTGTGACGTCATATTTTAGAGGGGTCCGACGTTTTGTGACGTCGCGTGACGTTGGGGGGGGGTCAAAAAAGTGACAAATTCGCGTGACGTCATTTATGGACGGCCCCTTTAATTAAGCCATCTCCTCTTTTCAGTTAATGCAATTGCCAATATAGGCCTAATTTTAAACTCGGCATGATTTAAAGTGGCTTAAAAGGCATTACTGCATGTGTGTAAGCCACTAGGGGCACTAACAGGCAGGGCTTGAACCCGCTCCGTTAGCCTCATGGATATTTCTAGGATTGTAGATTTGGGAGTGTCTACCTCAAGTTTGGGGGTGTCCGGAGCTAATTGGTATTCCACACTAAACTGGCACTGCGCTACACTACTAAATTACAATTGCATGCAGCCATTTTAAAATTGTTTTTTTCTGATTTCAATAATGACGTTAGACTCTGACTCATCATAGAGACATAGACATGACAGAAGAACAACACTCGTTATTTTAGCGCTTAAAAGCTGTGCATTGATTGAACTGCATTGACTGAACTGCATTGAAATGCATTAAATGCATTTAATACATTGAAAAAAAGAAATCATAGGGTTAGGGTTAACCATAGCCCTAGATTAGGGTTAACGCTAACCCTATCCTAGGGTTAAAACCGTCCAATTTGCATGGTCAAAACCGCGGTTTCGGTTCGGTTCGGTTTTGACCGAAAAACCGCGGCTTCGGTTCGGTTCGGTTAACCGTAACAGCACTAGAAGCCTGCACTATTGCAGCAACACCATACCTTTCCCATAGCTATTTTAAGAAAGGCTGAGCGCATAAGAATAAGCAGTTACTGTTGTGCTCGCAAAGGCGCTATAGAAATACACGAGATTTTACTTACTTATTTACATAATCGTAAATAATTGTCTTTACGGAAATTACAGCAGTTACAATGGCGGATTTATTTGGCGACCCATCGTTATTTGACAACTTTGAAAAAACCTGTGACAAATCGGAGATCCTCGGAAGGTCAAAGGGAAAAGTGTCGCAGTTTGAAAAGTCTAGTTCTTTGGGAGGTCAAGGATTCAATGACTTTAAGGAAAGCTTGTTTGTCAGAGAGAACTCTACTGCGCCGTCGTCCGGTGAACATAATAGAAACGACACGTCGGCTAACGGTTACATCAAATCGCTGCAGGAAGAAATACAGAAACTAAGATATTTGAATATCCTTTATTTGTGAAGTAGGCGGTTTTCGAGACTTAAAAAATGGTTTTGCTGAAATCTTAACTCTGTTTTCAATGTTCCACCTCCATAAATGGGCACTTGTTAGAGCTGGGTCGATTACGATTATTTTTTCCGATTACGATTACGATTATTTTCGATTATTTTTCACGATTACGATTTCGATTACGATTACGGTTTTTTATATAATCGCGATTTCGATTTCGATTATTTCACAGTACCTTTAGAAACTGGCTTTCCCGCCATATTTTACAGTATTCGGCAATCCTCTGTGTATCGATGTTCAGTTGGTCTTCAACAGGAATATTTCTACACCCCTAACACCCCTAACACCCCAATTTGAGGTCGACACCCCCTAAAATTTGGTAATGTGACAATGGTATGCATACAGAATGCATTGATTAGCCCTGAACACCCTCAAACAGGCCCATTCAGAGGGGGGCCAGGAGGGCCATTCGGCCCGGGCCTCCATCATTTGGGGGCCTCCCTTTGTTTCCTTGTCTAGAATTCTGGGAGAGCTAGAAAGCTAGATAGCTACTACTAGAAGGGGCCTCACAATTTGGTGATGACCTTTTTTGCTTGTCGACAATTTTGGGATTTTGGGAAAGCTAGGAAGGTATTCTATATAATAAAAAAATTGGCGATGACCTTTTTGCTTGTCGACAATTTTGGGATTTGGGAATGCTAGGAAGGTATTCTGCGGTCCTCAAAATTGGCGATGACCTTTTTTGCTTGTCGACAATTTTGGGATTTGGGAATGCTAGGAAGGTATTCTGCGGTCCTCAAAATTGGTGATTACCTTTTTTCGCTTGTCAAAATTTTAATTGTTGGGAAGGCTAGGAGAGGCCTCGAAATTCCAACTGGCCTGGGCCTCCTTCAGCCTCTGAAGAGGCCTGCCCCCAAATGGAGAAATACAACCCACAACTTTTATCCTCGGATGACTTTTTTTGCTTCTCAGACTTTTTGTGAGTCTCTATAAGGTTTCTTTGCTTGTCAGCCTTTTTCGGTAGAGACTTCCAAATTTCGACATTCCCAGATTTTCCCGACACCCCCAAATTCACAATCCTACAATCCTAGAAATAAACATACCCCAGATTTTCCCGACACCCCACCCCAATTCACAATCCTAGAAATAACCCTGGTCTTCAATCTCCTTAAAGGATCGAGCCTGGGTGGCAAGACCGATATCGTCAGCGTATCCAAACTTCCTACCTATGGTATCCGGTAAGTCGTGTGTAGGCCTATAAGCCTACAAATTGAATAACATAGGTGCTAGAACTGAACACTGTGTTAGACCGTTTCGCTGACGTCTCCAGGAGCTGACATCTCCCAAGTGAACTAAGAACCGTCTGTCAGAGATGAGTAATATTCCACAAGTTGACAGAACCAGGGTGGCAAATTGAGCGAGAGTTTGTACATTAAACCCGCATGCCACACCGCATCGAAAGCTGCTGTCAAATCCAGAAAGATGGTGCCTGTCTTTATACGCAGTTGAATCCATTTTCAATGAAAATCTGATAATCAATGGCAAATTGATCTTTCTTTGAATCGGAAATATTGTATAATATAACTTACGGGAATAATCGAAAAATAATCGCGATTTCGATTATTTTTTCGACGATTATCGATTATTTCGATTTATTTAATAATCGTCTCGATTATGATTTCGGTTTTTCCAAAAATCGCGATTTCGATTACGATTTCGATTAATCGACCCACCTCTAGCACTTGTCCAGAAGTTAGCCGCACTTCATATTTAACTATATGATACTATATACCACCAGTAACAATTAGGCTTATCGCAGAACTAAAATTAGAATCGGCCCTAAAGGAGGTCACGCTCAGTGCGCATGCGTATGCAAATGTGGCCATTAGATAGTTGAATTTCCACCGGTATTGTGTGAATTACTAAATAGATTTCTTAAAGTTTAATTTGTTCCGCGATAAAATTAAGTATGCCCATCAAACACTGTTGTTATGGAACATGTGCAAATGACAATAGGAAAACTGACATTTGTTTGAAAGAAGGGGTTCGTTTTATACAGTTCCCCGGCCCGTCGAGTCGTCGACTGACAGAGCAAAAGCAGAGAGGTGGGCTGTAGCATGTCGACGAGAGAACTCTACTATCGGGAACATTACCAGATGGACATTTGCAACAAGCACTTCTTAGATCCAACTGGGCCAACTCCGATGAATCCGGATCCTCTACAGGCCAACTCCACACATCATGCAATCCTACCTTCAAATAATATAAAATTGCATATTTTCATGGACGGGGCACAGGGCTGAGGGCATACGTTCAGTAACTGTTAAAGTTTGATGCCTACTAGCCAAACGGAGTGGCGTCATTTGCCAAAATTTCCCAAAATTTGCAAAAAATGCCTAAGATTTGCAAAAATTTGTCAAAATTTGACCATAAAATTATCTCGCCCCCCATAAAAGTGTGAAATGACGCTACTGGTCAAACGTTTAACCATCCTACATGATATCACTGCAGTTTCACTCGTGACTTCGTGGGTCGCCGCCTACTAAAAATCTCTATAACTAGTTAATTTATTCTGGCTAGGGTGAAGAGCCAACAAGAAATTTGTTTAAAAATTATACAGTAAAACCTCTTTAGCTCGCCCCTCTTTAGGTCGCCAAACTCCCCTCTCGCCTTTGATGGGTCAAGAATGGATTTCCACTCATGTAAAATAACTCATTTAGTCGCCAAACTCGCCGCTCGCCATCGCCACAACTTTCAGTGAAGAACGAGGAGAATGCTTCCATCAAGACATCAAGACCATGGAACGTAGATATCAAGGCAGATGGAACTCGAACATGATGGCAGACTACTGCTGGTGTGTACAGAGTGACAACTGTGATCATAACTATATACCGGACTCCCGGGGCATCCAAAAAGAGAAGATTCCTGCCTCAAAACTTAAATTTAAGCAACTAGCTTGTTCTTATTGCTCTCTTGGTTAGATGACAGACTAATTTTTTGGCTGAATAAAAAAAATTACGTGCTATCAGTTCTTCAGAATTTCCATTTTCCCTTATGTTTGACTTTAACACCTTTAATTAAGCATTCCTCATTTGCGAAAAAATTTGACGTATTGCATAATTTTTGACTTTATATCTGGAATCAGCACCTCTCAATTGAGTAAAATCAGCAAAAATACTTAGGTCAGCAGAAATTTAAAAAAAAAATGTAGACCAGTGTAATTATTATTAAATGGTCCGAGAGGCTGGTTCACAACCCTCCCTCAATATCTCTCTCTCTCTTTTTCTGTCTCTCATTGGCTGCTGGATACTTCTATTTTAATAGGCCGCTACGCTCGAGCATTCTGCACACACCCATAAACACTCCCCTCCGCCAAGTCACAGGCCAATTATTTAATAACCATGTGAACAAAACTTTTGACCCTTTGTTTGACTGTGAGAAAGTAATTGTGTTCAAATCTAATGTTTGTGTAGATATACCAGTCTTCTACCTTAGCGGTTTTCTAATTGTTACGTAGGCTATTTATAAATGTGTGAGTTCGAATGCAATCAGTTGAGACCCTCTCCCCTCACCGTAGGCAAAATCTCGTTGTGAAAGTACTATATGGAGGGACGGACCCCTACGACATTTAGTATAGACCTACATTTGGTCATTTAAAAGAACTATTCGATGACTCACATAACAATTCAAATCAAACTACAAGGGATGACTGGCGGGTTGAGTTATTTATAATCTACAACAGCGAGTATGCCGTAAATGTTCTTTGAAAGGCCAACTTGGCAAAGCAAAGCTGATTTCCTGCATAAAATGCCTGCATATATTTTATAAGGCTATATTTAAACAAAACAGAAGTATAGTATTTAGAGTTTGGAATAAGGGATAGAAGATTGGTTTAGGCTTTGTGCCAGTTCTAGGGTTGTTTGTAGTATTATCGATGACAGGAAATTGTGGCACTGGAGAATGCCCAAATGTGGGAAATATACACTTATTTACACACTTATTTAATATCTCATATAAGTAACTCATGTAAAGTACTCTTGACTTAGACCTTTTGCCTTGCCTACTGTATACAAATAGTCTTTTTGTAGTAATAGTAATAATAATTATTTAATATTAATAATAATAGTAATAATACAGAAAAACATTAATTGGGCAAAATGTTTTAATTTTAACCCCTTAACCGGGAGTGACGAGTGGGACTCATCCACCATTATCTTTTGTTATTTTGGGCGCCCCAAGCGTCACTCGTCATGCATGTTTCGTAGTGTTTCCTAGGTCATGCGCCAGGAATCAGACTCGTCTTATGCTATAAATCACTTTAGTAATTATCCATTTGCTAGATGACACCTGTTTTTAACTACTTCAGCTCTATTTGCAAAGAAATAAATAGTCTTTGGACCGAGAGATCAAACCTTGGGCTGAGCTGTATAAGAAATCGCTTGGAGAAAACGACTTGTTCGGGTTAGAATTGACATATCTTGGCCAATTGTTGACTGATTTTCAAACTTATTGATTTATTTTGTTCCACTGATATCACCTACAACTTTGCCGCTAACCCGATTGGGGTTACCACTGAGAAATTTTCGCTACGGGGCTTAGAAAATTTTTTTGGGAGGGTTCTATTTTAGGCAGTAGAGTGGACCCTACCCAAATTGTTTTGTTTGACATGGATGGTTAGAAAGAGGAGTAAAAAGGCTAAGCAATGGCGTATACCACATCTTCTTAGCTCTTATCTAACACGATTAGTCTAGAAATGTTTGCTACCAGACTAAAGACGCACTTGTTTAACATCTCATTTAAGTGCAATCTGTAAAGCGCTCTTGATCTTGGCCTGCTGTGACTATAGCGCTATTTAAGTTGGCATATTAACTAACTAACTAACTAACTTATATAGCCTGAGATATAACAAATTGAAAAAAATTACAAAACTTTCTCAAAATTCATCACTGACTTCTGTTGCGACAATGACTTGTTAGGGTTAGAATTGAATAAGCTTTACCAAATGTTGACCGATTTTCAAACTTAATGATTTATTTAGTTCCACTGACATCCGCCTACAACTTTGCCGCTTACTCGAGTGGGGTTAGTTTCCGCAAAAACATAAAAACATTTATTTTAGATAGGGTTTGACTCCACTTGTTAAGCACTCTTGTCTTGGACCTTAGTCTTGTCTATTGCGCTGAAGAAATTGTCTGGTAATAATAATACCACAGAAAAATTTTTGCTACAGAGCTTATAAAAAAATTGTGGGAGGGGTTCTATTTTAGGCTGTAGGGTGGACCCTACCTCCAAATTCTTTGTTTGGCACGGCTGGTTAGAAAGAGGAGTAAAAAGGTTAAACAATGGAATATATCTCATCTTCTTAGCTCTTATATAGTCTGAGATATAGCAAATTCAAAAAATTACAGTTTTCATTTTTGAAGCATGTTTTTCCAAAAAATAATTCCCTGGTACGGTGATGGCGTCCAAAAATTTAATCCTCGGTAAAGGAGTTAAGATATTTTCCCTGTGCGCATTTTTCTAGGAATTTTCTAACTATGTAGTGTTTTTGCAAGGTCAGCTGTATGCAGATTCTTCACACCAGATTCAAAAGGAAAAGGCACACAGACCCTGGGTTGAAAACAATAATGAGCTGTGCAAAACATTTAATTTGAAATAATTTAATTTTGAATTTTGCTGTATAATTATTTTTTTGTTATATAATATTATATTTGAATGCTGATTATTAGTTTGAAGATTATTATTATTAATATTTTATTATTATTTATTATTATTATTATTATTATTATTATTATTATTATTGAACTGACAATTTCTTGTGTGCCATATTACCAAAATGCCAGGAGCAAGGACACATTACAGAGTCCAATAAAAATAAATAAAAATAAGTCATCAACAAAAAATATGAATGGAAAACAATCTAAGGCAGAAGAGAATAGGATTTTCTAGATAGACAAATAAGTCTTAAGATTTTTCTTAAAGGATGTTAGAGAACAGGATGATTTCACAATTATCGAAGATACAAAAAAGATTGGAGGGGATTGAAATTTGTGTCTTTTTTTATGAGAATATAACAACTAAGGTTGTCAGTGGTTAACTGGTCTTCAGACCAAGGACCGGTCCTTTCAACCTTGACCAATTAACCTTAATTTCAATTTGTCCTATAAATGATGCTAACTCGGGCGAGGGCAACATCAAAGCGCTTTGATGTAAGCAGTGCAAGATCTCCGCGAGTGTAGAGTTACTAGAGTCGTTGACCTACTTCAAGTCTAGTCGTGGGAAGGGTCCATCCCTATAGTACATAGGCACTGAGGAGTCTTTGGAATTTTGCATACGGATAAGGTGAGGAGTCTCAACTGAAGGCGTATGTACACACAAATTTATAAATAGCCTATGTAGCAATTAAAAAACCGCTCAGATTGAAGACTGGCTTATTCACACAAACTTTAAATTAGAACACAATTACTTTCTCAAGGTATAAGGGTCACGAGTATTGTTCCCACAGTTATTAAATAATTGACAGTGTTAAGACAATAACATTAGAATGTTCTATTGTATTTCTTTATTGCATAAACTTTAGAAAACATGATATTACTACTGCTCACTACTGGAATATGTTACAAACTCTGACTCGGATTTTTTCTAAGTAATCTTAAGACTCGCCTATTCACCATCGGGTATATGTAGTATTGTAAAGCGCTCTTGTCTTTGGCCGTTTTTGCCATGTTTATTGTGCTATATAAATTGTCTATAAATTGTCTATCTAATAATAATAATGATTACAAAACTATAATTTAATAGTAAAACAAGTGCTTTGTGACTATGGATAAAAATTATTCATAATTAATTTTCACCAGAGTGGGGGATAGCTAATTTGTATGTACGCATAGGGGAGGGGTCCCAAAAATGTATGGTGTGCAACAGGGGAAGGGAGTGAAATTAAGCATTTTTGATTAAAACTAAGTCCTATATGGATGGACCTGAAAGACACTTGAGCTACAGGTAGACCTATAAATGATGCTATCTCGAGTGTCGGCAACATCAAAGCACTTTGATGTAAGCAGCTCAAGACATCGGTGAGTGTAGAGTTACTAGAGTCGTTGGCCTACTTCAAGGCTAGTCGTGGGAAAGACACCGCTAGCGCTAACAACCGGTTAGCCGGTCTTTTTTTCAATGGTTAACTGGTCCTTCAAAACCAGCGGTTTTAACAACCTTAAACTCAACTTAGCTTAACAGGCTTTCGAGCCTTGCCCTTCTTGCCTCTTAGCTCATTGCAAAGAACTTAATCTCTTGAGCCATGCCCATTCTTTATTTAAAAACTCTGTACCTGTGTGCTCTCTTCCATTTGAAGGCCCTTTAACACTTGTTTGTGGCCCTCTGGCCCGCTCTTGAGTCCCTTCACATGTGTCTATTTACTCTCAAGAAGTGCCCTACAGATTAGTCCCATGCTTATTCCTGAACACTCACCTTATTTGGTCTTATGTGCACACACTAGCTTTAATATTAGGACAGTCTGCCCCTTGGGAACTTCTGGTATAAAACTTATCAGTGCCTTGAAGGCTGCTGCTAACTCTAGAGTTGCGCCTAGCAAAGTGGCGTCTTCAGTGGCGTAGCAATATGCTCGGGGGCCCTTGGCGAAAAACGGGCAGGGGACCCTTTCCAGAGACGATCTGACAAGTTTGCAAAAATGTTGAAGACCTTTTTTATTTTTGCTTGTCGGTCTAGTTTGCGAAAATGTTGACAACCTCTTTTTTGCTTGTCGGTCTTTCGATCTGATAACTTTAAAACTTTGCGGAAAAAAATTGTTTGGCTCGGGTCGGGGGTCATTTGAAGGTCGGGGACCTTTGGCATTTTACCAGGTTGTCCATATGGCTCCTATGCCTCTGGGCGTCTTTGACCTTGATTTGTGAAAACCAGTCCAATACTGTCTTGGTCTCTGGTATTGGGCTCCTGCATATGGCTTTGCACTTGTGATGCCCTTAGGAACTGCTGGCATAGAACATATCAGTGACTCGAAAGCATATGGCTTTGCACTTGTGATGGTTCAAAGACAGCCCAAGATGCATGCAGCTCTTTTCAGTGGCTTCATTATCTGATGCGATTATGTCTATTAGTCTGCCCAGGGTCAAATATCCAGGTAACCTGTGACATTTATATTATTCATACCTGTAAGTAATCATTTGTCTACCTTTCATTTATTTATTTGCTCACCGAATACATAACTTTATTGAAGTTTTAGGAATCTGATAGCAGATTTAATAGAGCTGGAACATTTTCTTTATGCAGTACCGTACTTATCCTTAATGTCATCATTACATGAACAATTTCAGCATCAACGCCATCTTTGTGATATTGAGAGGTAAGGATTAACAATTTGGTAATAATCTAAGACAATGTTGCATTCAAGAATTCTTTAGTTTAGAACAGTAGTTCTTAACCTGTTTGTGATACTTACCTCCAAAGCAAATATAAGAAAGTGGAATATACCTTACCAGCCTATCTTACCTAAGGACAAAAGTTTATGCTCATAACTACTGTGTATACTTGCGATAAAGTCTATCTGAGTGTAAGTCAGCCGCTAAATTTTTGGATTATAAGGTGTCTAAAATCATTGACCAGGGTATAAGTTGAAGTGACGTCACTGTGGTGCACCCTCTTGAGGTGATGTGAGAGTTGGAACAATGGAGGACGCGAGCGGGGCACGCGGCGCTATTGTGTTGATTGAAAAACTGCGTTTTAGCTTTGAACTATTGAGAAACTGAACGATTTTGACATCCACAGATTGATTCCTGACGATTAACAAAACTTTAAGCCTGCAATTCACTCATTCTTGACAATATGAATAATTTAATTATTCATAAGAAATTATTTTAATATTTATGTAGCACTAATATTTACAAATAATATTTATGTGGCACCTATAAATTAAAAATCTTAAAATCTCTGATGCCAACTTTTATTTAGATGCCGTAGCGTACGTTGAAAGTAATTAATTACACAAAGTTTTAGCTAAATTAATTATTTTCGACGTCCTATGTATGGAAACTTTATTCAACAGTTAGTGCCTTGCATATAAGTCGAGGTCAGGATATCAAGCCTGTGAATTGGCCTTAAATTATTCGACTTTAACGTGAGTATATACGGTATATTGAAAAGATGTTAAAGATAAACTGCAGCATACAGTACATCTATCACAGAGTGTGAACATGCCAGAAAGTGAAATTTTTAATTAGAATATCTAATTTAATGCAAAAATTGCTACAGTATCTGTACAGTGTACAGAGTAAGTTACATCTTAATGTAAGATTGTTAACGGTTAACTGGTCATAAGAGCAAGGACCGGTCCTTTTAACCTTGACCGGTTAACCATAATTTCAATTTGAAAACATCAAAATGCTTTGATGTAGGCCGCAGGATGCCGGCATAGGTGCCGGTAACATCAAAGTGCTTTTATGCAGGCATGACACCAGGCTGTAGGGGTGTTCAAAAAAATAAAATTTTCAAAAAGTTATGCCTACTGGACGGATTGTCATGCTACTATCAATATTGAATTCAGATACACTTTTTATTTCACATTTCTATGATGTCCTGAGGTCCCTCAAAGGCCTTGAACGCACGAACCCCCAAACCATGGAAAAATGCACAATGATTGGGACTAAATACTTCATAACTCTCTAAAATAATCATAGATATGTCATAATAGACTCATTTTGTTTGTATTATCTTTGGGCGGTGTCCATAGAGTCAGTAGCGTGCAGAGGGGATTTGTGGGGCGTGGCCCGGCGCCCGACCAGATGGAGGTGCCAAAATTGACTCAGCGACCTTCATTTTTTTGCTCGTCAAACATTTTTAGGCTTGGCCTCGGCGCCCACCACTCTGCGCGCCACGGCATAAAGTGGCATATGTAAAGGTTCAGCTACTCTGGTGGAACAGCCACGGAAAAATATTTTATCTCACTTGCAGGCATCATGTCCTTGAATTGGCATTTTGGGCTGTCTGGAAGTTCGGTTAAGTACCAGGACCAGGCAATAGACTGTTTGCCACATTCAAATCAACATGTGGTAGGCTACTTTGGGCAAACAGATGCAAATCAACACAATAGAACTATGCCATCTCTGGCTGAGAGAAGGGTCACGTTGCCCAGGAGCTGAGAATATCTGGACACAAAGAGAATCTGGAACCGTGCCCGTGGCGACTATCATGAATGAGCAGAGAACAATCTACTCATTCTGGGTGAAACACCTCCATGCGAGGTACACCTCATGAAACCCAGAGTCATTCACCAGGCTCGATGGATGACGTGCAATTTGTATGCTGGCAAAATGTTCATGTTTCATCATCACATGTCATATGACGCTGAGATGCTAAGCTGAAGAGAATTAATATGTTTTAATCAGCTTCCATACGCAAGCATGGACAAGGCCAGCATTGCAGTTGACGCTTCAGTAGACGACCTGCAATTCTTCAAAGACATGTTTGCCTACAGCGATTAATCATGATGTTGCTGAAGTGGTCATCCTAAAACTTCAAAACCAATGTTGGTACCGCCACTCAGGATGCTGTTCCTTTTGCCCTGTTCAGCAAACTGCTCGTGATGACAAGCAAGGTGAAGCAGGATATTGCATCAAAGTATTTAATTGTACACAGCTGTACCGGACCATTTTCGTATGGGCAAACCTCTATTCCCGAAAGTCAACAGTGCGATGAATCTAACTAATTTTATTTTATTCCAGAATCGTATATATCCTGTTTCAGAGTTTGAGCATCAGCACAAGATGGCTTGTCGGGCTTGCTAAGCCAGTTGATCAATGGTCATGAGATCCTGATTACCAGGCTGCTGAAAACTTTGCAGCGAGTCAGTCATTTCAGCGTCATATGACATGTGATGATGAAACATGAACATTTTGCCAGCATACAAATTGCACGTCATCCATCGAGCCTGGTGAATGACTCTGGGTTTCATGAGGTGTACCTCACATGGAGGTGTTTCACCCAGAATGAGTAGATTGTTCTCTGCTCATTCATGATAGTCGTCACGGGGCACGGTTCCAGATTCTCTTTGTGTCCAGATATTTCTCAGCTCCTGGACAACGTGACCCTTAACTTCTCTCAGCCAGAGATGGCATAGTTCTATTGTGTTGATTTGCATCTGTTTGCTCAAAGTAGCCTACCACATATTGATTTGAATGTGGCAAACAGTCTATTGCCTGGTCCTGGTACTTAACCGATTCCAGACAGCCCAAAATGCCAATTCATGGACATGATGCCTGCAAGCGAGATAATATATATATTTAAAATCCGGTGGCTGTTCCACCAGAGTAGCTGAACCTTTACATATGCCACTTTATGCCGTGGCGCAGTGGTGGGCGCCCGAGGCCACGCCTAAAAAAAAATGAGCAAAAATGAAGGTCGCCGAGTCAATTTTGGCACCTCCATCTGGTCGGCGCCCGGCCACGCCCCCACAAATCCCCTCTGCACGCTACTGACTCTATGGACACCGCCCAAAGATAATACAAACAAAATGAGTCTATTATGACATATCTATGATTATTTTAGAGAGTTATGAAGTATTTAGTCCCAATCATTGTGCAGTTTTTCCATGGTTTGGGGGTTCATGCATTCAAGGCCTTTGAGGGACCTCAGGACATCATAGAAATGTGAAATAAAAAGTGTATCTGAATTCAACATTGATAGTAGCATGACAATCCGTCCAGTAGGCATAACTTTTTGAAAATTTTATTTTTTTGAACACCCCTAGCCAGGCTGCCACTAATGACCGGTTAACCAGTCTTTCTTTGAACGGTTAACCGGCCTTTTAAAACCAGCGGTTTTAACAACCTTATCTTAATATACTTTTCTGTACAAATTTTGCTGTTGTTAGATGCCGTCTACTAGTAGTGTGAACAGTGGTTGCTTAAATTTGGGTAGTGCCACTTGCATAGCAATTGCTGCATCTAAACAAAAAAGCAAGAGTCCGAATAAATGGCAAACTCACCGACTGCTTCCCCACCACCTCAGGAGTTCGTCAGGGTTGCGTTCTAGCCTCAACCCTATTTTGTTGCATCATAGACTGGATCATGGAACAATTGGCCCATCACAACAGCCTCGCCATACCAGAAGCCCAGTTCACTCACCTGGACTACGCTGACGATGTCAGTCTTCTAGATTCATCGCCCGCACAACTCCAGACAGCACTAGAGAGGCTTGAACTCATCGCATCTCATTTTGGTCTCCACATCTCATGGAAAAAGAAAAAAAATCCAGAACCTGAGTGCTCCTCCTCTTGACAACATATCGACATGAGGTCAATACAGTGGAGGCAGTGGATAAGTAAAAAAAAGTAAAATCTCGTTAACTTCTATAGCGCTTTCTAAAGATGCACCGAAGTAGCTCCTTATTCCTATGTGCTTAATCTCAAAATTGAATTAGCTATAGCCAAAGGTGGGGTAATTTATGCCGGGTCATTTAATCGAGAGGGCGAGTGGGTAGGGCTTTGCAGCTATGGAGGAAATGATTTTTTGAAGAGAAATGATTTTAGTTTAGAAAGAAAAACATAAGGAGATGTTGCAAGAAGGGGAAAAATTGTGACTCAGAGTTTGTTATTTGGCTTTGATGTAGACAGCGGAGGGATATTGGAATTGAGTTCCAAAGCTCTGGTGCTGCGTATGAAAAGTCATGATTGCAAATTTTGAGAGATGATTGATTCAGAGGTCGAAGGAGAGTTACATGAGAAGATCTAGTAGATCGAGGTTGTTGTGGAATTATCAGATTTCTTAGGTAGACTGGTTTTGATGTATGGAGTGAGTTATAAGTCATCGATATTATTTTATATTCAATGCGTTCTGCTATCTTGAGCCAGTGGAGAGATTTGAGTAATGGCATAATGTGGCAAAATTTAGGCGATTTAGTTACTGCACGAGCTAAGGGATTTTGAATCGATTGGAGTTTACATATGGAAGCCTTTGGAAGATTGTGAAACAGTGAGTTGCAGTAGTCTAACTTAGAGTGAACTATTGAAGTGGCAATGGTGGAAGCAGTTTCAATATCAAGATAGGGACGAAGGCAACGTAGATCACGAATGTGAGCATAACAGGTTTTTGATAGTTGAGATATGTGACCTTCAAAATTTAGTGAGGAGTCAAAAGTAAATCCAAGATTTTTTGCAGTTGGAACAGGGGTTATTATTGTATCTGGGGCTAAAATCAGTGTGGGATTTTCAATTTTTCTTCAGTTGTTGTGGCAGTCCAAATAAGAGAAATTCTGTTTTGGAGGGATTGAGGGCAAGATTAGTTGACATCCACGATGAAATTGACGAAAATGCTGATTCTAGTTCAGAGATTGATGCTTTAAAGGAAGACGGAGTAAACGAAAGAAATAATTGAGTGTCGTCTGCATAAAGTTGATGATTTAATTTGAGAGAGTTGATTAAGGATGACAGTGGGGTAGTGTAGAGACTGAACAAAACCGGTCCAAGGACAGATCTTTGTGGTACTCCATAGTATAGATCGGAGGGTGATGAAGTTTGAGTCAGGCATGAAACTTGAAAGGATCTAGATTGGAGATAGGATTGGAACCAGCGGTGAGCTACAGAAGATATTCCAAACCAGAGGGAAAGGCGTTTCAGTAGGATTTTGTGATCTATTGTATCAAAGGCAGCAGAAAGATCGAGGAGACAGAGACCAGTAACTCGTTGAGATCCAATGGCAGTGAGGAGTTTGTCATAAATGTATGTGAGGACGGTTTCTGTTGAATGGTGTTTTGTATAAGCGGATTGGTGAGTGTTATATAAGGAGTTTTTAGACAAACTAGAAAGATGCTCAAGCTATTTCGACTCGCAGTGCAGGATAATACTAATCCAATACCTATACCTAACACCCAATCATTGAATTCATGCTGAACAACATTTCAATGATCGCCACCTAGCCAAGCTCTGCGCCACGTAATAGGAGGCCTTTGTCACGCAACTGTGACCATTTGTGACGCTGTACGTATTTTTTTGTATGCGTTAAAATGTATGTGTTAAAATTCGAACAATTGTTACCAATAGTTTTTAGCCCTCTGGCGCTGCAATGACTCGACTAAACCGGTTATGTACGAACAATTGTTACCAATAGCAACGTCGTGGAAAGGACTAAACGGTCTAAACCGTCTACCAATAGTCAACGCTTTCGCCCACCAACGCATTTTCAGTCAACCAATCAGAACGCTTGAAGGTAACAGAGAGACATACAGATAACGATCTTAATATTATAGATGCTCAGTCTGGAAAGAACGGTTTTCTCTGTGAGTTTGGAGAGGACAGATAGGTTTGAAATGGGGCGATAGTTATTGGATAAATTTGTTTACCTAGGCAGCACTCAAAGCTCTGATGGAACATGTACTGCAGATATCTTATGTAGAATGGCATAGCCCGCTTCAGCCATGCAATCGCTCGACAGACTCTGGAAACAGAAGAGGACGAACCTAAACACCAAAATAATCTATAAAACATGTGTTCTACTGGTTCTGTTATAAGGCTCAGAGACCTGGACCCTAATGGCACAAGACACACGGAGAATCGAAGCATTTCACATGTACTGTCAGCGGCGTATACTAGGAATTCGGTGGTTCTTCTTCGTTTGAAATGATGAGGTCACTCAGGCGACCAATTTAGAACCTATCTTACAGACCATCAATCGTCGCCGGCAAGCACTTTTTGGTCCTGTGGCACGCCTTAACACCCACACTCCAGCTTACTGCGCTCTTACGGTAGCCATCAACCGTAAATCAGAAAGGAATCCACCTCCAGGGTGGAAAAGACCTCATGGTCGCCCTCGCCGCACCTGGGTGCAACAGATTGGCAAAGGCGCAACTTCAGTAATTGTTAAAAAATGGAGGGAGCCCAAGATCGCGGCCATAGTAGATCAATGTTACGGACCCTTGTTGTCTAAGCAAAGATAACTAACTAATTAACTCACATAGCGTCACTGGCATTAAGGGTGCTAGGACAAAATGTAGTGGACAAAATGCCATGGACAAAATGTCATGAGGACAAAATCCGGAGGGGCCTACGGAGTACTCTGGAGAAGCGACGCCAAATCATGATATGCATTGTCTCGCGCTGGGTTACAACGGCGTAGAGGCGCGCCCTTCGGGTGGTGGATGGGGGAGGTCCTTCTCCGGAGGGATTGTGCTGAATAATACGGAATAAGGCACCGTGAACCAACTGTAACTAAGAGAAGGAAAACTCTGATTTCAAACTGGGGCAGGAAGAGCTCGCTAAGCCTTGGCAGGCAATCTACCTAAGAGAAGGAACTCTGAATTCAAACCTGGGCAGGAAGAGCTCGCGTAGCCTCTTAAGGCAGATCTACCTAGGAGAAGGAACTTCGAAAACAAACTGTGGAGAAGGCAAGGGGAAACCACTCCGACTACATTCCCAAGACAAATTCCAATGGAGCAAAATTACAGAGAACAAGTAAATGGTGTTAACGGGTCCACCAACAATAATGTTGATGGAGTCGCGCCCGGCAGGGGAAGTAGGGCTTCCCAGGTCGAAATCCAGCGAAATCTCTACAAACAGAAACAGAAAAAGAAACGACAACAAAACAGACGAAGAAGAGTGATTCTACAAAAATTGGAGCGTGGAATGTCCGCCCAGTGATGAGACGAGGGAAGCTGGCGAATATCATTTTAGAAATGAGGAGATTGAAAATAGAGATAATGGGACTATCAGAAGTAAGATGGAAGGAAGGGGGAGATTTCATGAGTGATGGAGTAAGAGTGATATATGCGGGGGAAAGGGGGCAAAGAACGGATTGGCAATACTACTGGATGGAGAAGCAGCGAATAAAGTAACAAGTGTGGAACAATATGAAGACAGAGTACTAATAGTAAGGATTGAGACCAAATCGGTGGAGACAGTACTGATACAGGTGTACATGCCTACATCAACACACGAGGAAGAGGAAGTAGATAACATTTACGAAAAGATCGATGAATATTTAGAAAATGTAAGGGGGACAAGTTATGTAGTGGTGATGGGGGATTGGAATGCAACAGTAGGGGAAAAGGGAAGAGTAGTGTGTAGGACCATATGGAATGGGGAAAAGGAATGAAAGAGGTAGTAAACTGGTAGAATTCTGTAAACGAAAAAAATTAGTCATAACAAATACTTGGTTTCAAAAACATAAAAGAAGGATATGTATGTGGAAAATGCCAGGAGATAGGGAAAGGTATCAAATAGATTACATTATGGTAAGGAAAAGATACAGGAACAGCGTGAAAGACGCATGCACATACCCAGGAGCAGATGCAGACACCGATCACAACCTGGTGGGAATAAAAATAGGATTAAGAATGAAATACATCAGGAAAAAGAAGACAACCCTGAAGAAATGGAACAGAGAAATGAGCAGAGAAAAAAAAGGAAGAGCTAAAAGAACAAATAGAACAAAGATTAGACAAAAGCCAAATAGAAGATTCACCAGAGGAGAGATGGGTAAGACTTAAGAAGGTAATAATAGAAGCAGCAGAGGAAATAGGGTATGGAAAAAACAAAAGAGCTAAGAAACCATGGATAACAGAGGAAAAAACAAAAGAGCTAAGAAACCATGGATAACAGAGGAAATGATAGAACTCATGGTGGAAAGAAGGAAATGGAAACATCAAACAACAGAAGAGGCAAAAAGGGAATACAGAAGAATGAATAACAAATTACGAAGGGAAATGGATAATGCAAGGAAGAAATGGTGGAAAACCAATGCCAAGAAATGGAAAAAATGAAGAAGGAAGAGAGGATAAAGTATATGAACAAGTAAAGAGACTTACAAAGAAGGAAGGAGGGAATAGAAAGGGAATTAACATCAAAGATAAAGAAGGCAACATGGTGAATGATATAGAGAATATAAAGAAAAGATGGATAGAGTATATCGAAGAACTATACACAGCAGAAGACAGACCAGAAAAATTAGAGGAAAATAAACAAGAATGGGAAGAGGAAGAGGAACTGGGGATATTAAAGGAAGAGGTAGAAGGGGCACTGAAAGAATTAAATAATAATAAAGCGGAAGGAATAGACAACATACCCAGCACGTTCCTGAAAACATTGGGGAAAAAAGGGATGGACGAATTAACAGAGGTCTATTATTATTATTATTAATCTTGACAATTTCTTAAGCACAGTAACATAGCTAGGTGACTAAAGTCAAAGGAGCTGTAGAGGGAACGAAACATTAAACAAATGCGTCTTGAGATGTTGTAGGAACCGATCCGGAGAGGTCTCGGTTGTCACAGCCATCGGGAGCAGGTTCCACGACGCCGGGTTTCCACGACGAAAGGACCGGTCCCCCAGTCCCGCTGTCTTGAGCGGAGGGGGGTCGACGAGGTGATTGCTGGCGCCGGAACGGAGAAGGGAGCGACGTGGTACTGTCGTCGATCCGCTGATTAGTTCCGACAGATACACAGGTCTGTAGAAGTATATACAATACCGGAGAATGGCCAATGGATTTTATGGAAACAGTCATGATCCCAATCAAAAAGAAGCAGAATGCGACAGAATGTAAAGACCACAGAACCATAAGTTTACTCAGTCACGCATCAAAGATTATGATGAAGATACTCAAGAACAGAATACAGGCAAAGGCAGATGCAATAAATTTTATTGGTGAAGATCAGTATGGTTTTAGAAAAGGAAAAGGAACCAAGGAAGCCATAGGAGCATTAAGAATACTAAGTGAAAGAAGCATACAGCATGGAATGGATATATACGTTTGCTATGTAGACTTCGAAAAAGCATTTGACAGGGTGGACTGGGTCGAACTAATGAGAGCGCTGAGGAAAATTGGAGTAGAATGGAAAGAAAGAAGACTAATCGGAAATCTATATGTGGGGCAAAATGTAAGGATAAGAATAGAGGGGGATGTAACTGAACCAGGAAAAATTGGAAGAGGAGTGAGACAGGGATGTCAACTGTCGCCACTACTATTCAATATATATATATATATATATATAGGAGTTAATCAGAGAGGCGATGGAGGCGACAAGAGAAGGGGTGAGCTTAGGAGGAAGAATAATACCAGCACTGAGATTTGCTGATGATCAGGCAATGATAGCTAACAATGAAAAAAACTTACAAATAATCTTGGATAGACTAACTCATGTATCAGAGGAGTATGGTATACGAATAAATACAAAGAAAATGAAAACGATGATCATCAGTAAGAAAACAGGAAAAGAAGTGAAGATCATGATTTATGGAGAAAGAATAGAACAAGTCCAGAAATTGTGCTACCTGAGGAGTCTCATAACGGAAGATGCAAGATGCAAAAAGGAAGTGAAAAGGAAAATAGCGATGGGGAAAGAGGCATTTTATCAAAGAAAAGAACTGATGAGAGGAGGACTAGACATAAACTTGAAGAAAAGACTTATCAAAACACTGATATGGAGCGTGACACTTTATGGATCGGAAACATGGACTCTAAGAAAAGAGGAAATAACAAGACTAGAGGCCTTTGAAATGTGGATATGGAGAAAAATGGAGATCAGCTGGACAGAACATAAGACAAACGAGGAAGTGCTGAAACAGGTGGAGGAAAAGAAAGAGATGATCAACACAATAAGAAAAAGACAAAAGACCTGGATGGGACATATAGTGAGAGGAGACTCACTCCTAAGGGAAATAATAGAAGGACAGCTAGAGGGGAAAAAGACCAAAGGAAGACCACGAGAGATGCTACTTGACTGGATGATGGAAAAGGACTATAAAGACTTAAAGGAGAAAGCTATGAACAGGAATGAATGGCGAAATTGGAATACAAAACCTGCCTAAGGGCAGAATACTACGAAGAAGATTGTCGTAGGTGATATCGAGCATAAGGATGTCCGGCGTGTCTCTGGATCCGAAGCTGTCGATTGGGACGTTGGGTGTCATGGCAGTAGGGACATCCTCGTGTTGAGCCGGGAAATAGTAAAGTTATGCTCACCGAATTTAAGCAAAAGGACTTTGCTATTAATGCTTGATTCTGAATGTTCATAATTAACTCGAAACAGACTAATGGACTCAACAAGAGAAATATGGGTCACTTGATAGAATCCATAATGAGAAGTATATATGTGAAATGCATAACCACATAACCTTAGATGAAACTTACGGAATAGGGAAAAAATAAAAGAACCCAGATATTTGTACAAAACTTTTCAATGAGAAAGAATCAAGACACCAACATGAAATTTTCACCATAGCTAGTACTTACCAAGCACTACAAGCCTGCAAAGTTTGAAAACTGTGAGTTACTGTCAACATGGTCATATAAGGGTCACTGTGGGTGCAAAAATAGGTAACCGTGACTCAGAAGATGATGCATAGTGGGTACAAGGTCTCATTATTGACAGAAATCCTGTCTGCAATTGATAAGTACATATATGTAGCTACATTAAGACGCAACAGACATAGTCTAATGTTTTGCCGATTCATGGTAATACCGGGTCAAATATCGGTGAAAACTGGCTGTTATGGGATGTTTGGGCATTTTTAAAGCATGCTGTGTAGTACCTATGATAAAGATTAATACACCATTCAACTCAGCTGGAAAAAGTGTGTGAGAGAATGGTGTTGATTGCAAATTTCAGCCTGATATCTGCTGTATATTCTCAAGGTATTAAACTTCAAAAAATATATATATATATATGGCACTGCTGTGGTTCTCAAGATATTAAACGTCAAAATCGTCGACTCTCGTGTCGACTCTACCCTCGTATCTTCAAAATATCATATCTCTGAGAGTTTTTGACAAAAGAAGCTGAAAATTTCAAGAATTACATAAATTGAGCTGTACTACAAACCCTGACAATTTCTTGCAGATCTGAGATGGTGTGGTGAGCAATTGTCTAAATACTGGTTGAGTTGACATGGAATGACCCATATATATATATATATATATATATATATATATATATATATATATATACAGGGTGTGATTTGTGACCTGGAGCAGTGGGGAATATGTCGAGCTTGGGGTGATGTAGTTGTTGGAAACTGTATCAGTGGGGATGTAGTGGTGGGGATGTAGCAGTAGGGGATGCAGTTGGGCAGTGGGGAAGATTCCCCCTTCCTCCCCGCATAAATCGCGCCATATATATATATATATTTATTTATACACACATACATAAATGCATCAGCACCATTCATCAACACCATTCTCTCTTTCCCTATTGTACGGGGCCGAGATGTCCCATTACCCAGAGGTCCTGTTACGCAGATGTCCCGTTACCCAGTTGCCAGGCCCAGTTGTCCGGGGCCCAATCGGCGGTACCCAGTTGTCCTGACCCGAAACGCAATAGCGAAGCGGAGTCGGGAACATCGGCAGCTTCAAAAAAGAAATGTATAACAAAATTTAAGACTGAATGGCTAAACGAACACGTTAACATGGAACTACCTGACTCGTGTCTCGGAACGTAGCGTGCAGCTTAAGCGCATCCTCACGTATAGTGAAACCGATGAATTTGTTTTTTGCAAAATATGTCAGCAAGCTGTTGCCTTTACGTTAGAATTTCGATGACAATCTCAGTCAAAGACCGCAAAGTTCGGAGAGAGGTCCGTCGCACGAGGCAACCCCCTCCTATGGAACTCGCTGCCCGACTCAGTGATCGCAGACACTTCCTTCGGTTCATTCGCCACTAAACTTAAAACGCATCTTTTCAACTCATCGTACGATCGTTCCATGTAAACCGCTCTTGACTTTGGCCCTCGCTATGCTACTGCACTATATAAATCGTCATGTAGAATAGAATAGAATGAAGCCGTACATGATGTGATGTTTTGTCAATAAGACTTACTTATAACGACTTTAAGAAATTTCAAGTTCATTTTATTAATTAGGTCTTATTGCAATTTTTGGAAAAGCTTATTTTGTTGGACATCAGTCTTCAGTCTTCACTTGACTAGCGTATGGGACATGGCAATACAATTTTCAAAAATCTTTCAAATCTCATATATACCTTGCACAACAGCATTTTTGAGTTGCCCAGACCAACTAAAACTTTGCACAGCACCCAAAAAATTTAGAGGGAACGTTCCCCGTGGAAGTGATTAAGAGATGTTTCGACCTCGCGTGCAGTTTTTCTAACACGATTGAAAACTTATTTCTTTAGCAGTGACGGCACATTTGTTAAAATAGCGCATATGAAATGAACTTAAGTCCTGGTGTTGCCCTGACTGATTTTTTTGGTTTTCGACTTGGAGTGAATCGACCCTCCTCAGCTACAGTCTGCTCTGTCGATAGGCACTGCGGTTTGTAGTCTGAGGCGTCCCCAATGAACACCGATGTGTTTGAAATGGACGATAAATTTAATTTGAATTTGAACTGAACTGATTGTGTTTTTGCGAATTGATTGAGGATGAAACGGAATGCAAACCACTGGAAATCAACATCATCAGGGGGTCTGCTAGGCAGTTAAATTTGTCATAGACAGATTGTGCTGTGCTTGGATATCAGTGATTTTGGACAGATCTTTAGCATTGAAGCAATGGGGGCAAGATATTTTTGTCCTCTTGAGTTTTATTACCAGCGATTTTATGACCGGCTTGTGGTTGGTGATTGCTGGGCTCTCCAGGCTCTGGTACACATGGAGTGTTTTAAAGAGCTGTTTGACCTTTTGGCATGCTAGGTTATGATCAATCTTCTTTTTGGTGTGGCTGTTGTGTGAAAGCCTCGTCTAGTGGTGATACGAGGATTGTGAGACCTTGAAATGTGCAGATAGATAAGACGGTTGGCATTGTAGTTTGGAGCACCAAGACCGAAAGGGCCGACCCCATTGTTATTGTTGGCGGCTAGATCAGACACAGCATTGAGATCACTGAGAATGGCAACGATATGTGGAAGGGTCGAAGCAATAGCGGAGAAATGTTCGTTATAGAATGTGTCTTTGTCTTCATTGTCTGCTACCTCAGTTGGGACTTAGGCAGCAGTGGTGGTGAGATGGCCAATATAGCCTGTCCTGTAAGAGATGGTCCAAGATAGGTGTCCACATCTGTAGTGTACTGATGAAGGGCCTTTTGATGATCAAGTCAATGCTATTATGCTATTATGTGCCTCCTGAATGTAACAGGAGGGAGTCACTGATGTGGATATATCTGCTTTTAATGATAAGCTTGTTTTTAAAGGTAGGGTGTTACACTTAAGGATTTTACCTTCTGAACAAAATATTCCACAGAAACTTCTGGGTGAATGCACTTACACAATACATGCAGATTATTCTGCCATACATTTTGCTGTTCAACCAATAAGCTTTCAGGTCAGTAGGTCAGTGTGTGAGATTGACAGCAAGGGCCTGCATCAGCTTGAAAGGTTAGGGGTTGTCCATGAATGACATCACACAATTTTGGAAGTTTTACCCTCTCCCATTCATTACACGTTGTCACAAAAGTCAGACCCCTCAAATATGACGTCACAACGCATTCACCCTCATCATCTTTCCAATGTCAAAATTAATGTTTCAAATCACTTATTTCTTGAATGAAGCAGGTATTTTAATAAATTTGTTTGAAAATATTCATTATAATTATTATAGTTAAAATGATATTCAGAACCTTTTTCAAATTCTTTTAAAAAATGAAATATAATAATATAATTATAAGTGTAAATTACGTTCAACTTTATATGTTCATAACATTGTGGTACTAACAATACCTATAATATTAAGATCCTTGGTCTGTATGTCTGTTACCTTCGAGCGTTCTGATTGGTTGGCTGTGTGAGCGTTCTAATTGGTTGCGTTCGAGCATTCTGATTGTTTGGCTGTGTGAGCATTCTGATTGGTTGGCTGTGTGAGCGTTCTGATTGGTTACCTTCAAGCGTTCTGATTGGTTGGCTGGGTGAGCGTTCTGATTGGTCGTTCTGGAATATTCGTTGCCTCGAGCGAAGCTCGCCTCATTCGAGCGAACCGACGCGAAGCAAAGCTTGCCTCATGCCTTTGAGTTCTAGTTTAGTATTATGTGACGTCACATTTCTGGAAACCCCTCTCTCCCCGTCATCACACATCAGATGAACTTTCTTGTAGTGCTAAATAATTTATAATTACCCAGTAGTCCAATAGATCTTGATCCAATAGATCAGTCTTCTACAGTACTTTTCATTTCTTTTGTTACAACACCCTGTTTTGCACCCCCTAGAAACATTTCTGTGGTGCCCACTTAAATGGCCACAAAATTATAGGCTACAATATTTTTTCGCAGAGATGAGTGGTGAGAAAAATGATTGGTTACCAAGTGACTTTGCACTAAATGATTCTTGACCAAATAAATGATTTTCGCCGAAATGAATGCGAACCCTCCACTCCAACTGTAGATCTTGCTGTTGCATATGTAATTCAGCGAGTACCCTAACCCAATCTCTTACATCAATCAAACCCTTGCGCTGTTCATAGATAAATGAAGTGTGTGGACAAATCAAGTTTATGGGTCTGGAATGATTTTTAAAAGTGACTTTTTTCATCAGAAGCATTTGTAGACAATTTCCTCAGGGAAGGATCTCATGGGCCAACTAAAATGATTTTGTGTTCCAAATTTGGCCAGTGGACTAAGATTCGATCCATATTAGACCATGCACTGTGTGGGCACTTGGGATTAACACCTTTACTAGCATCTTAAATTTGTATCCATTCCCATGACGGCAAGATTTTTACGACATATTGTTTTAAACTAGTTTAAATACTGCAGAATTTGAAAAGTAGTAGCTAAGGAAACATTAAAAATTGAAAACAATAACAATAACATGAAATAATAATAATAAAATAAATAATAATAATAATAATAATAATAAAAATTGATATAAAGGTCAGATTTAGTATCCCTTTATCACTTTACGTCCTCAATCACTGAATTTCTACTTGGAGATCTAACAGTATCAAAAAGGCTCCTCTCTAGAACTAAGGGAACTCCAGTTGATCAAATCAGAGGCGTCATTTGGGGGGCTGGGGGGGCCGTGGCCCCCCAAGGAAATGAAAATATTAATTTATAATGTATTAATGTGCAAAAAATTGCAAAAATTGCAAAAAATTGCAAATTTTCCAACATTGGCCCTAAAATTTGCCAAAAATTGCTCAAAATTTGCAAAAAAATGCCTGAAATTTGCCAAAATTTTCCCAAATTTGTCAAAAATTTGCAAAAAATTTTCTCGCCCCTCTAAGAAAAGTGTGAAATGACGCCACTGGATCAAATGTCATAAAATTCCATTGTACTATGGCCAGAAGCCTTAAATTCACTCTAATTTTATTTATATTAGCTTTTGCTTTTGATTTTGGGTGATTAATCCCTACTATCTGGTAAAATATCGATCGCCTATACCCCTGTAGCAACGAATATTCAGTAACCAAGGTGTTGCCACTAGCGATCCAACCATGCGTTAAGGTGAGTGAAAGAAATTCGATTTTCGATGAATAATTAATCAACAAAACTCCTCGATATAGCGATCACATTTACTGAAGAGAACAATACCAAAGTTATATTTAGTGTTTGGACGCAATTATAAGTTATGGCTGGCTAACTAGTGGTCTGCAAAGTTGAGGACACAATATTGTGTGACTGATGGTACAATGGTGGTAGGGTTGTGATGCAGTTATAATGTAAAGATGGTGATGCTGATATGTGCACCATGGCATACAGTAACGATAGCACTGTCATGCCTTTAACCCCTTTACCGGCTGTGACTCACATATGCGTCCATTTTACATAATGTTACAAATAAATGGCCGGTAAAAAAGTAAAAGCATTTATTTGAAATTAATCTGGAAAAGGGGCATTCATGGTGTGACAGTAAAGCATGAATTATAAATTTGCTGAATGAATCAATATCCAGTTGCAACAGAATGGAAGGCAGAATTGTAAATTGGCAAAATTGCACTTATATTTTGCAGCAATTAATTTAGCCCAAAAATTTGCATTATATATTTAGCGTGTTTAGTTGTAATTAATGTTATTTGTAATCAAGTTTGAAAGTTTACGTTTTACAGGAATTTAATTGTGATATCAGAGGAACTTAATTATGATATCTAAATCACTTCCTTAATTTTCTGAATTAACATTTGTAGCTTATAAATATTTTGTTGTCTCCTTTTGTATTAAAATACACCTTCTTCATATTTGTGGTTTATGACTATTGGTCATTGAATTGTTTTGTTTTTCTTCAGGGTGAAATCATCTTTAAGCTGTCCAGCGGTTCAAGTTCTTTTCTTAGATAAGGCTTTTGCAAGGTTACAGTTGATTTTGCCCTATTTAACATGTGTACAACTGCCACATCCCCATGACATGGCATTTTAAATTGAAATCTTTGTACTAAAACATGTTATTATTTCACATTTTTGTGACTTTTGGACTAATCTAAATGATTTATTAACCATGATCAAAATTACATCTCTGATTTAATTCAGTGTATTGTAGTGTATTATACAATTTTGGTCGGCGGTTCTCAACCTGTGGTTCCCGGACCACCTGTGGTCTGTGACCATCTTTCTGGTGATCTGCAATAAAGGCCTAAAAGGTGTTTGTTTTTTTAAATTAAAAATTGCATGCAAATTTCAATATTGGAAAGTAACTTTGACATATTTGCCCAATTGCATTAATTCACAAAGAAACATGGAGGTGCTCAGGTCAATAAACTGAAATTGGTGGGTTTAAATTTGATTATTATTATTAAATCATTACTGGATCAATTTGGCCACTACTTTGGTGACTTGAGCATTCAGGGGTTTTCATGTGTTTCAAACCCATTTCTTCCAAATTTTACCGTATATACTCGCGGATAAGTAGAGAAATTTGTGCTTAAAAATTCACTTAAAAACACTGAGTCGACTTATCTGCGAGTCAATGCAATTTTCCAAAGAATTTTGGGAAAGAATCGCTTTTCTAATGAATTACAACGTTAAGCCATGTTGCGTCTACCGATATTTAAAGACGCTTCCATCAAAAGACGCTGGACATCTGGATCTTTTCTTAAGTAGGCACCGTCACTCTATGGCAGTTAGCTTTAGTTTATCAATTAATTAGGGACCAACCAGGTAAACAATTTCCACTGAGTACCGAATCCGAGATGTGCCATTTGCCGGAACAGGGTACGAACCGAGTAGTTCTAGTAAAGGCATCTCTGAGTCCAGAGAGAAATTAAAAATTTCCAAATCTTGCTACTTAATTTCGGATTAGACATTCTAGGATGAGTATTGATATTTATTAACTTTATTTTCCACAAATTTGAATGGCGGCCACATTTGCAAACGGAAACGGCGGAGGTCAGCGGAAACCATAGATTATAATATTTAGATTAAATGAAATTTTTATAGACCTATTAACCCGTTGAAGGGGAATTAATTTTTACAAGACGTTACCAATTTTGGTAACTAATTTTGGGGGAAAGCGTTTGTTTGAACTGTGAACATGTACTTTTTAAACTTACTATATTTCAGGCTATATAGAAGCTACAAAGATGTGGTTTGCATCATTGTTTAGCATTTTTATTGTACTTACCATCCATCCGTGCCAAAAAAGAAATTTCGGGGGTTGGGCCCACCCTACAGACCAAAATATGACCCCTTCCAAAAAATACGTTCAAAGGTCAATAAAATTTTTTTTCAGCGGTGACCCACCTAGGTTCAGCGGCAAAGTTGTAGGTGGGTGTCTTTGGAACAGATTAGTTCAAAAATTTTGAAGATGGGACCCAATTTGGGGAGTTATGGTGTTTCTACACCAGGCGCACGTTGCTCGGAGAAGTGAAATTTTTTTGCGAGAATCTTGAAATCTGAAACACCTTACCTTGCAGGCTATATAGAAGCTACAAAGACGTGGTTTGCATCATTGTTTAGCATTTTTATTGTACTTACCATCCATCCGTGCCAAAAAGAAATTTCGGGGGTTGGGCCCACCCTACAGGCCAAAATATGACCCGCTCCCAAAAAATACGTTCAAAGGTCAATAAAAAATTTTTTTCTGTGGTGACCTTCCTAGGTTCAGCGGCAAAGTTGTAGGTGGGTGTCTTTGGAACAGATTAGTTCAAAAATTTTGAAGATGGGACCCAATTTGGGGGAGTTATGGTGTTTCCACCAGGAACCCGTTAACTCGGAGAAGTTTTTTTATGAGAATCTTGAAATCTGCAGGCTATATAGAAGCTACAAAGATGTGGTTTGCATCATTGTTTAGCATTTTTATTGTACTTACCATCCATCCATGCCAAAAAGGAAATCAAATCAAATCAAGAAAACGCGTTTATAAACGGCGAACACCATGGTGGAAGAGCAAAACAGTTTGTTTTAAAACGTCGCCCCCCGCTCGCATATGATTTCCGGCGACGTTTTAAGACGCCGAACCCCTGTAACGGGTTAAGAGTTTGATTTAATTTTTCCATTTTTAACTAATTGTGTGCGTATTATTTGCAGAAAAATACTTCCAAAAACTAATATTCGCATTCTGAGTTCTTAATATGCCAACAAAACTATTGCTAACTAATGCTTTTGCCCTTAAGGCATTACAGGCTTTGGCTGGGACCACCCAGGTTGCTTTTGTAAAGTCCCGCTACGACCCAGTTTTATGGTCGGCAGCCCAGCTCTAGGCAACAATCATGACGCGCAGTGCATTCTGGTCTAGTAATCAATGTGCCGGCGGTCCAGATGAATCATAATGCCCACTGTACTCACAATGTATTATTATTATTATTATCCGAGACGACTTCTATAGCTCCATAACAAAGCCAAAGCCACAGTCAGAGGTGCTCAGACATCGTTGGCTTGTCAATGACAAACATAGGATGATGATCTTGAAAGTCCATTTTGATGGATTGACGGAATTCTCTGCCTTGACGAATACGGTGGTGAATCCTATAGAAAGCAGTCTTTTGTAACAGCAGATGGCAGTCGTTCCAACTAGTCTTGGAGGCACCCGTCTCAGAGTCTACCATAGAGTTCTACCGGCCACATCCGCTAGGACAATAGCGCTATATAAATCAGCCTATAACTAACGTCAATGGAATAAAGGCCAGTCCAAAATGGCGTTCCAGACACTCGACGGCGAACAACCAAAAACGTCAAAATCCACCCAGAGAAAGTGAAGAGGACCCCAAGAAAACGATGAGAAGTCCTCACTCGGCAAATTTAGCGCTAAAACCCAGCACTAGATGCTGGCAAACTGCCAAGAATGGCGATCTTAGAACGACGATCTTCCGAGGCACGAGCATACACGTACTAAGCAGCCGGAGTGATCCAAACTGGCATTATGGGTTATAGCAAGTGAAAAACAAACACTCCAACCACGTTGGCCTGCAAGCGGCTTGGAGGCGCCGGGATTGGGGAATAGAGTGTCCGTCTGTTGACCCAATTTCAATTTAGATCAGGTGTAATTATGCAATTCAAGAAGTCTGTAGGCCCCTAAAAATTTTGTTGTCGACTTATACGTGGGTTATAGCAAATTTCTTTAATTTTTTACCTAAAAACAGGGCAGACTTATCTGGGAGATCGACCTATCCGTGAGTATATATGGTATTAACTTAAATTTGCCAACATCGGAATTGAATCAGTTAATTTAATTGACTAGTGATATCATATTGAAGATGTTTTATCAAACAATGAGCTTGATGAAATTTGGATACATGCTTCTCCCGATGAACATCAAGAACTGTCTGAGAAAGATTTAGAAATTATTTTACCTTTTGAGACATCATCATATCTTTGTGAATGTGGATTTTTGGCCCTGGTTAAAATCAAAACTAAATATCATTTATGACTTGAGGTGACAATGAACTCAGGTTGAGTCATTCAAACATTAGGATAATGGAGCTCATCTTGTAAGCTCAATATCATCCAGTGTTCTTTCACCATATAAAGGTTGAGAACCACTGCTATCGCAGGGTTTTTAAGCAGTGTTGTCTGGCTGTCTGCACCCCTTAAAGGTGTGGGATGGAATTCTTAGGTATGTGGAGAAGAGTATGAAAAGTAAAGTTCCTTTTGCTTTGACTGCACGTCTGTTATTAGTTTTTTAAATATCTTAAACATGGAATCTCGTATAGCATATAGATTTGCTTATATCAGAGATAATGATTGTTTACTGAAACTTTAGTATTTTTATAATAATCTCAGAATCTTAAAAATTCAGATTTCAAATAACGTCTTTCCATCTGCCTATGCACACAATGATTAAAGATGTTTATCATGATAGTTGTCAAAAAAACTGATTTTGAAGTAGCAGAACAAAACAGAAACTTTGCTTGGAGGCTTCTTTCAAACTTAAGTGAAAAACAAGGAATTCATGAGGGTGCTACTTGTGATTCTTTTGTTTGATGAACTTCAATATTTGAGGCCTTGTGTCTAGCAACACTTTAGCAAGACATTTGAGCGGTTGTTTTGAATAGGCAAAATTTTTAAAGATACTCTGAATGTAAAACTCTTGATCATTCAAGATTGTTGTCTTGCTGATGCATGGTAGGTGACCAATTTGTGTCTTGATAAAAGCCAACTAAGATTTGTAAATACATATTTTAATTTGTATATAACTTGATTTATTATCGAATTGGAATGAGGCTTTAGACAATCTGATATCCTGGCTATACCGTATTTCGCGCATATAAGACGCGGCTTATACGAATTTTTACACAATTAGCCCCTTTGGTGCGTCTTATACTCGGATGCGTCTTATCTGAATTTTTCGGAACATGAATAACTGCGCCGATGGGTCGCCTAGAGTGCCGACAGGTCGCCGAGAGCACCGGGCGCCTAGCTCGCGCCTAGAGCGCCATGCGATACGCCTATGGGGTGCCGCCCCGAGCGCCTAGTCGAGAGAGCCGATGGGGCGTTGGGAGCGCCTTTTGGTGCATCTTATATATGGGTGCGTTTTATCCATAATTTTTTTTAACACAAACCATCAAAATTCGCATCTTTTACGCTGGTGCGTCTTATATGCATGAAAATACGGTACCTATGAAAGTATAGACTGATTTTAAGAGCAAGTTCATGATGTATAATGAATTTTCTTACAAAAATTATTCTGAAAAAGCAAATACTTGATACAGGTTGCTCGGTTTTAAAGTTGAGTTGATTATTATTATTATTATTATTATTATTATTATTATCTACGACAATTTATATAGCGCAGTAGCATAACTGGAGCTAAAGTCAAGAGCGCTTTACAAAGGAGTCACTTATAAGAGATGTTAAATAAGTGTGTCTTTAGGAGCTTCTCAAAACAGCCGACGGACTTCGATTAATAACATCGCTTGGCAACGAAGTTCCACAGGGCTGGGTTTCCCGCCGACGATCTGTCACCGAACACGGCAGTCTTCGCCTGGGACGATCAAGCAATGTCCGACTACTGGAACGGGTTCCACGCGCCTGTCGCTCGTCGTTGCCCTGCATACGAAAGTGTTGATATGTAGTCAGGACAGGTGGTGTCGTTCAGGCCCGATAATCAGGCATCGCTTGTAGGTGATGCGTTCTCAACCCCAAGCCAGTGAAGCTTGTTCTACAACGGTGTCATGATCATTCCAGCGGCTAAAGATCATTTTTTTGGAACAGCTGGCTCTCTGGAAGGCCGAGGACCATTGCAAACCCTGGATAGAACAAGCGCCGAATCAGTTGTACGCTCCATTGGTATATATCGTGCTTCTGATTCTCCGCAGGTGATAAACAGACACGTCACATTACTTATATGATCCGTGAACGAAGTGTCTCATCAAAAATGACACCGAGCAGTCGAAATTAGAGGGAGCAATGACAGTGTCCTCTATTTCAAACGGTGTCCTGTTTATTTGGGATCTCCTTCTCGGGAGCTTAGCCAAAGGAACTCAGTCTTCCCTGAGTTAAGCGACAGGCGATTAGATGACATCCATGATTTGACCTCAGCTATGCATTCAATGATCCTTGACCGCAATCTGTCCGAGTTGCCGTTGAGAAGGAATATTATATTATCAGCATTTAGTCCAAAGGCTTTGATGATTCGCCAACATCAGCAACATTTATTTATCCATTTATTGACGTTTGGCCGTTATATATCAAAATTACATTCTGCCCGTTAATATTTAAGACATTGAGGCCATAAGATATTTCAAGACGCCGAATGAAATGATCGTGCTGTAATTGGCAATGAAGATTCTTAGTATGGCTGTCTCGGTGGAGTGCCCCTTCAGATGCTGACTGGTTCTTTGGCATAAGATCATTCTTCACAAGATGAGCGACCAGCTGCTTGTTGACGAACTTCTCCAGTAGCTTGGAGATGGAAGGGTAACTTGGAGACAGGTCTTTAGATAACCACATTTTTGTCTTTCTGTCCAAACTGTATTTGAGATATGGTATAACGATTATATTATTTTTGTTTGTTTGGTTTATTTATCCATTTATTTATATATCAAAATTACATTCCTTAATATTTAGTCATTGTTATATTTCATAAAGTGCTGTAATTGTATTGAATCACAGAAATTATCAGTCAAGAATTGAAAACTATCTGAAAAGTCTGATAGAGGAATTTCATGATGGAGATGAAGGACATAACTTGCCCCAGGTTGGTTTAGATATAGCAGTTTATGCTTTGTGCTAGTTATGTCACTTGTTCATATTGCTTGTTTCACTATAATGGATAGGGCATTAATTTATGGTCACTTATTAGTAAAATTGTCTGTCAGATTCATATCCGCAGTATTTCAAAGTCTTCTGCCAAATACCTGGTCAATTCCTGTATTTTGAATTCAGTTGATTTCTTATAACTTGTTTTCTTGGAAGAGTTAATATTTTGTGGGAAGAGAAAACTATTGTGGGAGATTTATTCAAGTTCAAATCATTATACAGGGTGTCTATGAAAAAACCCCCCAGCAGGAAAACTATGATTTCTTAAAAGTTCCTAAATATATTTCTATCAAAATTTCCACAGCGGTGGCAGCTGCTAAAGTTTGGAATAGCCTGCCGTCATCAACAAATATGGCAAAGACACTAGAAGCTTTTAAACACGAACTGAAAACTGCTCTGTTTGTTCAGAGTTATCCAGAACATTGATCGTTGTGAGATATACTGTATTTTTAATTGTAAGGTTTCTTAGTAGTACTTGTATGATATGTCAGTTCATGACAATGAAGATGATGATGATGATGATGATTATTATTATTATTACACTCTCTTTTCCTCCAACCTATCCAATTTAGCCTCCTGCTCAAATAACCTTGCAGAGGTGTGAAAACCATGCTTTGCAAAGAGAAAGGAAGTCATGTAAGGACAGACAGTGTGGTTTTGGAGGCAAGAATTTGGCCAGTTTAATGCACAGCTGGTTATCCAAAAACTGAAACTTTTAAAATTGAAAATAGAATCAGTGATTGATATTGTGTTTGCTGTTGGCATAGATTAATGTCAAAGCATTTGGAAAGTGTCATTATTTCAAAGACTTCATTTTTGATGTGACTGGGTGGCCTTTGCTTGATTTTAATCAATCACCAAATGATGGATGTTGTCGTCCAAGGTAACCTTTTTATGCTTATTTTATATGCAATGCTTTTTTCTAGGAAAAACGGTTTGGGAACTCATTTCCTGGGCTGTCAAGAGAAATTCGTATGGACCCCTAAAAAGTTTTGAATTTTTTTAATTTTTAGTGGTGATGATGATTTTTATGCTCATCAAGTGTCAAAAAGTGGTGATGGCCTTTTTTGCTCATCAAGTACAATTGATAAAAGAACCAATTGTATGTAAAACATGCATTATTGCATCTCAGTATATAAGAGAATGTGGCAAAAAGGTGTGGGAATGCTGTTCCCATGCATTCCCATGAGCATTATTGCATATCAATATATAACAAATTTGGCAAAAAAAGGTTTTGGAAAGTCGTTCCCGTGCATTCTCACAGAAAAAGCACTGCTTACATGTCCATTTCTATTAACCTTTTCCTAGCAGCCCCAAAGATTCTTGTCCAACGTTGGCTTGCACTAAATGGCTACTCCAAGAATTCTCGTACCCGTCCTTTGACAACCATTCACAAACTGTCTGCCACAAAAATTCTCCTACAACTTGTATTAGCTATATACCGGTAGTTCTCATTCATTTACCAATAGGAGCCACTTTTTTGAGTTTTATTTATTTATTTATTTTGAGAACTTCTATAGTGCCGTGCACTAGGCTAAGGCCTACGACAAGGACACTGCACGCGCAGTCAAACCATAACTAGACTAAAAAGATGTGTCTTTAGTTCTCGCAGGAACAGCCCAGCTGAGCCAGCTTCTGTCACTGCGGGCAGTAAAGCATTCCAGAGCAATGGGTTCCCATTCCCAGCGTGTGAAGAACCTGACCCCAAACTTCGGATCTGCGACGGAGGCGGGATGAGCAGTAGAACACGATGGCCGGAGCAAAGTGCCAACCTCTGTGCGTTAGACGTCGATCTTAGAAACAGTTCAACCAGGTACTGTGGACAGAGCGGATCATTTAGCGCCCGATAGGTGAACCATCAGCGCTTGTGGCTGATGCGCTCCCGGGCTCGGAGCCAGTGCAGCTGGTCGTGCAATAGGGGGTCACTTGGGCTCCCCAGGGGCTGCTGAAGATGACTCGAGCGGCTGTGTTGAGTACGGACTGCAGTTGGTTCAGCTTGCCGTCAGGGAGGCCCAGCAGCACGCTGTTGCAATATTCCAGCCTGGGTAGGACGAGGGCGTGCACAAAGTGCACTGTGCCACTGAACGGGAGATGCCAGCGGACCGATCTGACTCTCCGTTGGTGGTAGTAGCAGCCGTGGACAACGTTGTTGATGTGATCCTTGAACGACAATGTCTCATCAAGTAGTACCCCAGGAGTCGTAGGCTCTTTGAAGAAGCAACGGTCACATCACCGAGCATAAAAGGTGCATAGCTCAGTAGATGCTTCCTCCTGGGAGTGCTAATCCACAGGAACTCGGTCTTATCCGGGTTAACTCTTAGGCAGCCTATGAGGTCGATATCGACCGCACAAGAAATCGCACCCATTTCTATATATAGACCGCTATATTTAGGATTTAGGGCTATTCTAACGAAAAGTTGACATAATTTTGCTTCTAAAACGTGCGAAGAAACCATTTATTTCATGAGTTTAACTGCAAAAATATGTCGATTCGTAGGCGAGATTTGCGGTCCTTCTGGCATTTAAATTTTAAATGCCCTTCTATACACAGGGGCAGATGTTTTATTCAACTAAAGAAGGTTTAGAAGCGATTGAAAATGGTAAATTTGACGATATGGGTATTTGCAGGTCCAATGACAATGAAACTGAACAAATTCTGCTGGAAAGTATAAAAAAAACCAAGTTTTTGAACTTTTGTGACATGTGTCAAATATATGTATGTCATAATTGCTTCGACATCTTTCACACAAGATCCTTTCTAAACTAAAATATCACATTTTACATAATTTTTAATGTATATTACATAGGAAGTGGCTATTTTGCGGGCATCCCGCAAAATAGCAGCATGTCTTGTTGCTGACAAAATCTTTTAGGAGCTTTTGTGACAAGTGCCAAGTGACAAGTGCCAAAAATACATATGTCGTAATTTCTTTGTGACCTTTCACACTAAATTCTCTGAAAACTAAAATATGACATTTTTACATCTATATATAAATTTTTAAATGTTTATTACATATGTGTGCATATTTCAGATAGCTTACTTACACTGTCTTGTTGCTTACACAATTTTTAATGAACTTCAAAGTCCAATTTTAATTTTTAATATTTTTTATTTTTATGTCTTCTCATGAAATATGAAGAATGTCATTGCAAATGTTATATTTTTCTTTTCATATTCTTGTAGATAATCAAAAGCCCTTTCAATTGATATATACATTGTCAATATTGTTATGATATTCAAATTAAAACATTTAGGGAAACTGTGGAGGGTAAATTCTCTAAAAACAACATGGCTGCCTAAGAGTTAACCCGTTGCAGGGGGATTTAATTTTTTCAAGTCGTCCCCAATCGGGGTATTTAATTTGGGGGAAAGGCGTTCGTGTGAAAATGTGAACATACAAGTTTTAAACTTACTATATTTCAGGCTACATAGAAGCTATAAAGATGCGGTTTGCACTGTTGTTTAGCATTTTTATTGCTCTTTCGAACCATGCATGCCAAAAAATAAAATTTTGGGGGTAGGTCCACTCTACAGCCGAAAATCGGAACCATCCCCCCAAAAAAAATTTTCAAAGCGCAATAGCAAAAAATTTTCAGCGATGACCTCCCAACTATGAGCGCGAAAGTTTTAGGGCGGTGTAATTGGAACATAATGGTGCAAACATTTTGAAGATCGGGCCAAAATTGACCGAGTTATGATTTTTCAAACCTCAGACTTGAGATTTTTCAAGGCATTTCAACGCAAAATCCCAGTATTTGGACGATCAATGACTAGTTCTTTTGCTTATATAGTCAGTAACAGCGAAGAAAGTGCTGCTATCTATCGAATGGATAGTAAACTAAATCGAAAAGTTACTCCAGGAGTCCCGGAGCGGTTTAAAACTGCAATGTCCGATGGTTATGTGGCGCACCGTTTTAAGACGGCTTTACCCTTTAGGATATGGTTTTTTGCCGCCGTTTATAGGCGGCGTTGCCCGGGAACGGGTTAAGGGCTAAGCGGTTCTCGTCTGTCCAAGTAATAATCGCCGCAATGCAGTCGAGGAAATGACGTCTCAGTCGCTCCTTGTTGGCGGGCAGGCAGGAAGAATACAACTGCACATCATCTGCGTAGCCATGCTTGGTCAGGCCAAACGCGATGACGATCTTTCTTAAATCCACAACGAAGAGAATAAATAGCAGAGGGCCGTCCCCTGTAGTACATCATGCTGGTTGATGTGCTTTCCCGACATTTGGCGCCACACCAGACGGATTGTGTCCTGCCGCTGAGGTAGCTCTAAAACCAGCTGAAGACCCGCCCCCAAGGCCGTATGACTTCTCCAGCCGCTGGATAAGGATCTGGTGATCCACCGTATCGAACATGGCAGAGAGGTCGAGGAGGCAGAGCAGTGCCACCTGGCCGTTCGCGACTGCGTCCACTACATCGTTGAATATCTTCAGCACGGTAGTTTCAGTTGAATGCCCACAGCAGTACGCCGATTGATCTCTGGGTATCAGCCCATTCACGTTTAGAAATTCGACCAGTCACTTGATGACAATCCTCTCCAGAAGCTTGGATAAGAATGGCAGGTTCGATACTGGTCAGTAGTTGGACATCATGTGTGTGTCAAGTCCCATCTGTTTTAGTAACGGCGTGACCGTCGCATGCTTCCACATCGACGGAAATTCGCCAGTCTCCTGGAAGGCAGTCACAAGCGCTGTCAGGAATGGGGCCAGCACGTCCTCCGAGTCCTTGAGCAACCACATTGGTAGAGGATCGGCGGAGCACTGTTTGTTCAGGGATGCCCGCAAGATGCCGAGCACCTTCTTCGTTGGTGCCCTGAAGACCGTGAGATGCGGCCCGTCGTAGGGGGCAAAGGTAGTCAGTGCCGCAGGCGCTGTCCTTTCCCATATTCTGTCAATCTTTCCGTTGATGTAGTTATGATACTCATCCGGGCTGAAAGCAGGATTAGGAACTGTTGCAGGACCGCCCTTTCCCAGTAGAGCGTTCAGTGTCTTCCAAGTCTCCTTCGAGTCCGACTCCTGGTCTGCAGCAACTGCTTCCATTATCCCCTGCCTTTCAATCTGACAAGGGACCTCCTTGCTTTGAGGGTAGACCTCCAGGCCTTGAGGTCCTCGGCCTCATTGGGAGAGCCCCTGGACCTTTTGTAGGCCCTCTCAGCCCTGCTTGCCTCTCGATGCACCATACGGCACTCCTCATAAAACAGGCAGAAGGGCCTAGCTTTGACCATCTTCACGACCATCGGTGCAAGGTCGTCCAGCATGCCATTGAGTATAGCATTTATTTTTGGCATCAATAATGATATATTTGTAGACACACCCTCTTAGAATTGAAACTATGGCAGCTAACATGGTGTATGAATCGTTGATGCAACAGTGATGCGGCACTAAATAGTGTGGGTGAAATAACTGATTTGCAGCAACAAAGCTGCGATGTTTGATCCATAAAGTATCAAATTATTACTGAATATACCGTATTATCTTGGGTATAATACGCAGCCGTGTATAATATGCACCCTGAGTTTCAAAATTTATTATAATGCAAAAATCTTTAAACCTATGTATAATACACACCTGAAATTTTGAAAACCATATAATAACAGCTCCCCACTTCTGGTACCATATGTAGCGAATTTACAAATCGCCTCTCCTTATGTATAAAAACCATGTTAATAACCTTCCATGATGACGTTGGCAAATTATATTAAACGAATCTTCTCTGCTCTAATCTTCTTCTTCAGGTGCTCTGTCCAAAGACAGGTTCCATACTCCATCGTTGCCACTCATCTCTATCTTGAGCTTTTATCTTCAGGGATGAATACTTGTTTTTTTCCGTAGTGTCGAACATCCACTCCAGCATCGGTGCCCTTGGTCGCCCTTTCTGTGGTTTCCCATTCATCTTTCCTTCTAGTACTTCTCTTAGTAGGTTTTATTCTTCTCTCAGAACATGACCTATCCACTTTTTTTGTCTTGTACGAATAGTGTTAATTAGGCTTTTCTTCTCTTCTACCTCTCCAAGACTTCTTCATTTGTTTGTTTCTTTGTTATTTTTTTGTTCTTTTTTGTTCTTTTTTTTGGTTATTTTTATTTCTTTTTTTTTTCTTTTTTTTTTTTTGTTCTTTTTAATTTTTTTTTGTTCTTTTTTGTTATTTTTTCCGTCTGCTCTAATGTCACAAATAAATGACCCCACTTCTGGTACCATTTGTAGCGAATTTACAAATAGCTTCTTCAGTATAAAAACCATGTCAATAACCTTCCATGATGTTAGCAAAGTATATTAAACGAATCTTCTCTGTTCTGTCACAAATAAATGACCCCACTTCTGGTACCATTTCTAGCGAGTTATGGTCAGGGCTAGGCTAGGGTCAGGTTCCTGTCTGAACAACCATTCCACTTCACTGGGGTCCGAGTAACGGGAAAGTACCATAGCGTTGGTTCTGCGTTTGACTGAAAAAAATTTATTCCTATGCATAATACGCACCCAGACTTTTTAGCATTTTTGGGAAAAAAGTGCGTATTATACCCGAGATAATATGGTACATTTCTGTCATGAATTTATTCAAGAATGTACAATTATATGGCTATCGCAAACCTACAAATCAATCGATGCCAGCCAAACCGCTTGGCGAATGAATTGTTTGTGCGACACTGTGGCAGTGATGCGGTACTAAATAGTGCGTGTGAAATAGCTAATTTTTTTCACTAAAGCCGCTATGTTTGATCCCTAAGTTATCAAATTATTACTGAATATACATTTGTTTCGATAATTTTCAAGAATGTATACCCAGTACTAACATGGCTATTGAAATCTACAAATCAATCAATGCCAGCCAAGCCTCTTGACCAATATGCCACATGTAGATGAGGCAGGATTACCTCCTTCTGCTAAAAATAAATGGCAGCCAGGTTACTGGCAGCAGAAATTTTAATGGCCAGTGAAGGTGTTAACTACAAACTCTTTTGTAGCTGTTGTTTGAACAATTTTTTTGTCCCCAGACACTTTTTGTCATAAGTGACTAAGGAACTAAGTACTGAGGGCTTAAAAAATGATTATTAATTATACAGACTGAAATAGTTTTAATGAGCTGTCATATTAGTTATGTAGATAGCTATTTTAATGTTTCAATGTGTGAAAAGCGTATTAAATAAAATGTGGTTATTGCAATTAGTTTAATCAGTAGCTGTTATTACAGTCTTGTGAAAATTAATTGGAACAAGCCAAAATTTATGTAGGAAAAAGCCATACTGTTCAATAAAATAAAATATACATACTTCAGTATTTAATGTGACCACTCTTGGCCTTTAACAGTTCAAAACATGTTTTAACATGGAATCAATGAGTTACTGACACAGGTTTGCTTTCCGGATTTCTCTACCAAACTTGTATGACTGAACATATTATCTTCTCTTTCATTGTGCGGTCAAGCTTTTGCAAACATGCCTTGCAGACTGATCATAAATTCTCAATGTGTTTGATATCTGGTGAGTTTCCAGGCCACCTCAAGCACATAATGAAATTATTTTTGAAGAAATTTTGCACCATCTTTTTATGGTTGGCAAGATGCAAAGTCCTGTTGAAAAACTCCTGTCCTATCAGGAATTTGCTTCTGCATCCCAGAAACAAGCTTTGATAATGGGGTAATTTTGCACAGATAATGTGCACATTAAATATATTTACTTTAGGTAATTGTGTGCCTTATACTAGTTATGATTGTGAATTCATTATTTGCTAGAGTAATGATTTGTGAGTAATGATTTGAGTGAATATTATTTTTTGTTGCTGTTGTGCGTTATCATGTTGCAATTGTAACAGATATGAACAAGTGTTCAGACAGTCACTTCCTTGTGAGAATTTGGAGAACACTGAGATTTCTAGCATCAAAGAGAAGAGGTGGGTATTTATTTAAATAATGCCAAGTGCCTTGTTTCGTTTTCCCATGGGTCCTGAATTATAATTTATTTATTTAGTCAGATGACAATTTCTATAGCACAGTAACAAAGCTAAGGCCTATGACAAGAGCACTTTGACAGTTCAGTTATATCCAAGTCTAAATATCCAGTCTAAATATCCAGTTCAGTTATATCCAAGTCTTAATAAATGAGTTTTTAGGTTTGCAGTAAAGAGGCCAGCAGAGTCAGCTTTGGTGACATTGTCAGGCAGGCACTGTATGTTTTATATGCACATTACCTAAGATGAATAATAGAAAGCCTCTTATTTGGCCATGTTCTGCATTACTTGGTGGTGCAGTAGAGTTTTTGGTGACTGAATAGCTAGGTTGTCTGAACTAAGGAGCCATAAATTAGATTTCTAACTATCTACTATAAGTTGTGAAATAAAAAATATACATCATCAATCAAATATTTCCACTGTTAGACTTGAGCTGAGACACTGGACAATAATGCTTTCAGTAGTGAAGCAGAAATGATGCTATGTTAGTGCCTCAATAGTTTTGGGTCTGGGAGTGATTACTCATTCTGCCAGCCACCCCATGGGCTTGATGCTACATAGTGCAACTTTTAACAAGATGCAAAATTAAACAAGACAGAGTTGAAATTTTTTTAAGAATTGAGAGATGACTAGGTAAAGGAGGCAGTTTAGGGTATCTTGATGTAATCTCTCAGTAGTCATGGTCTATAGCATACTTTCATAGATAATAGTGATTCCGTACTTGAATCCAAGTATTAGGTCCTACACCGTTCTCTGGTTTCATACAAGCATTTGGCTTATGTACCCCAAGCAAATACATGATCTTCATGTGTAGTGTGTACTCCCAAGACGTGTACTGGGTCGTACCCAACCCCCGTACCCAGAAACAACACTTAGCAGATCTGATGTGATGTGATGTGATATATATATATATATATATATATATATATATATATATATATAATGTATGTTATATATTATATATTGACAAATACATTTAAGTTACAATTTTGACTTTTTAAATCTTTTATGATAAAGACTAGAAATGAAGAAATGAAAGCACTGGTATTAAACATATGAACGTTAATCAGTGCTAGCTTTGGCCTTGTCCCAAGTTTTTAAGTGAATAACTTTGCAATGTCAGGCTTTAATTGTGTCAGTTTTAGATGTAAGTCTG